>CM032660.1:31989136-32014011 GCA_019095985.1 Streblospio benedicti
CAGAGCTGTTCCTTTTTTATGAGAGCCGGTGCCGCAACAATCTCGAGAAATATCTGGGTATGAGTTTGTCACGGATCTTTACGATCTCCATAAGATTTTGGTCGTAGACTGGCTGTAGACTGACTTTTGCGGCGTAATGTGGTCCACGCATTATATTAGTTTGCCATACCGTTGATTTTTGTATGACGGAGCATGCTGAATTCAAATCTGTTGTATGCCGAAAAATACTTTCACATCTTAACGTTCAATTTTCCCAACTTTATTTTTTTGTGTATAGGAAATATTCATTTGTACATAAACTTAATTCTTCTCATTTCACGATGAATAAGCACCGACTTGAAATAAACAAATTTCGCCTGCTCGCTGTTTGAGCTCTGGCTATACGCGCCTGAGATGGGTGACTTCCCACGTCAAAGGTATAAAGATGAGTCATTTTTCAAGGTGTAAAATTGAATAAATATAAGTAATTCCTCATTCATGTATATATATGCATGTGTTTACTTTATGTTGAACCGCTGAAAACTGTTGCACGTCCGCCCAAAACGCACGACCTTAAAATTGGCATTATTGGACTGCTTACCATCTATATACACGCATTAAGCCTCCGCATAAAAATACTTGGTATTGTTCTATTGCGGTTCATATATTAGCACTGACCATTTCTCTCCATGAGACCCCCAAATCATATATGCACTGCTAATGTCAACATGGGTTCTCCCTTTCCACAATTCCACCATTGTGCTTTATTGACCGTAGTAAGAATCGACTGGAGGCATGCACAATACACAGATGAATGGTGAATGTTTTGAATGAATTTTATTTACACCTTCTGAAGAGATTGAGGGCACGACTGTGCAACAGGCGTTTCTTTCTAGTCATAAGTTGCATATGTGTGTGTGGTGTGTGGGGGGGTATAAAGGGTCTAGATACCCCACATCCCTCTTTTTTGGCCCTTTTTCCCCTTATCCCTCTTTTTGTGGCCCTTTCTTCCCCTTATCCCTCCTTTTCCATTATCCCACTAATTGGAGATCCCTTATCCCCTCTTTCTTGGGCCTTTTCCTTATCCCTATTTTTTCAGCCATTTTCCCCTTATCACACTTCCTTATAACCCCCATATATCGTTAACGATTATGAATCTTCTGTTCAGTGACTTTTATTGTAATAATTGTTTTTTTTTTTTTTTTTAATTACGTCCAATAAATGATGGTGTAGTGGATTCTGTGAGGACACTTTTTATTTTTTAATCGCTGGGACAATTAGTGGGGCGAATATGTGACAAATACAGACCTACATGTTCACTTCTGGCAGAACGCATTAAACTTTGCATAAAAGGGGTTTTAAGGTACGCTGGTTCGAAAATATCAGGAACCATGCTCCCTAGACAGTTGGTTCCTCCCGAAATCCAAGATGGCTGCCAAGATGGCTGCCGGTACATAGATGGTACATAACCATTTTACTATTAGGTCTAGAATAACATGCAGTACCACTTTTTTTTTTGCATTGAATTTGGCATGGGAAAATCGAATTCTAGTGTAATTTTGAAGATTGGATGTGACTAACAAGGTCAAAGGTTACGTTCATGATTGAATAAGGGCTGATATTTGACACCAACGCAAAAATGTCTGCAGACAAAAAATTCCTGAAACACCGATTATACATTGTTCATATCAATATTTTCTAACATAGCTTTGACATAAAGTATTTAAAAGCATAATTTTGACATATTTATTCTATTTCAAGAATTCTATGAGTTCACATTAATCATCTTTGCAGCATCTTCCAGTGAAATTGGCCTCGTGTATACCTGAATAATTGTAGTACATTGAACATTTATATCAGGTTAAAAATGAACCACTATTGGGATGTCCATGGGTACTAGTTCATGTTTAGTAAATAAAGAGTCATATGAAGAGAAAATATGAAAAGAGAGCCCCATACCCCGCCAAACACACATGGAGCTTGTGTGACCATCCTAGGGTTTCAATGAAAATTGAGTGCCCCCTCCCTGTTCCCTCCAAACGTCATTGCAGTGCAATCTGTCAAACAAATATACCATTTTGCAGCATATTTTGTGCATATAAAATGCCTATTTAATAAATATCAACACAATGACAATTCTTTCTACCTGCTTTAACGTCCAAAGTGTCCAAACTGTTTTTCAAAATACCTGAAGATATTAAAGCAGGTAGAAAGAATTGTCATTGTTTTGATATATATTAAATAAGTATGAGAGGACCTGCTGCACCTCAAATATTGAAGCTAGCAAACAGATAAAATACATACATACGACATACAAGGCTATATTCTCAACATTCATGAAATGGGGGTAAACAGTGGTGGTTTTCACTGGATTAAAAATCCTCCTTGCGGCATCTCAACATATCAATATGCTGTATAAATTCACCGCTTTGCGGGATTAGTAGGGAATTTTAAAATCCCTATGAAAGGAATATGACAGTGCGACCTTGCGAAACGATCTTAATGGTCAAGGTGTCCAGGAACATCAAGAGGACTTCATGTGATTTAATGGTTGGATCATGTGAAAACCTGTTTTAAAGTAAGCAATAGTTTAATAATTTTTTCTATTGTGATTTCAATATAGTGGTAGGAGCTTGCTTGCCATAGAAAAGAGAAAAAAGAAGAAGATTGAGTACAATAAATGCTATATATGCATTGAAAGCATGTACTTGTGATGGTGTCGGCTGAACTATGTTTGGTCAATTTGTTTAAGGCATACAGAAAAGCACTTGGGTACACATATTGATCTACGGATATTATATATAGTGTATTAACCCTTCCCCTAAAAAACGCCGGCCCAATATTTTACATCATGAAATATATCGCCAGAATGATTTGAATCACCTGAATATCCCACAGAAGTTCAATCTTTAGAAGGCTGAGAGCATGTGAACGTTTGTCTAGTTTCAACCACAAATTAATCCCAATGTTTTCATGTATGTGACCCTGGACCTTGCTCTTGACCTCAAATCACTGAAATACCCTCAGAAATGGCTTTCTCATGCTACATGTAGTGGTATTATATTGAATTCTAGACTAAATAGTAAAAAAGTTACATACTATATATGCACCGGCCGCCATCTTGGCAGCCATCTTGGATTTCGGAAGGAAGTTATTATCTGGGAGCGTGGTTCCCCTATGTACAGAGTTTCATGCTTTCTGCCAGATGTGAACATGTTAATCACATATCTGCCCCACTAAATAATCAAATGATTGACATGCATTTATTACCGTTTTAAGCAATATCTGTGATATTTGTGATCTGTGATATTATCTTTACTTTTTAACTCTCTTTTTATTTTTAATTTTACGTTCTTTCTGCCAATGGAAGGTTAGATAAATAAATAAATAAATAAGATAAAAATGCCAATTGGCTTCAATTATTGTCAATAATAACTCTGTTACATAACAACTTTCCTATTCATAGGACACATGCACACGTGTGCAATCTGTGCATTAACACATGAGAGCAGCATATAGACCCACCACCCCAACGTACTTACATGTGTTTCTACTTTGTTTATCATACCAGCATTACTAATGATCATAATCAGACATATCTCACATATGATAATGTTACAACATGCCCATAGCTACATATGAGCCATGGGAGGCAACCGTCTCCAATGTTTTGGAGGGATTGTTCGTCGGTCAAACCCTGAATGAAACTAAGCTTCGACACATGGGTTTTGACACAGTGACTGAGTCCCAATGTTTGTTTACATCTAGAGACACACATCCCGATCTTCAGTCGGGGTGTGTGTATCAAAACAACATTTAATATATTGCTTTCATAAACAGTTAAAGACCCCCATTTTAAATATTCTTTAAAGGAGCGACCTAGTCTATTTCGGGCTTTTTTCAATTAAGAGTTCAGAAAATAGCAAATTACATCTAAACAATAGCTATATAGTGCATCGTGAACGAGATGTCAATGAGCTGACGATTGATAAAATGACCACCAGTTCAGATAACTAGACACTAGAATGTTAAGTCACTATTTTCACAGTATCAATATCTTCACCAATCTAGAAATATGATATTAACAAATAGCAGGCATACAAGCGGACACTCGAGACGGGCGTTGCCATGACAACAAGACATGCTGCAGACAGGAAATGAAGTCACTAAAAAAACTTAATGTGGCCTCAGCTCATAGATTCTTAATCGCACCCCCGCTTAGGTATCAAAATGTAGTCCGGTTCAAACCATTCTGTTACCTGAGAGGTGGTGTTTAAGCCAATATGGCATCCCCTCTTAGGTACGGTATGTAAGGTGGGCAACAACGATCAAACCATTCTGTTACCTGAGAGGGGTTGTCTCCGTTGTTGTTGTTTTTTATCATTTAATTATTGTAATGGAGTACCTATGAGTGAGCTGGCATTGTCACATCCGGTTCATGACCTCATTATTAAATTTCAACGGTACTTGTCATGTTTTCAATAGGATTGCAATTTGCAAGTTGACAATTTGTGAGCATTACTCGTCCAAAGAAAGTTTATAGCATTGTTAAACAATTACTTGAGATCTGCGCTGCATCTATATCATGAATTTCATGTACGCATATGCAACTTCACTGCATCACAAATAGCTATTAACTTTCCGGAGTTGATATGTTAATGATTATTGTTATTCCATTTTGATCATTTTTTATTGAAATATATGCTAGCATATTTATAACTGTTACACACATTTGATCTGCGTGGGTTTCGTTTTTAAAATTTACGCAGAGACTATTGCTTTTATGTGCCAATCCATATGGCATATCGGGGGGGGAGCATATCATTGGCGAGTATCGTCAATTGAATACGTGAACAACCAGTTTTTTTTGTGTTTGTTTATATGGCCCGAGGCAAGTAAGTGTGCATCTGTATGTGCATATAATTACTATGGTTGGCCATGCCAATTTGATACAAGGATGAATTCCTGCTTCGCCACTCCATCCGATTGAACACATAACCGGCCTGTGATTAACAAGACAATACCCCCCACCCCCACCCCCTCTTTGAAATCAGTCTCTTTATAACCAGTGGTAAACATGGGTCATGTTAATAAGTTTGCTGTGCAATCTATCTGTTTGTAGGCATCTACTGTACGTTGCCATGGCACTTTATACTGGACCTCTCGACTCAAGTGCCATAATCATGAATAAATTAATAACATGGATCGATTGATTGATCTATGGTGTTCGTGCTGGTCTTATGCACCATCACATTTCTCTAATAGAAATCATCTACCATCATGCTCAGTTCTGTTAATCTGTATAATCACAGGGAGTCAAATATTGTTACTAGTATACTTATGCTTCAATGTTTTTATTACCACAATAAATTATATCTTATCTCATCAACTAAACTCCTACCGGACTAATTTATTGATTTCAATTTATAAATGTGTATTTAAGATGTTTTAAAGAGCACTAATTATCTGCTTAAACATACAATGCAATACAGCTTACACAGCATGACATACAATTCAGACGTATATATTAAGACCACCTCTATAACCAGACCCACGCCTTCATAGAGAGATCGCCGTGGACCTCTATATAAAGACAATCTGTCTGTTATGACCACTCCAAGCCAGAGTCGAGGGCGGTCTTCATACAAAGAAGCTCTACTGTACCAAAAGCAAAACTAATAAACCATCTGTACGTAATATGCAATAATATGAATGACTAGCATGCAACTGCCTTTACAAACAGACAGAATTACTAATAAACAAGAACTCTTTTCCAGATTACACCATGCTTGTTCCGGAATAAATATGGCGTTGTCAAGTATCATGACGAATTAATGATACGTCAGTGCAAATCCAGTTCGGCTCACGTCACTCACTCCTGCATATTAACCTCTATAAAAATGGCCACTTCAGCAACAAGACCAATTGGCTATTAATAGATATTTACATTATAGTTCTGGTGATAAACTGGTGATTTAAAAATTATGTCTGGTGGATATAGCGCTTGATTAAGTGAGTACACCACGACGTCGTACACTTTATACGGTAAACCCTGCTGTTAGCCACACGGGTGATTAAGTAGGGGGAAGTGTCCCTATCGCAGAGGTGTCCCTACTTGTGAAGCATATTTAGTAGCATCACATAGTAAATGAGAGAATGAAGCTTTGTCCCTATAATTGAGGTGTCCCCATGACCGAGGTTCACTTGTGTCTTTGCTGGCTAGGCTAGGAGGCCGTATGCTCTGACTGCCTTTTAGCTACAATATCCACAGTTCCACGTATTGAACGAGTAACAATTGTGTCCCTTATAAGTATAACGATGTTTTACTGCATATGGCAAATATTCACATCCTACTTACCTCTTGTATAGGTTCTTATCATATCCGTTCTTATTTGATCCCATGGTGGCAAAATTGTTAAAACAACTTTTTACACGTTCACTGTATCCAGTTTCAATTAGATAGCTGAATTATTGTGAAAACTTTCATGATGAAATTCAATCGCAGTATGCATCCTTCACCGTGGTCCATGTACCGGTTTCAATTACAAATTAACATCATTCTAAAATCCCCCATAATGAAATGCAGGCATAGCACAATCACACCTGTTGATCGAGTGAACGTATGAATAATGAACGAGTATCCAATTCCAAGGTGCATGTTTGACTTGTAATACTGCATCATCCCGAACACAGTTTTACGAGCGCTCTTTTGTGTTTAGTATCAAAGTTTGTTTTTTGATGGGAAAATGAATAGTTTCACAATGATACCATAGAACCTATTGAGTCGTACAAATATGAGATAAAAAGATATGGCAAGATAGAAACTGTTTGATGAGATCAGCAAGAGAGTGGCTCTTGACCATCTTCAGCAGTATGATACGTATGACCATTGACCATTCAAATCACGCCAGTATCATAAGCATGATTTGGTGCAGCAGATTAGTATGATAAACCATTTCATCACTGGCCCCATCGTCGGTTCACGGGTTTCTCATTCATACTGACTGAACAACTCAATGTTCATATCAATATTAACCCACCATGTACTGCGTATTCAGCCGTGAGATGCGACTATGCACTGGCCGTAGCTCCTGGTCCAACATATAAGTTTATGGGAAATTCTTTTACAGTTAAGTGTTCTGATTTCTAGTGTTACAATAATATCTCATGTTCAATAACTTGGAGAGAGAATGATAACATGTCCATAGTAGACGAGGATGGTGTTATTGCTCCAGCAAAGATCAGATCCAGAAAGATGGTGGCCCCATGGTTCGCTCAATGCAAATGCCTTTGCGCACATTCTAGGCATTTAAAACACCGCTTGGGTATACTAATTAAGCTGTTAATTACTCATTTAGTTGAAGTATGTGGTCCTGCGACTGCAGCAATTATCACTACTTCGTGTTTGAAATCATTAGTTATAAACTAGGTACAGAAAGACAATGGTGACAATAAGTAACAACATATTTGGAAACTATATAACTGATCCGTACGTTTCAGTATTTGCGTTGTATGGCTCTAAACCCATCACATTTCCAGTATAACCTCCAAATGGAACCATCTCTACAAAGTCACTGAGTATACCATAGAATTCCTTCTTTCCGGTCTAAAATTTCCTCATGTTCGATCATAGACCAACACGAACCTCAAGTAAGGAGACCACTTGTCTATTGAGACCACGTGAGGCCAGCTGTACATTGTACATATATTTCCAAATATTATGAAATACCAAATGTCATAGATTAGCCTAGTTATCATAGAAAACTTATTATTCGACTCTGGCCTTGGCATGGTGTATATAATGCATATATATTATACGTAAATCACAATTACCTGAGTGCTGTCATTGCTGTGTAATATATTTTATTCGGCGTATCCTAAACTATCATATTAACAGTGTAGCCAACAGATTGAAATCACCTAACGCAATAAGTATGCACATAAATAGTCTGCAGTCACAGCACAAGTGGTTATCAAACGTTATTGCGGAGACTTGCCAGCTACAATATAACATTACAGGTGACACCGCTATACTGTCCCATAGACAGGGCCCTGTGGTCAAGCTTCTAGAAGTCGTAGTACAGTATTTGTATTCCCTAATGCGGCTTGCAAAGCGTGAAATCGTGAGGTCAACACTAAAACGCACGTCGTAACTCCCACACCACCTCTACACCATAGCACAAAGCAAACAAATGATGACCCTAGATTAAACACGACTTGTTAAGTCTTATTTGTGTGTTTCTGAACCAAAATTATTCCTTAATACATTTCAATATGAGATTAAGTAATTGATATGTCCAATGTCTTTATTTTTCATAAAATTTATTTTCTGAAGTATTAGGCATTTGAAATGAATTATTACGGCTGTGTGCGTTTTGGTTTTTATTTGTTGCATATCACAAAAAGCACAAAAGTGACGTCAGCTGGTAATCAGAGTCGGTGATACTGCATTTTCACGATTTCTAAAGACAATGTATACGGAATTGTACTGAAATATGTAATAATTTACGACAGTTACTTCAACGATAGCTTTATAAGCACATTAAGGGACGGTGCAATATTTATCAGGGAGGGGTGACAGGTGCATTTGGTATGGGGACAGGTACTTTTTTTCAAGGTGCAAAGTAGGGGACCGGATGATTTTTCATTCTCGTTGGGCATGGGACATGTACTTTTTTTCTGCTGCTGAAATCCCACCTCGACGTGAGCGGATCGGTATAAATTAATCACGCGAATATTCATGGGAGGGGACGCGGACTTTTTTTTAGGAATAGAGGTCATGGGACATCAGGTTTTTTTTCATCACATCAGCAAAGGACCAGACCTTTTTTCACACTAGTTTTTCGATATGCATAGGAAGATCCGGGGTGGGGGTGGGGTCGGGGGAGCGCCCCCCCTTTCCCACCAAATTACTTCATTTTCATAGGGTTTTCATGAAATCCCAAAGTGCGCCCCCCCCCTTCTTTAAGTGCGCCCCCCCCCCTTTTCCAAAAACCTGGATCTGCCTATGATATGCACCGGTCCCCTGCCTGTTAAATATTGCACGGTCCCTAACGACGTCGTTAAAGCAGCCGTTACAACAAAAATACACCAGTCGTTCAGATTCTTTTTAAACCCGACTCCTGCCAGGGCATATATATATCAAATTCACATCACCATCTCGGGCTTTCTATTCAATACACGAGTTATTGAACATAACGTAATGCCTGTGAAAGGACTGTTGCATAGAAGCCTATAGCTATAATTTTTCATTCAATTGTCATTACCCTTTCACAAAAGCTGTATTGCAATATGATCATCATTCTATAGTTGATACATGCCCCTGTGGGTAAAGTTGTCCCTGCCCCCCGGGGTCCAGCCAATGTGGTCATAATTGACGCCAGTGTTTAATGCACGAATCATCGGTGGCTATATCTACATGTAGTTCACTAAGCTGCAGTTCAATAGGGTCAACTGAGACGATGGGTAGTGTGCTGATGGTTTGCTTTATGCAACCGCTTAGAACAAACGTAATCGTACGTATCGTCCGAGATGATCGTACAAATACCATCATTATCGGGTTTCGAATTCACCATCGTCCTTTCACAAGAATTACGTTATGTTCAATAACTCGTGTATTGAATAAAAAGCCCGAGGTGAATGGTGGTGTGACATATATGGAACGGTTGAAGTTCTACCCAGTTTCCTTGTAATTGATGCATACCATGAACTCGCTTTAAAAGTGCTGTACCACCGCTGACGATCGAGTATCGTTACAATCGTGGACGACATTTTAAAACTGCTCAAACATGTGACTGTTCATGACGCATGCTTGACGTCCAGCTGTTGACGTCTTAAAAATCTAGCACACTTCTTAACACTACCAGACATTTATAGCAGTGGGACACCACTTTTCGGGCATCTTATATATATTATATGTGAAGAAGACTTTTTACGTCAGCCTTTCCCTGTGCATCATTTATAAAAAATGAACCTTTCTTTTCAGAACACCTGTCTTATGTGAACCTTTTTCATGTCTTCCTTTTCCTATAATGTCATTTATGAAATGGACCTTCTGTTTTTGATACCTGTCGTGGGCACGCCTTCAGAGAAGTGAAAAGCGTCCACATACAAGGGATGTCTACCGCTGCCGCCGCCGCCGGCGGATAGCATGACCAAGAGGTCACAAAATAGGCCCATTGCGGATCTTTCAGGTCTCTTTATATAAGTTAGGCTACATACCGGTGTCCGAAAACGAAAGCAGACAAATCCCAAGGGGTTAATATTATTCACTAGTCTTGCGACTTCAGTAAAAAAGCATTATACGTGTATACGTATTATGCACGAGTTGTTGACTGTCTGAGTCAACATACACCAGTCTCATTGAAGCAGCCACCTTTTCCATGGTGCAGTGAGCACCGTAGCTACCACTAGTCTAGTGTGTATCGGCAATATTACAGCAGACGCTCTCTGTTACAACCACCTCCAGGGGCGTCACAAGCTCGGGGGTTGAGTGGGCGGCCACTTTTTGGGGATCAATGTTGCCATTATTGGCCCTATTTTAATATTGCAAAGCCTAATAGTGAAATTGTCTTTTGGTCCAACCACGGTTATTTTTTTAGATAACGACACGTCAGTGGAGAGGTGGTCTCATTATGGAGTTTCAGTGAAGGTGTTTTGTACATGTTTGAGACCACTAGATATAGTCTCATTAGTAATGCAGAGGTGTTCCATCTATATGGTGCCATCATACGTAGTTGAAACGGAGGTTGCACCCACACAACACACAAATTACTTTGGATTACTTTCACCAACAGTGTCCGCCTCTGTAAAGTGTATGTGACTACAACTAGCTAAAGGTGCCCTATTCCAGTGTTTTATACACTGCCTAAGACCCAATTAATTGCGTCACACCGTCTGTCCTACCGTCCGCCCGTCCCTCTTTACCCCTCTACAGGTCGCATCGTTTGAGCTTCGATGCTCAAATTCGGCATGTCAGTTGGAAATGGTGACCACAAGAACCCTATTTCACATGGGCCCAAACAGTCAATATTTGGGTCAAATATTGATTCTTGACCATTATGATCACATTCTTATTACTATGTGAATGCACATTTACAGATCAATAATTCTATCAGCTGGAAAATAGACTCATAGGAGTCTTTTGCTATAATCAGCTTGACAAAGCCAATATATATATAGACAGTGGCATTCCAGTGTATTAAACACTCGTTTGCCCCCCCCCCCTGGGGGCGCTTTTCATTCTGCAATTGTTGTTATTATAATGTACGCAGGTAGGTTATCTCTAATGTATACCTCTTTTTACCTTGGCACTCATTTGTCTTAAGAATGGATCGTCACTCTACCTTTGATAATTGATAAGATCCATACAGAGTAAACATACATGTATAGAGTAGACCATCGTACCAGTGCTATGCATCCTAAATAATCATGCACTTTCCTATCTCAAAGATCAATTATCACTCATTAGCAATAGTCACAAGCATAATACCAGGCTGAGTGGTATATGAGTGGTATATCATCGTATATCAATTCCCAGTGTGGACAGTTTCGGTACACTTTATACAGTAACTAATTTTGGGGGAAAAATACTCCCTTGAAATTAAATCCATTAGTGGACAATCCAATTTAAAAGTTCATTTTTCTTTTAATTGAAGAATATGGGAAAAACTCAATTGCTTTATAATTAGATTTTGATTCATCTGTAAAATCTGGTATACTTTAACTGGTATATTTTAACTTATTCAATTTTGTTTTTGTTTTTATGAGGCATGTGCTGACTGACGTGATGTTTTTCAGCACTACATTGTAAATAAGCAGTACTATGTGTATTTTTCATGTGTTATCCGAAGAACATCAGATCTGGAATTATGCGTGATATTATATTCCATACATGTATCTATTTTGATTGTACTTCTTTTCCTGCATAAATCTAATCTAATTTATTGTTTAAACCATACGATCCGGCTTTCTGCAGCTGGGGTCCAGTCTCATATGATTATGTCACCGTGGACAGTTTATGATTTCTTCAATGCTATGTTGTTGTTTTTTTCTTCTTTTTAATGCTGTTTTTCGGGTTCTTGTTCCTAGTTGACGTGCCTACGGATTCAGCCGAAATGTGCACAATAATCTGCCATGTCTGACCGGTAGTGAAATGGGGGTGATACTGATTAATTAAACTGCTGGCCACTGTACATTGTTCATGTGCCAGTGGGCGGCTACAAATATTGATAAACACGTCCCGAAACACTTAGACCCCCATTTCACATGGCCGATCCTAGCTCCGGATCCTCCAAAAGACACCCGATTTGTCATTACTGGGTGGATCCTGCGTGATCTGGCTTCAAATGTGGAGTGATTTGGTTGGTTCGTCAGGGAATGGGCCACTTTTGGTCGGTTCTGGTCTGACTTGACTTTTTTCGGTTTGTGTGCACCATTGCCAAGCTTTTCGGAGCTGTCTGGGGGGTTTCTCTAGGATTTGCAACATCCTAAGGTCTCTTTCCTTAACTGTGGCCTCGTCTGCTGCTTTGAGAAGATGTATTGTGACAGATGAAACCGTAGGTGCCGCCACTACCATTGCAATCTGAAGCAATGGAAGCATGAAACGGAATCATCTTTTTCAACAGCACGATGCTCCAATACAAATGGTGTCCACCTGGGGAAAATGAAACATTTCTGCCGGGTTTTGGCCCAAAAGGTGTTTTCACTTCTCTGGAGAAGTGATTATGACTTTTTTTTCGGCCGGTGGACTCCCGTTATAGGATTATTGAGATGTTGATCTGGATCAACGCTTTGGTTTTCTGCTTCGTCTGGAGGACTAACTTGTTCATCGTTATATCTCTCTGCTAACGGTGGGTTTGCTGACAATTTCCACAAAGATGTTCCCGTTTTATGGTGTACTAGTTCTGAATGGTTCCATTAGCTTGCCTTGTCCTCCAGTCCATCAGAAAGGTCACAGGGCACGGGGGGGGGGGGGAGAGATCATTGTTCATTGTGCCTTTGAAGGGTTAAACTCAAAGACGTATTTACAATAATTAGGCAACGACTAATTGTAACAATGACAGCCGTTGCACTTAATCGTGTTGTAGCTCAACAACAACACCAGAAGGAGGAGAGAAGAGAGAATAATACAAGACACTGTAGAAGATGAAGATGATGAAGCTTCAGAAGGCGGCCTTACTTGTAGATGTTCAAGTTGATGCTCACCAGCAAAGACGACCATATACACAAACTAGATTGTGGATACGGCCCTAGGTCCGCCATGCTGCTGTTTTGAAGAGAAACACGTGTTGAAAGACCAAAGCTGATGGTATTTCACGGTTTAATGACCACGAAGCCGCTATTTCTGGCAGCCGATCATCACATCTCTTCAGAATGCTTCGTCTGTCTCGGCCCTTTCCTGTCACCTACAACGTCTCCGACGGCTTGTACGGCTCAGTGACTATGACAAGCTTCGTCTTCAGACAGTTACGTAATAAATATTGACACAAATCAGCCGATCCAACCCGAAATGACAGATCGGACGTGTTTTGGAGGATCCGGAGCTAGGATCGGCCATGTGAAATGGGGGCCTTACAGCACGCACAGGATAAAGTGTGATCGCTTATCAACATCCGTGTTCTCACTGGTTTTCAACATGTGCCTACTGGGATGTTCATGGTAGTGTTTTTGTTCTTTCGCTTTCGTTCTTGTTTCACTTTTGTTCTTGTTTCACTTTTGTTCTTGATTCACTTTTGCTCTTGTTTTAATCAAACTTGTTTACTAAAATTAAACTTATGAATATATTCATAAGTTTAATTTTAGTATGCTGTAGTGTGTTATATCAGGGATTGGCAATGTCAACAGTTTGGCTCTGGTGAGTGGTGTGGTAACCATGAAGCAGGCTTGTAAACCATGAGTGTGTAATTTTCATATAAATAAACTAATATATATATATATATATATATATATATATATATATATTTATATATATATATATATATATATATATATATATATATATATATATATATATATATATATATATATATATATATATATATATATATATATACACACACACATTTATTTACATTATATATTATATATTATATATATTATTCTTAATCATGCTTTTTCAAAACAACAGGTAATAGTACAGTATAACCACTTTTTCAAGACATATACAGCAGAACCACTAAATTTAAGAAAAAGAGTCTCTCGTAGAGAGTGGGGCAAGGCCATTTCTCGCGGTACCAAATCTTCACAAAGAGACGCCCCGAGCCTGTATATAGAAACCACTTTTCAATTTTCTATAGATACCACTTCAAAACAGTTCCCAGTACAGAGGTTGTACGGTAAGGTGTTGTGTTGGTGTTTTCCTTTACAAAAAAGTGAACGGTCGATACTGTGAATGGGTGTTATGCATCGTCGCCGTGGAAATATCGATCCGCATGTTAACAACCTGGGCTCACTCATGCAAAACGGATTAGAAGGGTACCAACCCCCGCTAACGGCAATCGGCTGTAACCAGTATTAAGAAGTAGACCCGTGGTATAGCGGGACGTTATGTCTCGGCCATATTATTTTCAATTTCTTGAAGAATAAATACTCTGCGATATATGTGCACGTGTAGAGCACATGCCGAGCGTTGACACATATCTATTAAACGATAAGTGCCAGAAATGTAATAACAGAAAAACACGTCTCCATCTGTTACACACTAATAAACAACAAACATCCTGAAAGGAGATAAATTGCCTTTTTAGTTGGTGTTTGTTCTACAAATTCAAAATTATGTAAAATCTTTAAAGGCTTTGCATTAAACCTTCACAATGCGATTGAGAACCATGTATCTGGACGTTTTGCCGGTGTAGACGTTTTGCCGGTGCTTTTCTGCATGTTCTGGACGATTTGCGGGTGTTGTGTGGACGTTTTGCCGGTGGTTGGACTATTTCGCCGGCGACATACAGGGGCCTTGGCTGTAGGTAGCAACAATTGCATGATGGCCTTTTCATTTGGGTTGGTTTACGGCCATGCCTCCTTTTTAATACAAGAAATTCTTAGTGAATGAGTTGAGCACTTGAGGGGGCCACTTGAACCCCCCGAACGTTTAATGTGTGCTGACAAATGAGGATGGTTGAGGGGGTGCGAAATGAGGAGAGGGTAGGAGCTTTTATTGTATTTTATAATTGGGTTGGGGGATGGATGCATGATGGAAGGGAAAGAGGGGGTGGGCTGTGTAGAGAAGGATGAGCTTCTGCTTTTGTGGCTGAGTGGTTAGTGAGTTGGACTTGTGTACAGAAGGACGATGGTTCAATTCACGGTCAGGTTTGGTGGTGATTGTTGAGCAAACTCATCACTAAACAGTTGGTTGCACACTGCTCCATGGTACCTACAAGTTTAATAGGTACAGGTGAGGCGAGTGAAAGCTAATGTGGGTGATTAGCATCTGTGCACAAAAACAGCTAATGATGTGATTGCTGTATGCTCTCCAGGGAGTTGAGAGAGATAAGCAGAAACTTGTCAATAGTTGATATAATCTGCATATTGTATGATTTTATGCTTGTGTGTATTTATTGTTTTGTTACCTTTACCTATTTGTTATTTTAGTTGTTATATTGAAAAGCTAAGAGCCAAGAGCCGGGCCGTAATATGAGTAGATATATAAAAGCATCTAATGTATGGAAATGTCACAATAATACACTGGATTAAAACCTCACAGCATACACAGATGTTTGATTCTATTACAAATGTACTGACAGTAAATAATTAGTGGGCAATTACATCAATTAAAGAAAGGAATAATGGGAAGACTAGTTGATTATAATTATAAACATAGCTTATCATCTGCGTGTTCAAAACTATGAACATACTATAAACAGACTATATAACTGTAAGACACAGTCCAAAATGTTGTCCAAATGTGAACTATCGAACAAGCGAGCACATGGCATGTCGTTGTATACGTATAGGTTAAAGACTCACACTTGGTCTATCTGTAAAATAAAGACCTCCGAGAATGTGACCGAGGCCGCAGGCCGAGGTCACATTTGGAGGAGGTCTTTATTTTACAGACAGACCAAAGTGTGAGTCTTTAACCGACGTCATGTATTAGATACTTGTTTAAAATGATAACTTATATTTCTTTGATATATCTAATGATTTTCTAAATTCAAATTATACATACAACCCCTCCCCCCCCCCCTCATATTTGCTCTATTTTGGACTTTCCCATTCCAATTAAGGGAAAGTGTGTTAATCTCACCAACAATACATTATATTAATGTGGGACACCTTGCATATGCTAATTACAATATCAAAGAACACAAAGTAATCTTTTCACTATCATATTGGACAATCTGAATGTAGTAAAGAACATGCTTATATTGACAAGCAAGTGTTCATGTATTATTTTCCCATCTGAACTAATAACAATGATACATTACTAGTATTTGTTTTGATATGGAGGAAGGCTATGATTACTATAATGTTAGAAAAATAGCTATATAATCTACATATAATTCTTGTGATGGTTAATGATTTTTACATCAACTTTATAACATCGTGGATACTAGTAATAAAATGGATGATGAATAATCAAGAACAGTATTAAAGGTTATGCTCAGTGGCCAAACAAGTATACGTGTAGAGAAGCATTATGAAATGTTCTGTGCATTCTGAAAGTTTATTTCATTTAAACAGCGTATTAAAGTATGTAGAGCAATATGAATACCACACAATAACAGGCTGGCAAATACTCTACAAAACACGTGAAGCAACAAATGTCAGCCGAATGATTTTCGTCAGACGTAACTCACACGGTGCACGTGAAAGACCGCCTATATCGCCCATGTTAAATGAGACGTCAGTCGTGAGAAATCCACGGTACGTCTGGCGAAAATCATTCGATTATGCAATATCACCTGACCCTGTGTTTTAGTTGGCGAGACGGCATGGTATTTTTAAACATGAGCACTTGCAAGTGCTCATGTTTTTAAAGGCGAAATAAGTATTAAATGTGGGGAATATAAATATTATTTTCATCTCACTTGCAATGGATTAGGCATCGTCTATTGATACTGAATTTTACAGAACTAATATCATTTTGGCTGAGCAATATCTTTAAGGTATGTGATGCGACATTTTTTTAAAAACTATTGTATAGTGTCTAACATTTTTTATCAAATTTATTTTGCCTGTACTTGTATTTTGGATAGATACCTCAAACATTATGTCTCGCGTATAAACTTTGATATGAAAATATGGAGTACAGTAGAACCTCTGTATTAGGACCACCATTGAGACCAGTGTCAGGTGGTCTCAAAAGACGAGTGATCTCTATACTAAGTTCAGTTTTGTAGCTTTATGAAAGGTTGGGACCATTAAAAGTGGTCTCAGTAGAGAGGTCGTCGTAATTGGACGTTTTTACTGTACTGGTATATAGTCCAAAATTCAAAGTACATTCCTTTTGTTTGGGGGAGTTTGAGTAATTGTTATTTCATATTGGTTTAATTCATACTCGCCACTGGCAACAACACATGGTAGCACAATCATCATTGTAAAAGTTTGTTCTCTGTACATTGTATAAAATATCAACGTTCTGAAGAAACCTAACGTCTGTCAAACCATCAACTAGTGATGGCTAATTCAACAGCAGCAATATACTAAAATATTAAACGTGATGCTATGTCAGTAGTTTAATGTCTCTAATGTGGTGATCAGTCAAATTGTTAGTGTTAATATATTTGCAGATCAAAATATTCATACTTTTAATACACAATTTTGATTCCGTGAATAATTTGCGGGTTGATCATTTGCATTGAAAATGTGTGAATTGGAATTGCTTTTTTAATTTGGAGAAATTTGAGGTAACATAAATACCATATGCCATTGTTCAATTGCCTCATAGTGTTTTAACTATATCTGTATGTTTTAATCATTCTCAACTTGTTTCAATAAATTTGTAGGCTTGCCATGTCTTGTGATTTCAGCACCAATCCCCTCCAAATTTCCAAGCACTAATTTTAAAACTTATTGTGTGTGCGCGCGTGTGCGTGCGTGGGGGTGTTGGGCTTGAAAATATGGATTTTTGGTATATAGTCCAAACAATATCTATGGTGTTTGGGTCAATATTATTTCATATTTGTTTGATTTTCATGCACATGAAAATATGGATTGGTGATATTTAGTCCAAACCTGAAACAATATCTATTGTGTTTGTATTTTATTGAATGGAACCAAGAACATTAAGAACGCATGGTTTATGGTGTTTGTGGAGTTTGGGTAAATGTTATTTCATATTGGTTTAATTTTCATATACTCCCCACTGGTAACGTAAAATCTTGTTCTCTTTACATTGTAGGAAAGTCAAAGCGCTAAATAAACCAAATATATGTTAAACCATCAACTCGTGATAGCAGTGATTTCAAAAGCAACAATATGCTAAAATATAAACATGATGCTATATCTGTAGTTTAATGTCTTTGATTTAGTGATCAATTAAAAATATCTATACTTTTAATACACGATTTTGATTCTGTCCACAATTTACTTGTTGGTTATTTGTATTGAAAATATGTGAATTGGAATTGTTTTTTTTTGTTTTGTTTTTTTTTTTTTAATTTGGAGGTATCATAAATATCATGTCATGGTTCAATTAGCGTACCAAGTACATATTTGTGTATGCTATAATCATTCTCAACTTGTTTCAATAAAGTTGCAGTTTTGACATGTCTTGTGATTTCAGCACTAATCTCCCCAAATTTCCAAGCTCTCATTTCAAGCTTTGATGCTCGAAACAAAAGATGTCTGGAGGTCCTTATTTTACTAATCCGGTTGAATAAGGACCTTCTGCCCATCGACAGCCGGTCCATTCTGACTAATACAGACTTTCATACACAAAAGTAGCATACATTAAAAAAAACTGATGAAGACTGCATACGTGAGAAACCCGGCTAAGGCTCAGATATCTAGACTCCAGCATATTAAATGTAAATGTAAATGTCTAGTTTATAGTCTTGATCCAAGTTTTGATCTCACGACTTTACAATTTACACCAGGTCATCGGCACATTATCATATATATCTTTCTCAACTCCCCGGGGAGCATACCATACTGGCTGCATACGGCATTGCTGCTGTTTGCGCACGCTTATCATCGACCTGTACCTATTTGACGTGTAGGTACCACGGAGCCGTGTGCAACGTTGTTAGAGGTAAGTATGCTCAACACTTAACCATCAGACCCGACCGGGAATCGAACCCGCGACCTTCTGGTCACAAGTCCAACTCCTATCCATTCGGCCACAGAAGCACACAGAGTCCGTCTAATAAGATGTGCTGTGATTTGTACTTAGGGGAGTTGTGTGGAGTATGATTTTTTTAATATGAATCAAATTCAATTAGATATCACAGCTTTTGAAATAGAAATGCTAGGGTGGACCTTGCAGGGTCACCTCCCTTCTAAGAAAGTTCTATAACATTGAATATTTGATTACTGACAAATATCACTACCACCCCAATGCACACAAGTAAACAGAAATAAACATATGTGATAACTAACTAACTAACCCGGAGCCCTATGTTAATGGGGGGTGGGGGGGCCAACGGGAAATTTAAAGGGTTAACATAACGTCAATTCACTTACGGCAAACCGTCTCACCGGCAACACGTCCAATCAATGAAAATATGGTCATCAACGTAAAGGTTGGACGTTTTGCCGCCATAAATCTGGACGTTTTGCCGGTGAAAAATATGTACCGGTGAAAAATATGTACCGGCAAAACGTCCACACTGGCAAAACGTCTAGAAACCAGCGTTCTGCGCGGTCGCGCGGACATCCGCGAGTTGACCGCGGTCATCATCCGCGGACAGTCCGCATGTATCAGCATCATTGCTGTTGCGGTCGCGGGGCGGATGTGGTCAAATTCTTGTGGTCGCTGGGCGGATGCGGTCAGAAATATGTGTTTGCGCACACTTTGTGGATCAATGCAGTTACTTTGTGGACCCTTTGCGGTCAGAAACAATTGAACGACCACGGATCATTCTTTGATCCACATCTACAGCAGATCATTATAAGATTCTCTTTGACCTTCATCTTTTACTTTGTTTTTGAAAGAACATGCAAGCATGTTGCTTTTTGATTTGATAAACTACCATATTGCAGTTATTAGAGACATGTTAGAAAAGCATATGAAATATATCTGAATCACTTCATTATATAATGTTATATTACATTTTATTAGAAACATCTCATACTTGTAATCATGATATGCTTTGAAGTCAATTTCATACCATTACTGTCCTTAATTAGAGTTAACCACTATGCACAGCATGGTTCCTTTTGAATTCATTGATAAGTAGCAGTTAGCTACTTAGCCAATAAGCATGACCTTTTATGAAGATGTTTGCTTTACCTTAAGGAGTCCTTTATGACCATGCCAGTTAAATCTTAATGGGGAGTAAAGCATTGTTCCAACAATGTGATATCCGTTTGTTCTAACTTAAAGGGATGCTTGAAAATTAGTCTCCTGCAATCATTTTTATCTCTTATGATATAAAATATTTAAAGAATTTATTGGATACCAATAGAAACCAATGTTAATACCATATTGGCGAGACTTTCGTTGTTTTCGCAACAACTTCTTCGGGCCGAATGCAAAATCTCAGAGGGTCACATGAACACCATGGTGGCGGCAGTCATGTGACAGCATTGGTATTCTATTGGTATCCAATAAATTCTTTAAATCATGAATAAAGAATCCCAGGATGAAACAAACATACATTCTGTTATAAAATATTTAGTTCTAAATGTGGGTACACATACATGCTGTAATGAAATAAACAAATTCCAGCATAATTTCCTATTGATTACTTTGATCTTAGTGAAGCAGAACTTTCTTTGTCTTATTACCCTTGCAATCCTCTATAAATAAGATGTAATTAGGAACTCCGTATCAGTTCACTTTGGAGTTATATCTGTTATATACTGCGCTGTATATATCATTCCAATACAAATAAAATTAGTTCTGGTTTATCATTTTCTTGCAAGTTTTATCACAATAAATGATAATGATTCTGATGGCGGATAGAGTTGTGGGTATATTGCGAATGATCTGTAATGGTGCGGTCAAATTGCCGTCATTTTCTCTTATGCAATGCGGTCGCGGGGTTGATGCGGTCAAAATCTTGCGGTCGAGGGGCGGATGCGGACACAGAAGTGTAATTTGGTGCGGTCACGGGGCGGATGCGGTCGGAATGATGCGGTCGCGGGCGGATAAACTATGCCAAAAGCTGACCGAGCAGAACGCTGATAGAAACCCTTATAATCCATGCATTTCACATATGAAGTCATCTATAAAGTTATCTAAACATTTTTAGTTGCTTTTTTGACTGGTAATAACAACACCTGTATATTGCAATAAAATAAAATAGTATCGATGTTATAGTAACTACATAGTGATACATATAGTGACTACTTAGTGATCCGAGGTTTAATAAATGCATTGTGTTCTATCACTGCATGGCTTCGAATACTTTTATGCTCAATCTTCAAAAATCTAATTTGGGGCATATAGACATCTCTTATTTTCGCCCAGTAACCATTTTGATAACGAGAGCTACATTTGATTAATTTATTGAGGCATTTTAACTATCTACTTATAGACGTTTAAAATATTCACTGTAGATTTGCTTTTTCTATGAAATTATCAAAACAATACTAATGAAGACTTAAAAGTCAGTTTCATTAATAACATTGATTACTCTATATATAATGATAAAATTCACTAATTATTAAGTTAATTACAAAACCACCGGCTACTGACATCTGTTTGTATTAAAATACACAAGAGAAATGTGTTGGTTTACAACCCCTGTTAAACGGGGAATGATAGTTTAATAGGGTGTAAACAAGTTTGTAAACAGGTTGGAAACAAACAGTTTACAACCTGTTTACATGCCTGTTTACGACCTGTTTACAAAGTGTTGAACCTGTTTACAACCTGTTTACAGCAGTTTGTACAGCAGTTTGTAAACAAGTTGTAAACATAATGTTATCAAGGCGTGTGTATACTCATAGTACATCAGATCCCAAACAATACAAATAATGTTTTTATACTGCAGTAAGACATAGTTTGTCTACTTTCTAATTTCCAAGAGTAAGAATGTGTTAAATGGCATTTGATTTTGTGTGAACATTAGAACTAGTAGTATTTGTACACCTTTGGCAGAATCAACAAAATATCCATATGAGACAGTTTCCCACAGCACAAGTTAACTGTAGACATATTATATAAGAAAATGGAGTTAAAGTAACTGTTGATAGGCTACATCATATAAGAATACAAATCAGAAACTGGGTACACGTATGATTTTATGGGCGAAGTCTATCTACTTTTATTAAATGTGAAGTCTGCATTTCCTTAGATTCGCTTGATGTTTGTAATTGAATTTCAGTCTGATTAATATAAGAACCGATGTTGCTTATACATTTCCCAAACTACTCCCCTCCCCGATTTTACATCCATACCCCCACCCCCACCCTCAGGATCTCATATCTACAGCCATTAACCCTGGACCAATCTCATGTCTACCCCCTGTTGATCTAATACCCACCACCACTACACCCGCTGACCTCATATGCTAGCCCACTAATGAACACACACACCCAGCCGATTTCATCTCATATATCTCATATTTTGTAATAATAATGTTGCCTTTACCATAGAGAATGTGTCAGATGAGCAGAATATATGTAATTTATGGAAGGATCATTATGAGTTTATTCTTTTTTCTAGTCACAGGGGGACCTACATGTATTATGTAGAAATCTTGTTAAATTTATCAAATTACCATTAATATGGTCATTTGTATGACTAATTGATAGATAGTTTGATTGATGGCTTCTCAATAAATAGTTTTAAAGGAGTCATGCTTTATACAGCCATTTCTAAAGGCTATGATATTTAGTATCAAATTATTTATACAGTTTCCTTGAAATTACAATACCCATAATTAACAAACGGAATCTTTTAAAATAACCAATAAAATTAATATGAGGGAATTAAAACATCAAGATTATCGACTAAGTCTTTTAGATTGTGGCTATTTCTGATTGCGATCGGATAACATTGGGAATAGAACTTAGAGACAAAATTTCACTAAAATTGAAACCTTAAAGTCGTTTCTCAACTAGCAATGGTGGATTATTTTTTAACATACAATTAGGGATGATGTACATTTTGTCACGCTCCACAAAAGTGGAACAGTGTTCCACTTAGGAAGGGGGGTTTCGGTCAAGTTTTAGATATTCCACTTTTTTGTGAGTCTAATATTTTACTGTGCGCGCTAAAACTAATCATATCAGAATTCTGCTATTTACTATTTAAATGTGGCATAAAAATATACACACTTACATATACATTCCTGATATATAATAAATACCGTGTCCACTCATTCAAACGCCCAGGGCGTTTGAGTTAAAAATCAATCAAATTCGGGGGTGGGCGGATAAACGGGGGTGGGCGTTTAGCGTGAAATGTTTCGGACCGGAAGGGATGCTACTTGGAGATTGGTAGTAACCACCAACAATCGTTTATCGCTCAGCCGTGTAGATTTTCCTATGATTCTGGGTGTCATATCGATTGTCGTGGTATTAGTCAATTGTAGTTCTCAAATATATAATTGTATAATCTGTTAGTAACATAATCCTAATAATCTGTTACGAATGCTTCTTGGAAAATCAAATAACTTACTTATTTATGAAATAAAAAATGCACATGACGTTTTTGTCTCATTGCGCATGCTCAGTTATTTAAATGTCCGGCGCTGTTGCAAAATTGAAAACAGAAACGTTTGATGAATTGTTCGCTTATCACACCATTTCCATGAGTAATTTAATGTTTGTAAAAATATTATGGCAAAAAGGATGGGGTTGGCGTTTTAGTTGAAATCTACCAAAAATACATGTAGGGGGTGGGCGGATAAACGGAGGAGGGCGTTTGAATGAGTGGGTACGGTACTAATTTTTGTCATATATGAGTAATATTTGAATAAATATCGCAAAACACTGTGTAGATATTCTTTGATTATGTCACACATCTGATGTTTCCACTTTTGGGGGGAGGGGGGGTGTCAAGAAAAAAGAGAACACTGTTCCACTTTTGAGGAGCTTGACAAAATGTACATAATTCCTTAGTGAAGATTGAAAACAAAGTAGAGTCGGTCACGTAACCTGACCTCTACACGGTCGGGTGACCTGATGAAGACTCGCGGCATCGCGAGCACAAGCCCGGAACGCGCTACTGACAGCTGACTCTAATGATGATGTTTCTTAAGCACACTCCTCGTTGTGTTAACTGGTATACCACGTACAGACCACCGTCCAGCGTACTGGGCGGTTGCCTGGTATCCTACAACCCGGGTTTCACGATGGCCCCTTAATGAGGGGACTTCGCAACGGTGCTGACACGCAGAGATCAGGGCATCGCCGTCACAATATTTCAATGCCACGCGGGTTCAGGGGCAGTGAGGAGAGGTAGGTACCGGCTAACCTCATCAGGACAAGTGAAGAGACTATGCGTGCAATCCGACTAGTGTCTATAAGGTATCTGAGGCCCTAATGCCCGTTCTCAGTACTGCAGCGTACTGAGTTCCTAATCCTACAGTGGGCTTAAGAAGGAACAAGGTGTGTGTCACAAGGGGGATCTTAATACCTACCCAGTGCAACCTTCAAGAGAGCACTTATATACTAGCTGCAATCTCGCGCACTGGAGGTCTAACTAACTATGCTAAGAGCTAGTTTCATTACACGATGTGTACATGTATTACTCCTTAGTCACGCATTCGTTGAACACAAACACCACCAGCTTGGATCGGGGTCAGAATTCAGCACCTCATGTGTCTGAAATCTTTTCA
>CM032660.1:32019340-32114460 GCA_019095985.1 Streblospio benedicti
TTACTGTATTACTTAAATTTGACCGCATTGAAATGTGAGCATAATGTGACTCATATATTTGAAATGCATGCACGTGTTGTTACGTTACTGTAATAAAGAATATATGATAAGTTAGATTAATTAAGTTATCATTTGTAACATAACTGTGTGCGCATTATGAGAAAATACGATGTGAACAAAGTGTCAAAATACCATGACGTGTTGTGAACAGACCACTTCTTTAATAAACTCTTCTCTAAGAAAAGGCCTATACTTTGAGGACACCATAGTCTATAAAAGGTGTGTACTTTATACGTGTGAAGACAGTCAGAAAATAATACAAAATATCTAGGGAATTATCATCCTTCATTACCTACTTGTTATCTTTCTTACAACTACGGTTATCTGAAGTAATAATGGACTGTTTTCAAAGTGGAATGTCACACCGAGCATAACACACATCATGTGCTAGTTAATCCTGCACTGCAGGTTCAAAGAGCTTTGTAATTGCCGTAGTCCAAGCAAAGTAATTGGATACACTCATGGTGGCCATTTAAATTACACGCTGGCTCGTGTGAAAAATAACCATGGTACGGCAATTTTTCTCAGATTTTTTTTAAAATAAGAATATTAATTGTTTTAACATACTTATGAGAAAAGCAACATACAGCTTTAGAAGTCGCTTATTTCAAAGTAAAAATAGTCTAGTCAAAGCATGTATATCTTCTCAATGTTTTATTTACAGCAGTACATGTACTAGGTTTGGTTGTATGTGTAATAAGATTTTAAAGATAAAAAAACTCCACTTCCCCCATTAGTGATACATGTATATGCAAGCACACAATACGCAAACTCGCATGCACACGCAAAAACTATTTTTTTGTAATTGTAGATACTTCCATTTCATTCTTAAGATGAATATAAAAATGACGTAATTGCCCAAAATTTTTGATTTGCCAAACAAAGGAAATATTTAACATTTTGATGAGGGGATTAAACTAAATGGGTCATCGGGTTTCAAAATTTGTTGCAAAATTGCATTTATCTCGATTAATAACAAATTTAGAGTAAAAATGTTGTCATGATGAAACACTTTAGATAGGAACATGTGTATGTTTGCCCAATCCAAATAAAACATTTTTTTGACCTTCGACCTATCCTTCAAGGTCAAACAGGGGTCATTGTGGTCAAAATTTCATAAAATTGCATTTATCTCGATTAATAACAATTTTAGAGTAACAACTTGTATTGACCTTAGATAGGAACATGTGTATGTGGAATCCAAATTAAACATCACATTTGACCTTTGACCTCTCCTTCAAGGTTACATTAGTAGGTCAATTTCAGGAATTTTGTTCATGTTTGAGTTTACGAAAGAAATGAGCAGCTTTAAACATTTTATTTGCTAATAATCCATGATAAATTAGTTTTATTGATATAAGCATTTGTATTCTAGATTGGGATTACTTCTTTTATGTTTTATTTTGATTAATACTTTATTAAATAATTATGCAAAAATATACGGACGGAATTAATATGATGGTAAATGCCATGGTTATCCCAGAGGTTGAACTAAGAAAATGATGATAAACCATTTAACCAGTTAATTTATTAGACACCCAATCATAGGAGTTAGCTTGTCTACTCTGATCATATTCATAAAGAGAAGCCATTGAAACTTCCTTTGAATATGTTTCATCAGATTACAGAAAACTTGAGGATGTTGGATATTTAGTGAATGGTACCGTGATAGGTTAATCTTGACCTACTAAGGTTCCTGCGCAGCCTGTGTACTTGTCCTGTAATTATAAGTACTTAAATATTAGCAAAAGGATTTTTAATATCATTTATGAAGTTAGTAAATCACTTACATTAATTATGTTAATGTAGAGAGAAACTAAGAGCTGAACAACGTTGATCATTTGTAAAAAGATCACTTGAGTAATAGTGATGGACATTTCTGTTTTGCCTTGAACATATCTTTTCTATGACTGGCAACTAGAATAGAATATGTAGATATATTGGAATTAATTGGCTAGATGTAAGTATTGACATCAGAGGATTATTTCTCCAAGTTTATAGGACTATATCACATAGCTTCTCTCAGGACTTAAACCCTCGACCCTTACCACTGTGGCACCTATTCACAAAGCACTTAAGGCAGACCACCCGTCCGAGTGGTCTAATGCGGCAGTTATACCTGTCTTAAGTGGTTGGTGAATAGGAGCCTCAGTACAGTGGTAGCGTATACTCAGGTGATACGGCTGTCAAACTCATTTAATAAATATTTCTAGTATCAAACAGGACGTGCATTTTCTCTATTCGTGGTACAATTCAATAAAGATCCAACATCCTCAAGTTTTCTGTAATCTAATAAAGCATATTCAAAGGCAGTTTAAATGGCTTTTTTAATATGATCGGAGTTGACTAGCTCACTTTGGTGAGAAATGGTTTATCATCTTTTTCTTAAGCTTATCTGTCTTGTTACTACTATACACCGTTGGAATCTTTTCCCTGCATATATTCTTGCATACTTGTCGCTGAATATTTATGTATGTTTCTACATTCATCATGGTATTTAGCTTCTCTTGCCTTCAAATCTACATCTATCACTTTACACAGCATCCTTTCATAACTTCGTCTCTCTGAACTCCCTGCAGTTTCTTTTTTTTATATGTCCACACTAGAAAGAAATTTGCCAGGAAGAATTAATTCTTTTTTTCACAAATAAGCAGAAATCACAAGAATGTTATTGATAAATTTGATTTTTTTTTTTATTGATAGTTCAACCTCTGGATCTTGATCTGATTTTCATTTTATTGCTTTTAGATTTTGAGATTTGTGAATTTGCTGTAAGCCTTTTGTGATAACTTTTACTACCATATTCAGTTGGTACACTTTTGCAAATTTCATCATAATGTTGTTTTAGATCCTTTAAACTATGTCTCACTTCAATTGTTTCTTAATTTTCCCCAAACTGAATCTGATAAATTATCTATTTTGAAAGACTGCATACTTCTGAAACGTATGACGCATGATTTTATGTTGCCCTTTTTCCTTGTTTTGCATTGCTTCTTAGATTTCATTTTCACTGAATTTTCCATGATTTAGCAATGACCATTGTATTATATAGATGTATCAAATTTGTTGCTCTTTTTGTAAGTTACACATTTTTTAGTCCAATGTCCAATCAAATAATACTAAAACATAACAAAATTTGAGAACATGCACTTTATGAAGATATCAATGATACTGGTGCTGCCTCAAATTCTACCATTAAAAGTAAAACCCATTGATATATTAAACTATTTAGTAAAATATTGATTAAAATAAAACATAATGTAATTACAATCTAGAATACAAATGCTTATATCAATAAAACTAATTTATCGTGGATTATTAACAAATGAAATATTCAAAGCTGCTCATTTCTTTCGTAAACACAAAAATGAACAAAATTCCTGAAATTGACCTACTAGTGTAACCTTGATGGAGAGGTCAAAGGTCAAATGTGATGTTTAATTTGAATTCCACATACACATGTTCCTATCTAAGGTCAATACAAGTTGTTACTCTAAATTTGTTATTAATCGAGATAAATGTAATTTTATGAAATTTTGACCACAATGACCCCTGTTTGACCTTGAAGGATAGGTCGAAGGTCAAATCTGATGTTTTATTTGGATTCCACATACACATGTTCCTATCTAAAGTCAATACAAGTTTTTACTCTAAATTTGTTATTAATCGAGATAAATGCAATTTTATGAAATTTTGACCCGATGACCCCTGTTTGACCCCGAAAAATATATTTCGCCATCAAATATTTTGGGCAAACGTCATTTTTCCTTAAGAGTAGTATCTAAGGTACAAAAAAAATATGTTTGCGAAAACTCCCCCGGGGGGGAGTGTTTCGATACGGAGCCCGCGGACTATGTTACACAGGCTGGTTGGGAGAGGGAATGGTGGGCCCTAGTGTGGGGTAGAGGAATACGGGGTTGTGTGTGTGTGTGTGGGTGTGTGGGGGGGGTGATAGGCATTGTGGGGGATTGCCGTCTACTATAGAAGATTGTAGGTTAAGGGTGGATAACAGAATGGGGTGCATTGTGGGGGGGGGGGAAGGGGGCAGAAGTATTATGAGTGAATATAGTATTGTGGGGGTGGGGGTGCACAAAGGATGGGGGGAGTGCATATAGGATTGGCGGATTGGCGGGGGGGGGTAGTGAGGTAGATATGGGATTGGGGAGTAGGGAGTATTAGGGTCGAATATGGGATTGGTGGTGGGGGGGTGGAGATGTGGGGGGTAGTGGGTGTTGAATATGCGATGGGGGGATATGAAATGGGCGGGCGGTGGGGGGAGGAGGATGAGGGGCAATGGGGGGATTGACATAGATAGAAGATTGTGGGTTAATGGTGGACAATAGTATGTGGTGCATTGTGGGGGGAATGGGGTGGGGGTATTGTGAGTAAATATAGTATTCGGGTGGGGGGTCCACATGGGATTGGAGGGGGTGATTGGTGATCTGCTCATCATAAAGGGTATGGTTGGTGATTTGCCCTAAATCTTCATTGTAATAAAATTCTGCAGACATCAGTTTGCATCTTAGCATTGTGTTATATAAAGGAGAGTACTCCATATTTGAGCATCCTGGCTTAAACGGTTTGACTTGTAAAGAAGAAATCACAAGAAATGGACCGAAAATATAATGGTTCAGAATAGACCCAAATGTGGATTGCTCAGTTTATGTTAAAAGGGCTCCGAGATGTCACCAGTTTCAATTGACAACCAAACATAAGCGTGCTGGCGCCAATGACATGACTTGTAGAGGAGTAACCATCAACAATGAACCAAATAATGGTTCAGAATAGACCCAAATAATTATGAAAAGTTTGGTCCATGTGAAATACGCCCCAAAGAAGTCGCCATCTTTAACTGATAAATCAAATATGACTATCCTAGCTCAAACAATGCAGCTTGTAGAGGGGTAACAGTAAGAAATTGACAAATCATGATTCTTAATCGACCCACATATGGACGATTTGGGCTCATGTTAAATAGGGTTTGTGTGGTCACCATTCACAACTGACATGCCAAATTTGTGCACCTTCGTTCACGGGATGAGCCTTGTAGAGGGTTATAAGTCTAAAATGGACCGAATAATGATCCACAATGGACCCAATATGGACCATGTGGCTCCATGTGAAATAGGGTTCGTGTAGACAGCATGTACACCTGAAACTTATATTAATCAGTCTGAAATTTGATTTCAAACATCAAATGAATCTAAGGAAATGCAGACTTCATATGCGGATTTACTAGTAGGAGATAGACTTCGCCAATAAGGTCATATTTGTACCCAGTTTCTGATTTGTATTCTTATATAATGTATCTACAGTTAACTTAACTCCAATTTCTTATATAATATATCTACAGTGGGCACCTGTCTCAAATGGATGTTTTGTTGATTCTGCCAAAGGTATGCAAGTATTACAAGTTCAAATGTTTCAAAAAAATCAAATAGTATTTAACAGATTCTTACACGTGGAAACAAAAACAGTATACAAACTGTCTTACTTATAAAAACATTACTTGTATTGTTTGGGATCTGATGAAGTATGAGTATACACACGCCTTGAAAACATTGCTATGTGTTGTACACAGGTTGTAAACAGGTTAAACTGGTTTGTAAACAGGTTGTAAACAGACATGCAAACAGGTTGTAAACTGATAGTTTCCAATCTGTTTCACAAAGCTGTTTACAAGCTTGTATACTATCATTCCCTGTTTAACAGCCGTGTAAACAGGTTATTTTCTCTTGTGATACTAAGTTTCAAAGGCCAAAAATACTTAGACTATCCTATAATTAACTATACGTCATCCAGATATTGTTGCTTACCACACCCAATATTTATTTGATGGTATATTGTAGTTTGCACGGACTTATATGCACTATTTCATAAAGATGTCACTAACATTTTGGCACTTGGCAACCATTTTGAAATGTGATACGAGGTCATTGTGTTAAAAAAATGATATCTAAAAAATAAGTATTTAATATGAAAATTAATCAACATTGTGAAAAAGCATGTGATTTAATAGTATAACCAGAGAAAATAGCATTTTTTGTTAGTTTTTGTTGTTTATTTCTGTTTCTGCTGCCTTACAACCGAAAAACAAAGTCCTATTTTCTGTGAAAATCAAATTTAAATTTATTTAAACATGTTTCGGCATCTCTAGTGCCCTTCTCAACTTTATAAAACCAAATTCAAACAACAATGCCAATCCTATTTTATACCATCTCTATACTAAAATATCATATTATACTAAATCATATTATTATATTAGTAGACGTCTACCACTCCTTGCTCTGAGTGATACATCTTCATCATACATACGCTCATTTCCTAGTCCAATCAATCATCCCTGCTTCCATTCCATACCCTATCCTTCAGCTATCATCTGTTACCTCATTATATATTCTTTACACACAGAGAAAATAGCATTTTAAATTTTTTCATTAAAAATAGGAAGGTTAAAAATGTAGCCAGTGTTTAACCTATTTCTGAAAAAAAAACTGTGTTATCACTTTGAAATCTTATACTAAGCAATCTAGGCCGGGTGCCAGAACCAAACCACTTGCAAAACATGTCAAAAACGTTTTTGAAATGATATGAAAATTTTCAGGGAAAAAAATCAAATTTAAATATAAATGGTCGTTTTTTGTACATTACCACTACCCACTGAATGATAACTGATGATAAGTACTCACCTGAACGTATCCTGTCAGATTAAACTTTATAAACTTACTGACAACTTATGTTTACTATGCCTATCTATAGACAAACTGCTTTTGCATAGGTCCCGTTAGTTTCATTGTGAAACAATAAGTATTAACACAATTATAGCTGTTTTAGCAAACACGCTTACTTTCACTTCCACGCTCAAATCAAATCAAATCAAATTCCTGCTTTTTGAAGCCATTGAAAAATTCATAAAAAGGAACCATTTGTCGAGGCGTGAGGCAGCCAAATCCGACTCACCCCACTCGCGGACGACGGCCTGTTAGAGGAATAAATCTTGACTTATGTCCTGCATGATTACTAGTTGCGTATTAAATATTTTGGTAAAACACCGCTCAAATATGTGACGCGACTCCCCAAATATGATCAAATATAAGCAGTGTGGCGGGGCGCTCACGTTGAGTATAAATATAATACAAAGACTCACTTTATTACTCAAAGCTATTTTAGCCATCGATAAGTGTGCTTCTGGGGCCAAGTTGATAGGGAGTTGAACTCATGACCAGACAGTCATGTTTGCTCGATTATCAGTCTGGTCTGGTTGGGGAAGCTGAGCAAACTCATTTTGACATAGTTGCAACTATTTTCTTCCATGCAAATGGCCATTTAATCTTACTAAGTAAAGTATAATTAAATAAATAATTAAAGTATAATTGAATAGTTTATGTTTTTGTTATGGTTTTTTTTCATTCATCCATACACTAAATATCATTTTAGTTATCGAAATGTGAGCGATTTGAACAAAAGGAATAGTGTTAGATTGCACACCAATGGCCCCCGGCTGTGTTAAACGATGCGTATTTGAGTCGACGACTGTGCTGTTGTCGTGCTCGGTTCAGTCTGTGTGCTGGTCATGATGGTGATAAAAAGTTGCGTTGGATTAATCGATTTCGTACTGTCCACAATTGTCGGTCTACGGGAATCTCACACTGCATTGTTCATTATCTACAATTTATTTTCAGTAAATTTGGAAATGAATGATAAGCTCAAACTATAAGAGTGGATTCACATAGGCCTACAATGACGAGAATTTCATAATTATCTGTTTCTAGTACTGTGTAGAAGTGGTGGGATTTTTATATAGTGGCGTTGTTTACTTAGAAGGGCAGAGAATATCTTTGTATGTATGTATTTTGTCTAATACTGCATCATTCATATGACAGTTGTTTGGACATCATTAATCATATAGCATGCTGCAATATGTTTCAACTTTAAATCCCCATCTAGGAGGTAGGTGGGGCGTTTTCATTGACTTCTGGCTTGCACAGCCAATTACTAAAGTAGTCTGGCAATAACATTTCAATATACATTGTACCTAGGACTACGCCGAACGGGTGTGTTACTCAGTCTTAGAGGAAACTGAGGCACTTTCCCAGCATTGCAATCATCACCTTCGTCGCCATCTTTAATATTCAGCCCTCCAGCCAGCAGACCTTTATGGTGGTGGGGGCGGGGATTATAAGCGGTCACGAAATCCCACATACATAATTTCTTTGGCTTTGTCCACCCCCCCCCGCCCCATTCTTTTTGGCCTTTTCCCCATACTCCACAATTTTTTGAGGATTATCCCCACATCCCACTTCCATATAATCCTATATCACGCTTTAATGCCTTTTTCCCGCATGCCATTTTTTCTCTTTTCCCCACATCCCACTTCCCCTTATTTGAGATGATGTACGAGCTATTGCTACACGTGCTTCTCTTATATATACCATCAAATATTCTTGTCCAGAACCCGTCCACGAGACTGCACTGAAAGTCAAAAATTCCTATTAGACCCTAATATTAAACCAACGGTAAATTGTGATAAAAATGTTATACATACATGCTGCTCCCTTAAACTGTAAACACCGTAAATTGTAATCAATTTCATGATGCATTCGACGACTGCCATCCGCTCCAAAGCCCTCAAACTGGTCCTCACGAGCAGGGCAGAGAATATCTTTGTATGTATGTATTTTGTCTAATACTGCATCATTCATATGACAGTTGTTTGGACATCATTAATCATATAGGATGCTGCAATATGTTTCAACTTTAAAGAGCTTTAAAATAACACACAAACCCGTCTTATTGTCACCACCCTGATTCGATATACACCTCGTCGAAGTTGGACCTTGGGTTGGGAACATGTGCCGAGCCAACGAGTGCATGGGCACAGCAGACGTGAACCCTTGTTTCTCAGCCTCTTGTTAATGTTCTAATAGACGTAGGGTATATGAAACAGCATCTACTATTCATAGCTCATTTAGATTATCTAGATGTTTCAGAATTCTGAGCATTTTAACCACTCACAATTTACGTTGGTTATATTTTACAACCTATATTAAACAAGGTGCATTTGCACTTATATACATAAAACCGATTAAAACAGACAACCTGGTATCGACTACAATGTCCTTGTAGACGTGGCTTTATTTAAACTGCGAGAGGTGGTAAAACTTTGTTTGAATAGTATCCATAGCAGTAATAATACAGTGACTGCCTATTTGTACCTATGCGTGGTATTTGACGTCTGGTGGAATATAAATACAAGCTATTGAGGTCTAGTTTGAGACTCTACGGACGCCTGTTTTAGTATACAAGTGAGATGAATGTCATTGATAACAATTGCCAATACCAGTCACTGGTGAAAACACGACCCGTTAGAAAAAGTACACCAGTACATATGTACTCAACCGCGTACAATTGATGATGCATGTGGCTATAACTGAATTCATTGCCCACATAAACGCGTCAACAATGAGCACTAAAAGTGCAAGGTTCCAAAGACAGCTCTGCGCTACCCATACCGTCTCCTTGGGGCTTATGCAGCGGGCGATAGAGAGCTGGTATGTTCTCTCCTCCGTGCATGTACATGTAGGTGAAGACCCCGTTGAGTATCCAAAAGCTAATCTTCAGGCGATATTGAATTATGCTTGCATGACTTTGGGCGGTTCCGCTTAGCTAGTCCCCGCCTGGTAGCAACGTGTACGGCCCGCGCGCCTTGTCCCCGGGCAGTTCGGGCTCGTCCACGGCGAGCGTGTGCAGCAGGTGGCCGGCGAGCTGCAGCTCCTCGTGCTGGGAGGGCTGGGCCCCGCGCACGAGGCGGCGGTGCACGAACGGCACGCCGAGCGACAGGCGCCGGCACGGCACGATCTGCAGACGAGAAAGAACATGAAATGACTGCTGTGCTGTGCTATTGTGTGCTATGCTATGCTATGGTGTGATAGTGCTGTGCTATGCTGTGCTGTCGTATTATGTGCTATGCTGTGTTATGATGTGCTGTGTTATGCTATTATGTGCTATGCTGTACTATGTTGTGCTGTGCTGTGCTACATGTGTGCTATGCTATGCTATGCTGTGATATGCTATGCTGTGCTGCGCTATTATATGCTATGCTGTGCTATGCTGTGCTGTGCTGTGCTATGCATTATCAAATCAATGAACTGAAATATTTCCAAATGTGTGTGTGCCGGTTTTTGAAACTGAATTCATGCTTTCGTTATGGTGTAAAGTGTGTGCTATATGGTGAGACAGTTACGTATAAACACGCATAATATCAAACCATGGAGCCCGGTTCCCGCCGACGATAAAGAAGGGCACTGACCTGTACGTGCTTGTCGTCCAACGTCTCTGTCCGGTGACGATAGTGGGACGACTGGCAGCTGCAACAGCACATAGGGTGACAAGTGTTAGTACTAGCGTAAGTTATATTATTTGATACCAAAATCAGGTTCCTATGTTGATTATGCCACTTTTGTGAATATAGTATAGCAAAATGGCTGCCATGTTGGATTTTACGTAACTTTCTGAGTAGTTACCACTTCATAAGTGCTGAAAACGGATTTCTTGATGTCAGAATCATATCATTTGACACCGAAATTTGGTTCCTGTGTTGATTATTAAAGTAGATACATGTATGCTACTTTCATGAATATAGTATAGCGAGATGGCGGCCATAATGGATTTTCCGTTTTTATGAAAAATGCTCAATGGTGGCAGAGTGCCACCCACCTGAATATCAATATAGGGGTCCTAACAGTGAATAACCAGCAGAGAGAAAAAAACTTAACTCTCGCTTCCAGGTTCAGCTATAATTTAGGGTTTATCTGCCGGACTGTAATGTTCAACATCAAATTAATCATTAAAAATGCAATTTTGAATAAATATCTATATCATTATGTAACTGCATTATATCAAATATATAGCATGAATACAGCCATTACATACATTACATTACATACATTCCTTTGATAAGAGAACATATGCTCATATGCTTTGGACTCAAACTAAATTATTTGGTTTTACCTGCGATAGCATAATTAAAATTGAACAACTATGATATACATCTTCTCGCATACAGTGTATCAATTACATCGACTTTCCCGATTTCTTTTATATCGTTTTAGGCAGATCCAACCCCCCCCCCCCCACACACACACACACACTCCCACCAAAATACTTCTATTCACTTTCATAGCGTGTTTTGATAGCGCCTACGAAACCCATGAAGTGTGTTAAGAGATTGACATTTTCACAATGAAATGTTGTACGTACGTGTAAATGAAGCTTATAGTTTTGTATTTCTTTGTTGTACAGAATTTTTGGTGCGAATGAAAAACATTTATATCATTCACGCGTTGTCTCATTAGAGGAGGCCAGTCTCTCTATCTGAGACTGGCTAATTTGTGAATTATCTATCCAGATCCAGACATCAAATAAAAGAATACAGTACAAATGATATAGTACACAATACAGTCTCAACTTATATACACTTTATACACAGCGAATAATTGAAACTCAACAAAGTCCCCCTCCCTTTCCAAAAACCTGGATCTGTCATTGATCTTTACTGACAGACTGTGGTCTTTCATTACCTGTGCAGCGTCCGCGGGTAGGTGGCGTTGAGTACCGCCCACGTGTCGTAGGGCGCGGTCAGCCACAGCGGCCCGAGCGGACGTCTGCGCAGCGGGAACACGTGCTCTCGGCGGAACACGAACGCCACGTCACCCTGCAGACGACAGAGGACAAAGAGATTGGGTTTACAATCATAGGTAGATCCAGGGGGCGCAGGAGGCGCCCTCCGCTTTCCACCCTTTTCCACCACAATACTTTATTTTCATAGGGTTTTTCATGAAATCCCTTAAGTGCGCCCCCCCTTCCTTCAGTGCGCCCCCCTTTTTTCAAAAACCTGGATCTGCCTATGCACAATAGTAAAGAAGTAAAGAATAGTAAACAATGGGCTGTTCTTCGTGGATAGCCGAGAGGGCTTCAGGTATAGTAATAGTATTGAACTGTGGGGTAGGCAAAATTAAGAGCCGATTTGGCCAGATGATGATTCCAAAGGTGTATGGCAGGAAAGGCGCCAGGTTTCCTTCCATGAGAGCTGGTCACTTTTTGTCAGGGCTAGGTAATAATTTTTATAGTTGTCAGCATCGTGGGCCTCGTGTTGTGGAAATATTCATAAACGTGATACCCTGCTCTATGGTGTTGAAGTAAAATTGTTAAAAGTGTGTATTATAGACTTTTGCACATGCAGACTTTTATGTGTTTTTCTAACCCTAGATATCCTATTTCTCAATGTATTACCCGTTGAAACACTGAACACTGATGGCAGGAATACACGTGCACCAAGAGCGTTCTCTTGTATTCAATAGGCCATCGTTTCAAATGCCAATAACATAACATAGCATAACATAACATAATTTATTTCAGAATATTAAAATTCCATACATTAAAAGATGCGAAATATAAAGATAAAATATATAAATATATAAAAGGTCTGCTGACCAGCCAACTAGCTACATCCTATACCAGTGGTGTCCAACACACACTCTCTAGCACACCACGAAAACGCACTCGTGCCCACCTGGTCGTGGCTGTCGGAGGCGTCATACAGCACACTGCCGTTATGCCTGTAGAAGCTCACGTCCACGTAGGGGAAGGTCCATGGGTACGGCGTCTCCGGCATCCTGCCCCCGCCGGCGGACAGGCAGAACTTGACGCGAGACCCAGCCTCGTGCACCTGCAAATCACAGGTGAAGGGTGATGTGCAATTAAACAAATTATAGCTTCAAGCACTGGCTATTAGGAGGCCTGCCATGACATTATCGCCGTGCGTGCTCTGAAAGTGTACATTGATCTGGCCGATTGTGGCCTGCTAATTCCAAACTATGTTCTTTGACCTTTAGTGGTCAGCCTCTCGCATTGATTTGATCCCCCCCCCCCCACACACACACAGGCCGACCCACCCTGCATGCACTTGGACCTATTGACCGCCCGTTGTACTTCGACACGTTAGTTAATTAACCCGATCTTGTACTTCGAGCCCCCTCACTGCCAATTGAATCCGTGTGATGTCGCCTTATTACTAAATCGCCAGCACGATTTAAGGTCCGGTCAGTGAAGTCGCCTGCCTCAGGCCGCTACATGAAGTGATTACGCCTTCGCAAATTAAATTTGATCACTTTATAAGCGTGCCTTAAGAGAGTTCGCTATTTGCTAGTCCCATTGTCAGTGTACTTATCAAATGGCAACATTTATAGCTGATTATGAATTTAGTGATGATGTACATTTTGTCACGCTCCGCGAAAGTGAAACAGTGTTCTCTTTTTTCTGACCGCCATGTGAAATGCCGCAAATAGAGTCTCAAGGCTCCACCCGTAAAGGCGAAACCGCTGAATTGACCAAGCGACGTAGGTGAAAAATTCAGTGAACTCAGCCAGCCGTAATGGTCAGGCTGCTTTAATGTCTTTAGGTATTTTGAAAAACATTTTGGACACTTTGGACATTAAAGCAGGTAGAAAGAATTGTCATTGTTTTTTATATATATTAAATAGGTATTTTATCTGGACAAAATATGCTGCGAAATGGTATGTTTTGTTTGACAGATTGCGCTGCGCCATGAACGTAACCTTTGACCTTGTTGTTCATCTCAAATTACATTAGAATTGGATTGATTTTCCCACGCTAAATTCAGTGCAAAAAGTGGTATTGCATGTTATTCTAGACCTAATAGTAAAATAGTTACATATTATCTATGTACTGACAGCCATCTTGGCAGCCATCTTGGCAGCCATCTTGGATTTTGGGAGGAACCAACGGTCTGGGAGCGTGGTTCCCGATATGTTTGGAACCAGCATACGTTAAAACTCATACATGAAAAGTTTGATACTTTCTGCCAGAAGTGAACATGTAGGCCTGTATTTGTCACATATCTGCCCCACTATTATGATAATGAGCGTCTTTGATGCACTTATTGATAGATAAGAGTTCAATCACAAAAAGCACAGACACATATTATGTTGAAATGTCTTTCCTTACCACTGTTTTTAGAAACACAATTTAAACTCATTCTTCTTCTTTTTTTCTATTTTGTTATAATTTTACTTTATTTTAAAAAGCGTTTTATCTCAATACAGACATTTGCAATTTTAATTATTATTTACTTGTAAATGATAATTAAAATTCAGAAGTTTGATTACTATTAACCTCTAAATGGTATAATTAGAATTGAGAAGGTCTCTATTGAGATGAAAAGCTTTTAGAATAAAAATATTTATGTGATTGCTAATAAAAAAAAGCTAGCAAAGGAGTTAGGGGGCGCCAGTGTTTGATTTAATTTGATGGGTTCACAATCAGCATATCAATATATAAACACTGTTATTCTCACCGTATACATGTATGTTTTAAACGTTTGGTGTTTGTAGGTCAGCTTTGAATTGCTGTTTAACACATCTCTACATAAAATAATCACATATATCATTAGTGATGCTGCTTTTATCGGTGGCAAGACCTTGGGCCCTATGAAATGTTGAAAAGTTGGTTTTATTGTGAAGTGAATCATGGTTGTTGAATGTGCGATCATCAAGGCTCATCACACTCTACATTACACAAGAAGAAAATCTTCAGAAAGCATGATATTGCACTGGCATATCCAGGTCTTTGAATAAAAAGGGCAGGGGGGGCGCGCTTACGGGATCTCACGGGTTTATAAACTTATCCATATCCTTATATGACCACACTTTTCCTAATCACATTTATATTGACCACAACAGGCAGTAGGGTTAAATCTTACTTAACTGTGATTAACATGATCTGGCAGACTTCACTAAAGGCCGCCACAGACCGTTATGTGAAACACGTCAAGCAGAATCTCTCAAGGCGCCGACCGTAAAGACGAAGTCACTGAATTGACCAAGCGACGTAGATCTGGGTGAAAATTATTTTTATTATTATTATATTCTCTACACCCGCCGGCGCAAGGCCCGCAGAGCCCACCTTATGAGGACAACCGAAGCGACGCTCACCGCTATCCCCAACAGCAGCAAGCGTGGGTGCTGACGACCTGAAGAAGCTGTTGAGAAAACAGCAAAAACCTCGCCGTAGAGTACAATGTAGGTTCCTATAGCATTATTGGATTTTTCTTTTAATTATGAATAATGGAACCCAAGGTGGACCGAATATGCATTCATTGAGTCTCTGCATTCATTTAAGTAAATATTCAGTAATGTTTTAGTTCACTGCACTTGTATTTGTATATTGTTGTTGTAACTTTAAATTATGCACAACGTACACATATGTCACAATGCACCAACCTTCCTGCACGGTCGATGGCCCTTTCGGAAATAATGATTGGAGATTGAAGATTGTAATGTAGTTCATGAATAACAGCTGTAAGCTCTCATTGTGGTCTGTTTTGTGGCCATCAGTATGCCTTTAAAGCTTTTGAAAAAAGACTTAAGAAGTTATATAGGATTTTTTTCTTCACATTATTGCAATACTGCACCTCCGTGCACATGAATATCTGCCGTTTATCAATGTAATTTTGATTTGTTTCTTCATAGTAAAATAGTTGGCATGGATTGTATTTTATTAATTCTCCTGGTATGAGAATTATAACAAAATGTAGATGTAGATCATCATAATCCTATTCTGAAATGTCCTGGCACCAACACTTTTTAAAAGAACATTTTCATGGGAGGTAAGACGCAAGGATTTCGAGATGGAGCTCATTAACTTTTATAACAGTGATTTAAGTAAGAGTTGCCAACATTTTCGCACACTTTTATAGTATAGGGCCGTTAAAGAAAAGAAAAATGGCATTACATGTCAATCCCATCAGCCCAACTAGCACGTTGCACATCTCTATATGGCATTTTGTCTACATCAGACTATGTTGAGATTTCCCACACTACAGATATTTTTAAAAAATATCTCAACCCGGGTCTTTTTCTCTGCAATCTTGAGGAAGTTGCATTTAGCAGGGTGATACTACGTTAGCCAGACCTGTTCCGACCGTTCATTTTTCTGGAGGTGTTGGAGTTTTTGGCAGTCATCTATAGAGCTTATAGAGAATTTACACTATAGTGTCGTCCACAAAGAGCAGGACTTGATGATGAGGGGGGGTAAACAATTGAGCTGAGCTGACAAAATTTGGTTTGATAACGAGTAAGATCAGGCAAAAAGGTCTAACATTTGAACACGTAAATTGCGTCGACATATGGCATCAGGGTTTGAACTAGACGTTACTCTATGAACTGCTCAATAACATGAAAAAAGTAGAACCAAAATGTCCCTGTGTTTGTTATTGAGATTAATGATGCCACCTGCAGAAGTCTAAAATATCAACCTCAACTTCATGCATTATGTAGTAGGCCTACATATAACAATACCACAACATATGACACACCATTTTCAGGTATTCAGGGTGAAAAATGTAAATGCAAAGGTGGTGGGTCGATATCAAAGTGCAACACCCCCCCCCACACACACACACACGGCATCGAGATCTTGTGATTAATTAAGGATATTGTGGACATGTTCGTGCATATATACAGGGATCGCATGGTTTCAGTCATGTAGGCCTATGATAGGTGGTGTAGGAAACACTGACAACTGCTCCTCCAGCCCTGTTCTGTAGAACCTCTGATTAAAGCCACCTCTTAAATGAGAACACCTCTGTAATTGGACCATTTTTCATGCTCCAAAACGTTCATAGAGAGACCAAAACGATCGTCCATATTGAGACTACCAGTGTGAACTTAATGAGCACCTCAATAACCTTTACAGTACCACCGTGCACATTGAGTATGCATGAGTGAAGCGAGTTTTTACCCTTGGCACCTGAATGTCGGCTGGTACAACCCACGGCCGCCATACGGACAGGCTGGGGTGAGGTGCACATTGAGTATGCATGAGTGAAGCGAGTTTTTACCCTTGGAGCCTGGATATCGGCTGGTACAACCCACGGCCGCCATACGGACAGGCTGGGGTGAGGTGACGCACAGATCTAATGGTCAAAACAACAGACAAACTTGGCAACAGTGTGAAAGAATGGACACCAAACTGGGTAGACCACTAGACCGAACACGCATGACTTGCAGGGCACTCTAGTATTAAACACCTAGCTACGACAACGGTGTACGTCCAATCGCTAGGTCGCACGACAATATCGAGTATAAAAGTGACGTACTTCATTTGTTCACAACACTTTTATTCATGAAGCTCAAGATGCCAGCAAAAATGAATACAAACAATATCAAGAACAAGGTCAAATGTGGAAAGAAAGCAGCAAGGCAGCCGTTGAATGTGAAAATAGATAATGCAAATATCCCATCAGTGCAGGAAAATGATGAATGGATAAAACGGTCGTGCAACACACGCTCAGGGACATACGATCGTTGAGCAATAGTCTCATGGTCTCACGAGCATATACAACATTGTGCAATGCACGTACCAACGGTCGTGCGAGCGAAGCATAAAAAATCAATAGATGCGCCACTCTACGACCCAAACTGAATTTTGTGCATGTCCGAATTCTCTTGCGATCCTAATCTCACCTGCAACGGAAGCGACCGCACGTGCGACTTGTGCGATTTGCTCGTGCAACGTATGCGAACGTGATCGCCAAGTGGTCGCTGACTGCTCGCTACGCAATTGTGAAAGGGGCTTTAAATACTGACATGTTATGACCTATAAAATAATGCCACCCAATCAAAATCTTGTTTGAATCTTTGGTTATCACAGCTGTCACATCTGCAGCTTGTACACAAGCACACAACACCACACTTGTACACTCTACCTCACACGGAAAAGCTTTATGTATTCAAAACAAAGAGCCAGTACAGTTTCAAGTTGCAATATGAAGATCAGCTAGAGATACAAAATCACTACACCTAGAGGTTGAAACATTTGGTTGGTTTAAGAATAATGTTAACAAATTCTTTGACACTGCAACCGTTCCAATAAATGTACCGTTGACTCCTGAATATGTGTTAAAGTTGATGCAGTCGTATAATTTCTTTGCAACATAATATACTCTGTTATGTAATGCATTCTAGTGCAGAAGATATATTGTCTTGAACATTTTACTGCAATAAAGCGTAACAATGTGAAATTTAATGCATTGTAATTAAATATGTGTATGTGATAAAATATATTTTTAAAGAATAATAAAAAAATAAAAAATAAAGTAGGTGAAAAGTTCAGTGAACTTGGCCAGCCGTAATGGGCAGATGGCAACTTCTATTGCTATTCACTTATTACCCTGCTGATTGCACCGTGACCAGATGACCTCACCTTGTATTTGGGCCCGAGCGACCCGAGTCTCTCTACAAGGACGGTTCTGGTGGCGGTGTCGCTGATGACGTCAAAGTCATCGTCCCACGGGATGTAGTCATGGTGACGGTACGAACCTAGACCAAACCGTTTATACAAATGTAAAAATTATGGAAACCTCTTGCCCTGTGTCCATCATCATAAGCAATATTTTAATATCTAGTCAAAACACAATATAACGCGGGTAGTAAACAGAAGTGCTATATGTAGTTTATATGTGTGTCTTATAGCTAGCTCACTTAGCAGCATGCCATCAAAAATCCAGTATAGCGGAAGCTGTGCACGAGCCCCCACCCCCACCCCCAAACTTATTATCACTTTTGTGAAAACTATTCACCTTGCCCTATGTAGCATATATAAAGTGAACCTCTCTTTTAAGGACACCTGTTTTATGGGGTAACGCTATATAAGGTGTCCACACGATTCAGGTTCCCTCCATATGATTCTAGTCAGCTCACCTAGAAGCGTGCCTGCATACATCCAGTATGTGATTCTGGCATCGGTAAGCGTGTCGTGAAGCACTGACAGCAGGTGGTACGCCACTTCCTCCTCGGTGCGTGTCAACTTCCGGGAAAATGGCGCCGTGACGTTGACATCAGACGAGTTTTCCAGCCGCTCAAGGCCAGCCGCGGGCAGGTAGCTGGGTGAGTTGAGGTGGCATATTGTTAAACACGGACTTATTATCAGAGTGGGCTCCATTGTGCTGCTGTGGCTGCGTGGATAGGGAGTTAGACTCGTGACCAGAGGGTCGTGAGCTCGATTCCCGATCGGGTTTGGTGGTGGCTGTTGACCAAACTCATCCCTAAAGCAGTTGCATACTGCTCCATGGCACCTACACGTTAATTAGGTGGGGGTCGTTGGGTTAAAAGAGTGAGTGCGTGATTGTGTGAGTGATTAGCATTGCGCGCTGAATACAAGCTGCTGCCGATGCAGCATATGAGAAATGGTTAATTGAAGATCGATAAGTGGGCCTATGGCCGGGTGTAAATTGTTATGTCGTGAGAGCAAGACTTGGATCACGACTATAAACTACCACATTTACATTTACATTGCATACAAATTCTTAGAACAATTGATTGGGGTGGTTTTTTTAGTTGTTGTTGTTTTTTAAAATTTATCCCCCCCCCCCCCTTTTTTTTGAACCGGTGAATCTGAATAGAATTGTCTCTGATTTCAAAAGGTGTCATTTTCTGTAAGATATTATTAGCAGTGCGGTCTTTTTGTAGGTTTGATTTCTCTTTTATTTTGTTTCTCTCCTTTGTTTCTTTTCTTTTTCTCCCTTTTTATGAATATATCTATGTTTTGATAGACAGTTTAAGGATCCCGCTCTCCCAATTTTGTAATATATATCAACATAACTAGTACACATTCTCGATGCTTCGGTTGTGGCGCTTCATGGCAGCCCAGAGTCCATTTCCACAGTCGGGTTGGGTATATATGCTCAGCAGAGAGACCCCCGATTTTGAGATGGCAAAATGTCTAAGAGCCCCTATTTCTTGGTGGCCAAATCCCAAAGACACACTAATTTCACTGAATCTCAACGCAAATACCCATATTTTTGAGAGAAAAAAAGCATGATGATGTTTTGTTTTTGCCTTCAAGTTTCGTATAGATTCAATGTATTATTTAAACGCTAATATTTAAGATCCACTGTTCTGGTAAATAAGGCCTCTATTTTTGCGAAAAATTAAGACTTCCCATTTTGAACTCACCGTGGAGCATACCTACCCAAAACAGATTCTCGTCACCCCATGCACCCCCACCCCATGCACCCCCACGGGGATAGATTTATCCCGGCTGATAATGCAGAAAAACGGTCCTCACTTGTATTCGTCTGAGCGTAGCAAGCCCCAGACCCGTCCACTGGCGCCGTTTCCGGTGACCACAAGTTCGTGGTCATTTTGTGGTGTGCCGGTCAGCAGTGACAGGATGATGACCGCTGCAACGCCGGTCAGCGCCACACGGACCGCTGTCCGGCGGAGTAGTGACCGCCGAGGTCTGCAGCGGAGCCACAGCATTGCTAGGAAACAGAGTAGGTAGGAAATAGAGCATGGTCAGGAATACAACTGTACATGAAACATACATGTCATTTATTCCTGGCATGATGGAATGAATGGGGTTAACTGTGTTAGCCTTACACATGTAAGCGACTTTCATCTCCGGATCGGAGCAACGGTTGTCTAAGTCATTGTTGTGTGTTTTGTTTTTACAATTACAATTTTATTGACATATAAAGAATTAGGGTATTGAATGTATGAATGCCCTTTCAAAGTCTCGTCAAGCAACGGCTAATTGATAGTTGTGGAGGCTTCGATCATCATTGAAGTATTTTCTGCGTGGAGAATTTGTCTTTTCCCCCTATCACATAGGTTACTAAGTGAGTGGGAGTGAGATATCAAAAACGCCTTTAATGTATTTGTATTCTAATTGCTCCTTCTCACGCGTTTGTTCCATATATCACTTTTAGGTTTTAAACTTTGTGGTGATCTATGCTCTAGTATATAAATTACATATGGTGCTTTATAGTTGTGCTTTATAGTTGTGATTCAAGTCTTGTTCTCACGACTTTACATAAGCATGAGCTACTTTTATTTACACTAGTACATACTTGATCACTTCACAGTATTGAAATAAGCTGACCCAGTCATATTATGCCATCAAAATATCAACATGACCACCAAATTGTCACAACTAATGAATCTGTTGTTGAACAAGTTCATTAGCTGTGTTAATTCAAATAAAACAGTTAGTTCTTTATATCAACAGTTATCACAATTTACTACAATTTACTAGATATGTATTAGTAAATTGTGATAACTGTTGATATGAAGAACTTAACTGTTTTGTAATCAAACTGTTTCCATGACATAGGAAATTGCTTTTCATCAAAGGCCCATGCATTGACTATGTTATGGGTAAATTATATTTATATTAAACCTCTACTAAAGTAAATGCGTTTGCCTATGCTTTTCATAGATTACCTATAGTTAAGTTTGCGTTATGGTATATTAGTTAGGTTTGCGTTATGGTAACACTACTCACCTGAGATCTATATTCAAATATTTTGACGCTGGGTTCCATGCACGCCGATCACAAGCTTACTATCACATTCCTTTAATAACGATGTACGCAAGGTTATTTATTTTGAACTTTTTTTCCGCCCTGCATGCTTTTATTCCAGCCTGCATGGTTATTTATTTTCTCTCCATTTTCCAACCTGCACTGTTATTGCAGCCCTGCACTGTTATTGTAAAGCCACCGCCTCAATATAAGGAGTCAATACTTATAACTTAATTAAAAAAAATCAATGCCCTAAATTCCTGCATAGATTACTGATTCCTGTTGATATTAAAGGTTGATTGTAAATATTAGACAATAAATTTTGACTTCCCATTTTTTATTCTCTACTTGCCAAATAGCTATTTTAAAAACGATCCATAATTCCCTATTACACTTCACAATACAACCTGGTTTTCCGCTCTGCACTGTTATTCCACCCTGCACTGTTATTAAATTTAAGATATTTTTTCCGCCCTGCACTGTTATTCCACCCTGCACTGTTATTAAATTTGGGATCATTTTCCACCCTGCGTGGTTATTCCACTCTGCACTGTTATTAGGAATATGATAGTACCAAGGCAGGAATCGCAGTTACAACGTTCTAGTCCCTATATCCACTTGCATCACAGATTACAAAAATCCGCATTATGCTTAAAGCACTTAGACTAACTACGAAGCTTTCATTTTGATATGACAATTACATAAATAAAATAATGCTGATGAAGTCCTACCGGATGCAGATGAAAATTGCATGAAATGTGAAATGATATTACATGTTAACACCCTGCTTATATGAATAATCCTTTAAACAATTCACAACGTCTTTGAAGGCATTTTTTCCCATATTCACTTCAGCTGTCTACCCGTCCCACTACCTATCTGAATCAAGATATCATATGGTGATTTACTGGTATAAGTCAGCCATGTCTAAGTATCGTTTACATTGTTAGTGCTACACGGGTGAATATGCATTGGCATTATAAACACTGCACATTATCATTTGCATAATTAGATCTAGTCCCAAATCTTTAAATCTTTAAAGCTCCATAAATAAACTAACTCTAGTGTTTATAAAAGAGATTGACAATTGCTGATATCCAACTCAGCCCATTCGACCCCAGACTCTAATGGGTCTTGAAAACCGTGCGTTTAACAAGTCAATAAGAAAAATTTCATTCTCTAAACATCACCAACAATCAATATGATATCCATGGTGCACAAGTACACAGCTACATATACATGAACAATAACCTGTTCAATGAAAGAAAAGAATAAATTTTACATACTTCACTGCACTGGAAATGCAGACGAAAAAGTCCTTAGTATCTGTTAAAAAAACCCAGGATAAATAGGCCTAGTAATAGTAATACTTTAAAACACACCATAACGAACTATGTCAGGTGCAGTTAAGAATGCCTACTACATTTTTAACTGCACCAATTTTTAGTTTGTGTGTATGATTTTCATAACTGTTAATAGTAACACATGATTTGAATTCTCAATATTCTTTTCAAAGTGAAATACGGTAGATTTTTAAATATATTTTTTATATTTTTGTGGGTTATTAGAGAATTTTTTACTGTATATATTTTTTTCTTTTATTACCCCACCCTCGGTATTTGAAATGCATGCTTGTAGAGCAAAAATATAAATTGAAAATATGATTCCATAAACTGGATCTGTTAGTGTTGTGTCATGCTCTGTTAGGTTGATAATGTCATCCCCTTCACATCAATGCCTCAATCATGATTTTTATAAATGAATGTAAAACAAATTGCCCCACCATTCAAAAAATATTTCAAAGTGAATCATATAAAAATCGCTACTTTCGATTTTCCCTATTTTCACAAAATGTACTTAGTCTTCCCTCTTAGCCAATTAGAAAAATTATTTTTGACATGGACATTTATTCCAATTGTCAATGTTTGCCTTTTAAATGAAGCATTGAGGTAAAACCATTTAGCAAACATTAGAATCTAGTGACCATAATTGCAATGCATTCACAACTTCACGTTAACGAATGTCCACATGGTGAGGTTTTATAAAACCCATTACTACTATGGAAAAAAACAGGCGCCAACATGTAGTAGGCACATTTGGGGTATATTGCAGTGCTCAAAGCTAGGTTCAGACAGGCCTATAATTGTAGCTGAATTAGCTATTGCTAATGGACACATTGACAACAAAATTTATTAATACAAAAGCAATACAAAATGAAAGCACTCTGACATTGTGCCTCCTAGCACTAATTGTATAACAGTTATACTAAAGTTGAGGTACATAGAGCAAATACAAACAAATGCTTGTTTGAAATTTGATTTCAAATCTTTTATTTTTACAAAAAATAAACAGCCTTATATTTATGTCCATATGCATTTTAATCAAGTATTCAACGTGGTGAACAATCAGCATAATTTTTCTCCATTATATCACTATGAATCTACATGCATATCAAATACAAAAATATGAGCACATGCAAATATCCATTATCAAATAATCTCATCAATAAATGTTTTTACTTCATTTATACATATTATGTTTGTAACAAGAATTTGAAAGTTTTTTCTTATCACACATAATCACTTAAAACAAAACAAACAGAAATTTGAAATAAAAAATATAAAGTTCTCAGTTATACATGTTTATTCTCAGGAATTCACACATTTTTAATCTTTCATTACCAAATTTCAAAGATATCTTTACCTTTTGTTTTCGTTAATAGCATTTCAGATACAAATATTGGAAATAAACATCATAGTAAATGTTTCCAAAAACAGAATCCTTTAAACACTACAATTATACACATTATGCAATAATTATGCCTCATATCTCAATAACTTCTTACGAAACAATGTATATCAAATAAAAAACGATCAATATTTGAGCCAGAATAAATAGTTTATAGTTTTTAAATAGTAAATACTTTTTAAACATGGTTTCACTTGAAATTATCCACATACATATATGAAAAATAATTAAAACTGAAAAAAATCATTAACATTATACATGTAGTGTGCAGTAAAGTCATTGTTTCATCCAAAGAAATGAAACAGATAGGAAAGTTATACTTTGAGTTCAGTTTTTTCTACTTGAAAATTCTTAAGTACATGTATATACATATCAATACTTTCAATGGAGAATGCCAGATGCCACCAAACAAAACATGTGGAACGATGGCAAGAAAGAGTATTTTAGTTATTTTCAATATTTATTTATGTAACAATTCTAATTTGCAAAACAGTTCCGCAAGTTTAGATCGGTAATGCCGCATTATCTGATCACAGGAAGTAGGAAATTTCAACTTTATTGTTTTAAAACCACTATGCAACTACATGTACAATTCCATCATTCTGTGGTGTTCTTAAAGTGGTAGGGCAACCTCTTTGGTGAGTTTTACGTCATCATGGAATCTAAAGTTAGAAGCTAAAATATGAGATACTTTAGCCTAAGTACCAAAATAACAATCAAAACCCAACTACCATACACAGCAGCATACGAGGCATAATGCACCCTTCTCCATGTTCTGTGAGTACTGGAATTCCTTACAAATATTACACATTTCTGTGCACAACTGTCCTTTTGAAAACACTTAATTCACCACATAATCACATAACATACACAGTACTTAAATAAATTTTACTATTTAAACCTATCTCCACTTTAACCTATCATAAATGTACATGAAACGATATGGCTTAAAACCTTCACGTACAACCTAAATATGTACAACTGGTACACATAATGTAACTACATATCACGCGATACACTACACATTAACTGTTCAAGATTCATCTCTGATTATGTTTCTCTCTTGAAACGTTTCCCACATGAAGAATTCCAGTTATACCAAGCAAATATCACCACATCTAGCACCAAGAGAGCATGAAAATCAACAACCGAATGTTTCTTACAACAAATGGTTTATGTTGGTGGAAGAAAACAGTCTACGAATATGCTGATTCACACCATACACTCATGTTCAATATTTACAGTCTTTATAAACTCTACATCAGTTACACTATACATTATTTATGTCAGGGACAAAGGCTGCATAAAACCTGCGGCTGTCCTCTTCACCCATCTCTGCCATAGGTCGAGGCTGTGGATTTGTGGTCTTGGAAACTGGTCCTAGGCCTAAAAGGGCAAAAACAACAATAATAATAAAGTAACTACAAATGATGCACCACGCCATAACCCGGGGTCCCATGAAATGCAAACCCCGGCATGTCGTAATGCCCCATTTCTCCCGTGATATTTCTGAATATCGGTCGTTGCTTAAAGGGAGACCACCAAAAGAATGACCGCGATGTGCATTTTCGTTTTGTCACAATGTGCTAGGTTGGAAATCGAGTTTTAATAAATTAGAATAAATAAGATGTTTGTATGGTAACAAAATTTAAACATTTTGCTTATGAATATTAACAAAATTTGATACCACAGCAGCATACCAGTCATCACAGTATGCCGGGGTATTGATGTTGGAAAAAAAATAATTAATTAGCTCAAAAATGAATTTTTTATTTTTTTTCACAGGCTGGGATATCATGGTAACCAGTGATATGGCGTGGTGCATCAAATATCCAAGCAAAAAACCAGCTTAAAATGGTACTTTCTATTGCCTAGCTCAATTTTTGTGGATGTGTTTACTTGCCACAATTCTCAATGCTGGTGGTCTCAAATAAGTCCTTAATATAATGTACTTTCTAGACAATTGCTAAGTAAATATATATTAAACCAACTCATAAGACCAGCATCAATGTATAGGTGATTTACTATACAAACCCTTGCATTAATTGAGATTATGTAACACAGAGGTAGGGATTATTAATATGCAGTACACACTGTACAGATCAATTAGGCATAATTTCAGGATTAGAAACAGGTCTAGAGAAATAGAGAATATATAAGATGGCATATGTAGATGTTAATTACACGTGGAATTAATTAACTTCCAGGTCAAATCTCATATTTAGACACAAACATAATGACAGATCCAGTGCGAGAGTAGGTGATAAGCACTCCTAATTTACGTTTTACGCCACAAAAAACGACACATTAAATGTATTTCAATTGGTTTAATAAGGCTATGTGCCCACAACTAAAACTTAGAAAGAGAATTTTCTTAAATTTCGCCATATTGGCGGCCATTTCGAAAAAAAAAATATCATGGGCGAGGTAATTTTTTTTCATTAATTTTCATGGCCATATGATAATCTTCTTATGCACCAAAAATGAAAAATATTTATCTGCTGGAAAAAAAGTTATGATGTTGCTGAGAATCACCTTAAACCGGCCCCGGGCCCTCTCCCTCAAATCAGCCTAAACCGGCGGCACCATTTCACGTGTTTGGGTGCCGAAAGCTTTGTCATACAAGTCATTCTTTTGGGCTATAGCAGCAGTGCCATCGTGATTAAAACTAGATAACTATATGTAAAACCGTATAAGGAATCATCGTGCACAATTTATTTTAACATTTAGCTTTTAGTTTAGGAGAATATAAAGAAGTTTCATTTGACAGCATTAATTTGCACTCACAAATGGCGCCATGTTTGCCATATTGCACCAAATGCTAAAACACCAAAGTTTGATCGCGTTGTAGACATACTTATAATGGTTCAATCTTGATGAGAAATACAAATTCGTGTTCCTAACCACTTAAGCTTTATCATGATATATGAATCCATTCCAAAAACACCTGATAAATATTTTTAATTATTTTCTAAATTCTGTGATTTATTTACTGTGCATTTACGCTGCATTTACCACAGTCCTATACCGATCCGAACAGGGCTTCCTTTTACCTTTGGAAATGTGATGCTTCGTTTCAAAACAATTGTGAAATTGGGAATGGTTTCCTTGTATTTTGGTGAAGAGATTATTGAAATACGAGCATTTTTATGGAAATTATGGCAGTTTAAAGTTGGCAATGCAGCTCCGACAAATGGAAAGATTTTTTACGCTGCAAATATTTGCGAGGATACAAGGGCTGTCATGTAATAAAACGTGAGGGGTAATGGGTTAATTATGATATGTGTCAATGGAATTCCTCAGTTACGACCACCCTTGGCCTGAATTTGTGAATTCGCCAGTAACACAAAAGCACGAGACATAACACATGAAAAATGTGTATGCGTGTTTCATACCTTTCTCCCTCCTCGTCAGGGTGAGCAGACTTCCCACGCTGAATGTCTTGTACGGGATCGGTGTCCACTCCTCGTCACTAGAATCATCTGTGAAGTCAGTCACGTCACTGTGAAACACCTGAATAGGGACATGGTCATGTGTATTAGTAGTGTGAACGCCATCAGATCAGGGTTTGACTGAAGTGGTGGGCTGTAGCCAGAAGCAACATGAACAGTACACTCACCAAGCTGCGATTTTTACCTGCAGATGGCCCAATGGGCTTTCAGTATTTGCCGAGTGGATTATATATACGTATTATTATATATATGTACAAGTAGTATATCTATCACCTCTCACAAAAATCATCCGACTATACAACTTTCACGTGACCTCGTGTTTTACTACAGATAATCATTGTCTTTAACCATGCATGGCCCAACTAGGCTGGTTACATTTTAGGGCTGCCATATAACTCATATAGGCAGAACCAGGTTTTCATAAAAGGTGAGTGGGGGGGGGGCACACTTTGTACGTTCGATTGGTAGCGAACATGCCAAAAACACTATGAAAATAAGGTATTTCGGTGGGAAAATAGGCGGCGCACGCCCCCTGCACCCCAGCCTATGATCTGCCTATGATTCAACTTTACATTGAACAGTTATCTGTCCAAAGATTCATCTCATCCAGCATGATGCCAGCACTTGAAACCTCCAATTACAGAAATGGAACAATGTAGAAAATACGAATATTCCAACATGATGAATACACTTGGATCGGGTTTACTCAATTTCAAGGAAAAAAATGAAAATTTAGTGTTATATGAACTTTTTTTTAGCTTTCATATTGATTTATCACAGTTAAAAAAAGGAAAATGTTTATTTGCTCTAATCATAGCATCAGGGTTTGCAACCAACAGAGCTATCTGTCCAGTCGAGATGTAACACCACTCTGCATATTACTCTTACCATTTTCGCTGCCCAGTGTAAATTCCAAGTCAATTACTATTATAACTGATGTGATGTCGATAAGTATGAATTCATTATAGTAAGCATAAGTTGAAAGTTACGCGCAACACTTATTGAGTGTCCTATTCAATCACATTCTGTTTTAACAATGTAAAAAATATTGAGATCATGCTCATGCTCAAAAGGAGTCTAGAAAGTTCAACTGAACCTCCTTTAAGTACTCTATTTTCTACTGATAAGATACGAGCAATTTCAGAGAAATTTTGGTAAGATATTCATGCAAAGACTGAACTTGAACCCCCTTTTACATAAAAGCTGATTGAGTGGTTTCTGTATTTTCACCTTAGGCTCACGGGCCCACATGTCTTCCTCCCGCGGTGGATCCATCCCAGTTATCTCCAGAGGTAGCTGCTGCCGAATGGCATGAATTCTTTCTGAGACATGCCGCTGGATCTCAGCAACACTTGTGTCGCCAGCTTGAACCCTCTCATCGCTCTCATTGCAGAGCAGGCTGGACCCCAGTGATGAAGTGATGGTCTCATGCACATCTTCCACTTTTGGTGCAATGACCAGCACACCAGGACTTTCTGTGGATGCTGTGAAGAGAAAGCAATCATCACCAATACTGTTTCACATTATACACTTTGGTATTGGTTCTAAAAAGTATTTTGGATAGTAGTGCAAATCTGTGAGTGCAAACTGTATTTTAGAATTCTTTGTATTAAAATAATTCATTAAAAATTGGGACTTGTTTTTTTTCCCATTTTTGTGACAATATGTGTTATTGTTCATTTGGAGGAGTATTTTCAAAAATGTAGCATTATACATCTTCATTATAACATTATGCATATAGGCTTCAGCTACTAGTTTGATGTATTGGAGTAAATGTTTGTGACAAACTATTGTATTACTTAGTGTAAGTAATCAATCATGCTCCTGAAAATTGCTATTCAAACAGTTAAAATAATCACCACACAGACTACTAGACTACTGGCAAAAATGTCAACCAGGGCTGACATTCCCGTATCTTTTTCACACGGCCGTACTTAAGACAATCCCGTGCGTACGTTTACGCCTGAAACCAAACTGGTATTCTCAAACACATAGTCACGCCCGCGCAGCCAAACATAACTGCGCTTGAGCGTAAATTCAGACGTAACTTTAAGGTATCCATTTCGTTATTAAATACGTCAAATCCACACTTTCCTGTGAGTTGAGTTCTCCATTAAAACGATATCTGAGCACATGCTTTCATGTTTACATTGTATATTTTCCTATTTATTTGATACAAACTGTTCTATATTTAGTTTAACCATTAAATATTTGAGATGTTTTTGATAGATTATTAAGTGGAAGAAGCTTTGATAAAATTGTTTACATAAACAACCTCTTCATAGCTGAACAGACTCACCCTACAGATTGTCTAATTGTATCATTAATCAATTGGTCCCTAAACCAAGTCCAGGTCCTTATTATTATTATCTTCGGTGAAAATAGCACATAATTTGAAGTTTATATCAATATATAAATCAAAGGAGTCAGACTCCTGAAAAGCCAAGCTTGCTGTTATAAGTCTCTCTTGAATGAGATGTGCGTGAAATTACTACAACATGCGACCAGTCTCTAAGGCTTATTTTTTCACTAAGTTGCCAACCTGGCAACCACTGCTTCTAAGTAGGTTGCCATAGAAAACATCAAGTAGACAAACTTTGGCCATTCCAATCTGTTTCTAGTGGCCAATGGCCACTTTGAAGAGGCCATGGCCACTTAAACATTTCTGAAATATTGATGGTGGCCAGAGTACATGAACATGGAGCGCCGTAGGCGTGAGAGCGAGCGCCGCAGGCGGGAAGCATAAACTAGGGGGGTCCGGGGGCATGCCCCCCCGGAAGATTTTGGAAATTATTATCAAAAGAAGCTATTCTGTGGCTTTTCAGCCAATAAAGATCAGTAATTTTTATTTTAAATTTCAATAGTTTTTTAGCATTAATTTCTTATTTTGTTTTTCTAACAAATAAATGAATGAAAACCGCAAAAATTAATAGCAGCCAAATATTCTAGTTTTACAGTCATTTTAAACATTAACAAGATGCATTTAGCTTTTGATAAAAATCACTTATTTTCAATTGTACAAAAAATAGTTGGCAAGTGAGAACACACTACGATATCCCTCATTCAGTGTTCACTGCAAGACATGATATTATAAAACGCACACACTGCTTTAACAGTAGCTGAGAGCTGCTGGCTGGCTGCCAGTATTGATAAGGCGCTCAGCTGCAAGCTATAATTAAATAGCCCCGGTTTTGCATTGTCTGCCTGAGAATCAATATTGCTCATAAACAGTAGTACACAAGATTAAGTTAACGGCGCCGGGAAATATTTGCTTTTGAAATGACAGATATCATAATAAAATGGAGATTTTTGACCATGGCGATGAATACTCGGGATTAGGTGGCCAAAGAAAAAGCAACAATTACATAATATTGGGCGAATGAAACCCAACACTGAATCGCCAAAATGACAGGAAAATCCACATCGCCTATCTGGCCAATATGAATAAGGTGTGCTCGCCAATTGTGATTCTGAACTTGCCATTTCGACCTTGCGACCGCGAATCTTTAGAGACTGGCAATGCGATATAACTCGGAGTTGTTGCATGCATGCCGGATAGACAGAAAAGAACAAACACACGAGCCACATGCGTGCATATGTACTGGCGTATTGATTTTGATCGGCTGCGGCGTTTGCCAAGCTCATTAACATCGGCGATTGTCGTTCCATTGATAAATATTCAAATTGGGCACTAATTTCAGCGCGGAATGTGCTTATAGTATACTACTGGCGGTGGACCGGGAACAGAATGGATCGCCTACGACGGCTATAAAGCTCGAGTTCTGCGAAGCTCGGCTTTAAAAATATATATGTGTACATAACGTTCCCCACGTTATGAAATGACTTAGATCTAGTACAGTCACAAGACTTTCTAGTATCATTAAGCATGGAACACTTTGAAACTAGGACTTTGAATTATGCTGCTATATTTCTTACTTTTCAAATACAATTAAATATGTATATGAATAATAGAACACTATTTAATGATAATTATAAAAATGTGTTTTGTTCAGTAGTTTATTTTTCTTAAAAAAATAACTCCCAATATAGTGGCAATGAGTGTTAAATTCTCTTCCTTGACTTAGTAACATACTTTACTAACATTCGTGCCAGGAATCTTGGTCCAATGCTATAAAGTCAAATGGATAACATAAGTACAGTCTAGGATTAAATATAAATTGATTATTAATCCTAGGTGATGTGCTCTGACAGTTGATTTAATAGGATTATATATTTGAGGTCCTAATTACCTAGACTTGTACAGAATGTTTACCATAAGTGAATAATGATTTCCCCTTTGCAACTAACCCTGTAAGAAAATATATATTTGTATGTGACACGTGTGCTGTAAAATTGGATAGGTCCCGAAGTTCATTGCTGGATTGTGATATTCGCTTTATTAAAATAATATAACAACACACTTTATATGGTATTGTAATAGGACATGTTTAAATGTCAAAACAAACTATAGCTACCTTGATTAAATGTAAACAAATCGTAAAATCTAGACCTGTAAACTAATATTTCCATAAACATTAATCACACTACTAATAGCACAATACAGTAAGTGGGGAAAAAATACCGACTACACATATACACAAACACATTATCTAATCTAGGCTAACGCCAGTCAATTTTTTAGTGTTGTCTGTAATATGTACAATATTGTAACTAATAAATGTAGTCATTACACACACAAGAGGTTTAGATACATTTATTCCAACAATTTAATATACTGCACTCTCATTATGGAGCACTAACAGACCTTGAGAACCCGAGAATACACTTACATATATGTATTTTCAACATATTTTCAACACAGAAAACATCATGAATTTGCCTTTCTCACTGTTCTATTTTTTTTATTAATTATCAATTTCCCTGTTAAAATCCAAAACTTAGCTAAATACACATACAAAACTATTTTTTTTACTTTCTTCATCTAGCTAGTTTCAATCTCAAGACTACTTTGACCCAATAGTTGCTAAGGAAACATCAGTACAGTAACTACTACTTTTGGTGATCTATATTTAAGTTTAATTTTAAGTTTAATTTTGGATTGCATAGTAACATGATATGCAAACTAATATGATGACAAAATGAAATAAAATTGAATATTATTATTTGCAGCCATATTATTAAAAAAATATTATAATTTTGTATTAATGATTTTTTTAGTTGAATATCGCAAAAACATATCCAAAAATTACAATGGGCATGGCTCATGTTGCTGAGACATTTATTACAAAACGTACATATACATCTGTGAAAGCTGAACCAAAATATTAATCTTCATGTAGATCTACATCTTATTTACATACAATTGAAAATACATAATGTCAATAAGGGGACTATTAACCATAAATTTGTACGATACAAATTTTGAGGAAAAAAATCTGGAGTTTTTGGTTAAAATAATAAAATGGTGCATTCAAAAAAATATGTTAGCAATACCGTGTTTAGCACTAGTAAAAAAAAATTAGTAATTTTCTAAACTTTAATAGTCTAAATTACACGTTAATATCATTTTGTTGTATTTCTTTAGATTTTTTCATTTAAAAGTTTTTTTAAAGACTCATACATTTTTTTGGTAGTACCAATTAGAAAAATCTGGAGATAACAGAGTCACGTTATACCAGTCCATGAGTTTAATTTGTGCAAATAGTAGAATGTATTCACTATAAATGCAAATAAGTGTTTTGTGCCCATTTGATACAGTATGTTGATGACAAAAGACCATTTTATTTATTATCTTTCCTTTAATGGTCCAGATATGCTTGGTGGGCTGTGTTCAAAATCATTACAGACATTTCTTAAACATACGAAATTTCTATTTGAGATTGGAAATACAGTTTTAAACAATGTCAATAAGGGAGTTTTATAAATATCCGGGCGGAGGAAAAAAATCCATGGTTCATAATCGGGTTATAATTGATCAACTAAATTTTCTGATGGGTATGTTACCTGGTAAATCAGAAAAATTATCTTATTCAAGTTTAACTAATGGCCATACAAAAATAAAATTAAAAACAGTACCTTTTGACAAATATCTCTACATAATCATGGCGCAATGCGTGTGTATTAAAATCTATAGAGTGAGACATTTAGAAAGCCGTTATCAAAAGTGCTTTTAGAAAACCATTTGTGGTGACAGCTGACACGTGATGGGTATGTTAATGAAATATTAATCTTCTTATTTGGGCATTAATATTTCTAGTACAATGTCGAATACATACCTCAATAAAGCGGTAAGTGATTGCACTCTACAATATTTAAGCAAAAAACTTATAAAAAAATCACCAACTGTGACGGGATTGCATACGGTATTTTGAATAAAAATTCTTTTTGAGCTCCATCGTGGGAATTTTAATAAAATAACACATATTGAGTTTTTTTATGTATCGGGTTCCATCTGAATACAAAAAAATCAAACGATTTTATGATACATTCACGGTCCCCTGTAAATAAATCAATTAAAGGTTTTAATTTTCCCAGTTTATCAGGAAATCACCATCTCTGGTAGATCAAACCAGCATTGTGTCTTGAAGAGTTGGTGGAGCAATAACGCTGAAAAGATATAATGGTCAGTAAACAGAATGTTAATGTGAATACAAAAAAATATATATTGATAAAATGGGCAGGGGGCGGAGAGGACAAGATTTATAAACTTAAAATACTTACTTTCACATCCAATTGTTTTAAATTTCAATTCTGTGATTATACAAGTGTAGTGAGCCAGCACTGTGACTATTGGGTACATATCCATCAAGAGGGGCAGTGCAATAACTGTGCAAAAATAAATAAAAAATTAATTCACATTAAAATGACGATTAGAAATTTCAGAATACACTTTTTTACAAAAATATTTAGCAGGTTAGAGTATGTAAATCTAAATCAATCATGCATGAGGGATGTTTTACTGACAGAGAAATATAGCAGTTTGAGGAGACTACATACCGGGTATGTTAAATTTAATTTAGATTTATTATTTCTTTCTGTTTACAAATAGCTATTGGATAAGAATTTTTGAAAAACAATTTTGTCAGAATTCAGAAATCTAACTTTTTTATCTATAATCCTGCTGATAAATGTGAAGATCTTTGGATGCTATTGGATGTGACGAAGAAGCTTCCTCTTTGCCTCTCCATACTCAACTGATATGTCCCCAAGATCTGTAATATGAAACAATCTGTGCATGCTTAATAGTTAAATATTCAAAACAATCAGTATCATCTTATATTACTATGTTTTGACATTTTTTAACATGGTTCAATAAATTGGGTGTACACATACAATTGATATTAGATAATTCTTTGACTTTCTACAAACAAATAGAGCTGAGGCTGTATCATATATGCTTGGCATACAAGTACAGAGTTTGTGCAAAGAGGACAAGTACATTTTTTGCAGGACTAGTAGATTTTTGAGTGCTACTCGTCCTTTTGCACCTAATCGACCCTGGAAAATACAAACTAAATAAAGGGATATTTTGCAGAAAGGTGGGAGCAATACCGTGACAACTTTTATTTGGTAATAATTTGACTGCCTCCAAACAAATAGGGGTTATCACATACTCAACTAGTAGTCGTCGGAAACGCCGTAAATCTCCCCTTTCCCGATCAGGCCATTTCCCCGATCAGGCCATTTTTGAAAAGTAGGCCAAAGTACTCAAATATCAAATCACGTGAGGAGAGTGACATAGTCATACAAAATGTCAAGTTTTGGTGATAATAGATAATAAAGTCTTCCCAGGAGACAGATAAACACAAATTCGTAATAATTTGTTTTAAAAAAAACACATCGTAATGCTCGTAAGTTCAAAAGTAGGCCAAAGTACACCAATATCAAATCACGTGAGGAGAGTGATATGGACATACCAAATGTCAAGTTTGGTGATGATAAGTTATAAACTGTTCCCACAAGACAGATAAACACAATTACGTAATAATTTGTTCTTAAAAACACATCGTAACTTCATCAAAAGTAGGTCAAAGTACACCAAAATCTGATCAGCTCTAGAGAGTGGTACAACGAAGCTAAATATGAAGTTTGGTGACCATAGGTCAAATACTTCTTCCTGTAGAGTGTTAACAAGGTTTATTACGTAACGCTCGTAAGTTCAAAAGTAGGCCAAAGTACACCAATATCAAATCACTTGAGGAGAGTGATATAGACATACCAAATGTCAAGTTTGGTGATGATAAGTCATAAACTGTTCCCAGGAGACAGATAAACACAATTACGTAATAATTTGTTTTTAAAAACACATCGTAACTTCATCAAAAGTAGGCCAAAGTACACCAAAATCTAATCAGCTCTGGAGAGTAGTACAACGAAGCTAAATATGAAGTTTGGTGACCATAGGTCAAATACTTTTCTCTGTAGAGTGTTAACAAGGTTTATTACGTAACGCTCATTAGTTCAAAAGTAGGCCAAAGTACAACAATATCAAATCCCGTGAGGAGAGTGATATAGACATACCAAATGTCAAGTTTGGTGATAAGTCATGAACTGTTCCCAGAAGACAGATAAACACAATTACGTAATAATTTTTTTAAAACACATCGTAACATCATCAAAAGTAGGCCAAAGTACACCAAAATCTAATCAGGTCTGGAGAGTAGTACATCGAAGCTACATATGAAGTTTGGCGACAATCGGCCAAATACTTCTCCCTAAAGTGCGGTAACAAGATATTTGTACCGAAGGTCATAAGTTCGTCAAAAGTAGGCCAAAGTACAAACAAAAATTTTTGAGACATACAATTGTCCTCAAACTAAACATATTTAATTTTCAAAGCAATAGCTCTCATGGTGTTCAAGTTATAAGCTTTTAAGCATGTGGACGCGGACGGATGGACAGACCGACGGACAGCACTAAAGCTAGAAATCTCCCCTCGGACTTCGTCCGGGGAGATTTAATAACACTGAACCATGGGCACTAATGTAAGTAATATCAATTGGACGCTGCTATTACACAGAGTTACGTACAGATGTAGACATTACATGATTAGACAGTGTGGGGCGGGGGGCGGTAATAATCATGGTCTAGCAAAATTCTATAGCAACATACCCCGGGTAACATACCCAGTAGTCCAGAATGGTCAATAGCCAAAAACTTACCTTTGACAGGTTTTGTAATATAATTTAGTTCATTGAAATTAGATATTATTATCCACTCCGTTACAGAAATGTTTGTCTTTATTTCCCATATCACAGCGAGCTGTATTTACACTTGTTACGTTGGTATATTGTGACAGCATACTATAGATGGTTTACTGATACATAATGATTTTATTGCCAGTGAACTGTTGACTGTGGTGAACTTTTATTAATACTATTATGCAGCGCACCTGTCAAACGTAAGTTTAGACTAGTCTAGTCTGTAATGATATAAGTGCATTTTAGTCAAGATATTTGACAGCTTGTCATAATAATGGTACTAAAGACTACACCCACGCAGCATTAAAGAACCTTTTGCCTTTTTTACTAGCCATATATGAGAGAAATATTCCAACATTAAGTTAGTCTATTTAGCATTTTATTTTCTCACCTTTCGTGCGTATCCTTGTCAGTTTACATGCTTTTTGATGAAGTAATCTTGCACGTGAAAATTGTCCCAGTTTTGTACACGATTTGGCAATGCAACTGAAGTCAATCACATACACCTTCTTCATTGCAGTTATCTTTAGGCTTTTATTGTCATCCGTGCACTATCCCATGCCGATAGCCAATCGCTAACTCGCAGTATTTTCTCATTTTTATCATTTGTTTTCATGCGTAACTTTGCGCCAACTAAAAACATGGCACAGATTTCGGTACTGTTTTCAGACGTAAGTCTAGACTTGCGCGCGCGCAAGACGTTTCAGAATACCAATATTGATATTCTCATGCGGAGCGGCGCTCCGCACGAACTTACATGCGAAAAATCGTACGAGAATGTCAGCCCAGACTGCAAAATCCTTATTTTGTCGTTGCTTATTACAATCCCTGCAAATTAATTTCTATGACTCTTCTATTCTTTTTGATCACAAAATACTATGACTCTTCTATTTTTTTCGATCACAAAATAGAGTTGAAAAGAATTCTAGTTTCCTACTTTGATTACACAAATACAATTATACAATTTAATGCACATTTTAATAATTTCTGCTATTGAATAAACTAAATAAAGACCAAAAGAATCAGGAAATCAATAGCTAAGTACCAAATAAATAGAAATAAGATTTTTTAGAAACAAACCAGAACCTGATTTAACAACATTGTTGTTGTTGTCGTCGCCTCTTGGTGCTGTGGCTGCTGTAGCTACTGAATCAACAACATACGTTGCTTTCACACTGGCAGCTGTGTCGCCTCCCCCGAGGGCTCGACTGACCCGAGAAGCTGCATAGACTGCATCGTCAACATCCTCGAAATGCAGGAGAGCCTCCGACCCCATTGCAGCAAGCCTGCGGAGTTACATTGAAATAATCCACATATTTTTCCATGCTTGACGTACCGTCTATACACGTATAAAGGCCCCTGGGCCTAACATCAAACATGGGCTTAAGGTTCGGATATGGGCCTATGGGCCTTTAACTGAACTCAATTTTTTTTTCCACAAACAAAGCTGACTTTATTTTGGCACGGTAATTTCACCGAACGTAACTTTCCTGGGCACATATGTCATTACATATGGTTTATTATGAAAGAAAGTTCAATCATGTGTATACTAGATCTGCATCATCGCTAAGCCATGATTCTGGGTGTCAAATCGATTGAACATCGCATTTGTTGATTGTCATTCTGAAATATAGCGATGTATGATCGATTAGTAACGTTATTCAATCAATCTATTACGAATGCTTGCCAGAAAATAGAAATAACTTACTTATTTTGCAAGGTGAAAAATATACACACGCATGTTTCCGGGCGCAAGTGCGCATGCTCAGTAGTTCAAATGTCGAGCCCGCGCAACGAGAAAACGAAAGTAAGTTCGCACCCATAGTTAATGCATCTTATTGTATAACGTGGTTGCGCCGATTAGAGCTCCTACGACATGCAGAGCATTAAAAGATGAAAAGGTGCTTCTTCCCCGGTTAATTACACTATCGAGTTAGGAAATGCAATAAATCAATAGAGAATACTTAGATATTATTCATACAATAGAAATAACGCCAACGACTACCAATTGTATTAACAGGCAAGCTCCGTGCACACTGTAAATCATCATGTCACTCATCATCGCCCACACAGATCTAAAACGATATACCATACGAGTCCATGATTGAGGATATGTTAGCTGTCCATTTCTAAATAATCCAATGCTTATTCATCGCCAAAACTGGCGTGGGCTTAAGGTTCGAACTTATGCCCCTGGGCCTATAGTAAGTGAACCTTTTTTCAGTTTGAAATATGCCCCAAAACAGCCCTTTTTCGCATAAACGCCCAGGGGCTTTTATTCGTGAACATAAGGTACATTTGAAATCGAGACTCTTTTTTTACCCAACAATGGTTTAAACGTGTATGGCATTAGACAAGACAATAAAGAAAAAGCATCATTTGCTAATTTGGCTTATAAAAATGGTAGACCCATCTTTTCAGGAAAGTCGGGGTTTAACTTGAGTAATTCTAGTTCAACTAATGTGACTGTTTGGTGAAGAATAAAGTGAGAAAGTTCCAGAAACTGTTTTGTTGAATGAGAAACTTTATTTGAATAGCATGCCATACAATCACAACACAACAACTATAATAACCACAACGACAATGTTTCTACAAAACAATAATAACATACAGTAATTTAGAGAACATAAATTATTGCAGGAATTTAGATTATATAAATCAAAATACAAATTTAAATATTTACCTCACTGTTTAGGATCTAGTCATCTAGAAGGATCTAGAAGTGCTTAAGAGTAATCACTAATGACAATGACATCAATATCTTCATGTATAATGTATTCACCAAGACTTTGTTTACCGTATTTCCTTGAATATGTACATAAGCATATAGGTTTGTCTACAGTGACCTTCGCGATGACACTTAAAATCAACCTTTCTAGCATCATTTATAGGGTCTACCGGTACAATTATAAACGGTTATAAGCATCATTATTGTAACATCTTTTTCCCATTTTCATAAGGGTGCATTTACCTCAATATCCCGTAGGGTTGAAATCGGCGAAAGAGGGACACTTCGTCTTCGTCGCATTGTAAGGGATGTAGACCTGAAAATTGAATGGTATTTTCACAAAGCAGTCGTAGTCGGATTTCAGTGACCATTTTGTTTGCTATTCAATATATTTTGAAAAGGATTTGTAACTAGATTTATCAAAATATTCGGAAACACTGAAGCTAACTACCATAAACAGTCAAACACCTTGTAAAAATATTCTCTTGGATCTATTTTACTTCCTAATTGGAATATCCATAATGTTACTACAATTTGTAGAGCTTCAATACGAGAAATCAACTGTGTAAAGTAAAAGTATCAAGAGATTCAGCATACTTAAATTGTATTAAAGACAAATGTTTCAAACTTTCACTCTAAAATGCATGTACATGTAGCTGTTTTCTGAAAATCTCTAGTCTATATTTTATCCATAGTAAAATGCCTGCCCTACCTGCCAGGTGGAGGCACTTGGTTGGGTGGGTTGAGAACTTCAACTCTGCAAAATAGGATTTTAAGACCATTAAAAACATTGATTTAAAACAGACAAAAAAACAAAAAAAAAGAGCGTATCCTTTCAAAAATCAGGAGGAGGAAGCCCGCAAGATTTTTTTCATTATTATTAAAGCTCATTCTTACAGTGCTTTTTTATTTAGGGCACTTATTCATTAGGCCAGGGTAACTTGATTCTATGGATGACGAAAAAATTGGCTGTAAAATTTTCCATGAGGTGGGTAAGAATAATAAAAATAAAGCACATGGTCAATAGCGGACAGGATGGGGGAAAACTAAAAATAAATAAATATCCAAGGGAAAGTTTGGGATGGGGGAATAAAAAATATTCAGTAGTCACTGAAATCAGGCGGTGTGTGGATTTCAATTACCAATGGTTATTTTGTTCTTTATTTAATAGGTATGGGTCAATGTGTATTTCCACAAAAGGTGTTAAGACACTTGTCAATTCCGTCCACACCCTCAGCCAGTTAAAAGTCCTATGGGGTCAATCACCAAGTCCTAGCCAAGCGTCAAGTATTACTATCAGGGCACTGTATAATCCATGTATGGTCCTCCATCTGCCCGGTGCTGACCCATCTTAGGGTGGCCTTGAGGCTTGCCTCGCCCATTTGGACTCTCAAAGGCTTTACCCAAGGGCCACTCATGCCACTAGGAGAGTGCTACATGTTGCTGGCACACAGCATCATTTGTGTGAAGAGGACATCAGGTACGCAGGTGTCTAGCCCTAGCCCTACATGTAAAGCTGATTTAATACCCTGTATACCTAGAGAGAGACACCTAGGAACGAATGTATGCTGTATATACGGCTTCCTTAGACGTAGCCCATGTGGGTAGTGAAGTAATTCCTTGTCTGATAGGTGTACGAGTCCCGGGGTAAGGGCTGAAATATGAAATAGCCTTACCCCAACCAGTCAAAGGATGATGATGAGTCTTATCATATCGTATGTCAATATTTACATCTAGGGACATCTGGAAAATCCAAATTCTGTCACAGAACAAAGGAAACTCACTCTTGTGTTATTCATCGGCATTTATTATCGCTCAGCCATCTACATTTTGCCTTGGTTTACTATGATTCCGGTAGTCAAATCAATTGAACATTATATTTGACAACTGCCGTTCTCAACTAAACAAATGTGTAAGCCATTAGTAGTGTTTTTCATCAAATCTATTATGAATGCTTGCCAGAAAATAGAAAATAAAACTTACTAATTTTAAGCGGAAACATGCACACTTGTGTGTCTGTGCGCATGCGCAATGAAATGGTTCACATCAGGGCTTAACACTAACTTTTTTTTCACGTGCCCAGCAGGGCACGTGATAGTCCAAATCCATGTGCCCTGATCTCATTTTTATGTGCCCTGAAATTTTTTAGGTAAACCGCAGACGGCAAATTAAAAAATTAAAAACAAAAAATAGTTCAACTATCAGATCAACATGAAAACTTCATTTATACATTGTATGTTTCACCATAGGGAATACAACATTGTGGATATGATGGTCCAGTTTAGCTAAAATATAATAACTGGTACTTTTTTATGGTGTGCCCATCAGGGCACAGGAGTCTAAGATTTGATGTGCCCTGACTTAGATTTTATGTGCCCAGGACACCAGGGCACTAGCTAACGTTCAGCCCTGCACATCTCACGCACCTGCTGCTGAGAAACCGAAATAAGGTGTCCTTGGTAGCGTGACGTCACTAGCAAATATGGCGCCATCGGTCGACGAATATAATAAAAACATGGATCTTTTCACTGAATCGTCAGCGAATATAAAAAGACGCGCCATTTGACAGATTATTTATCTATCGGGGGTTATTTCAATGCATCAGCGCTTTCGTCATCCATAGAATTCAGTTACCCTGGCCTTACACTTGAAGATCATTGTGTATTATTACAGGCATAGAGAGATCTCTGGAAATAGGCATTTTTCTGGATCTGAGTTTTAAGAACGTTAACTTTTATGTCACAAAACACACATGGTCGGAAAAGTATTTCAGTGTTTGGGCTTTTTATTTAACCAAAATAAAGACTTCTAATATGCTTCAGGTGAATAGAATAAACCAATAAAGGTCAGCTGCATGCACTGAAGAAATTTTTACTAATAATCTATATAAGGTGGTATTATCTCATTGCCAATGTGGTAGTCACCCTTAATAATATAATTTAAAAATCATGGCAACATAAATTTGAAAATGTTACACATATCCATAGCGTGTGTACGCCTGCTACATCCCTGTATTGCCTGGCATGTCTGATGCATCTCCAATATGCAAAATACAACTCACCAGTTGTCTTGGTGGAGGATCTGGGCTCTTCATTCACAACGTGCCTCGACAGGGCATCACATCTACAACAGGATAAGAGAAGTATGAATGTCAGGTCCGTAGACAGCTTTGAAAACATGCTGAGACAAAGAGTGTCGACAAATGGAAATGGAAATGTAAATGTGGTGGTTTATAGTCCTGATCCAAGTCTTCCTCTCATGACTTTACAATTTACAACAGGTCATTAGCCCACTTATTGATCGTCAATTGATCATTTCTCATATGCGCACAGAGAATACATAAACAACTCACACTGCGAGAAAATCTTCCTTGATTCATATACAAATATGACAAACTTTGGATAAACAAAGTTGCATAGGGCAAATAGATGTTGTTGATTTCAATGTGGAGACATTGCCTCTGAATTATCATAGCCATGAAACTTCAACCTGGGAGCAAACCATGCACATGTACGATATTAGATAGGAATATCAGTGGTTGGTGTGAAAATGGACTAGGTTGGTATTTTGGGTTGCAGTTGGATTTTATACTGTGCTCTTGATGGTAATTGACTGCATACTGTCACATGCTGCCCTAATAACATATCAACTGTCTATGATACTCTCTGATAAGCTAAATAACTTTCAAGAACCAAAAATCATTTCCCTTACATCATTCAGATCGAAATTCAACATATTAATTTCTATTTCATAATTTTTGGAAACTTTTAGAACTTGATTAAAAGGTGAGACTGCGTTATTATTGAATGTGAGAGGACCGCTGCAGCTTCAACATAAAGCAATCACTGACCTGCCTGTTGCTTCGTGCTCCTGTTTTACAACAGGCTCATCTTTGATGGGAAATGTTTCCCGCCTTGGGTAAAGAGTACAACTCAAAAGATGTACACCTAGATGGACAGATAGTAAATCATTAATTAGATATAAGAAGTGAATTTAAAATATACATTACAAGTAAATTACGACCAAGATATTTTTGTTCAGATACCCATTTCAAATCTTGACCTTCTTGGGTGGAACATTAATATATTTAGACAACTTCTTAGGTAAAATGGACATACAGTTTTCTTCTTGTTGAAGACTAACTCATTATCCATGGCAAAGGTAACTAAATATAATGTCTATTTATTACAATGTATATTGTATTTGGTACCGAGCTTGGTAGATGTACATGTATGGGTCGTAATTTAGTTTTTCTTTGCACCCCCATGTTCACTTTTTGGTCAAGAACCCCTCACCCCACCCCCTGAGCAGTGAAAGCACAAGGACAAAAGACGAGAAGATAAAAACAGGATTGTAATCAAGTTGTGAAGAATATTGTACTAGACTGTGTATGGTCTCAAACAGACCCATGGGATCCAGATTCTTGGAGGGCCCGGGGACTTGACAGATATATCACATATCAAAATCAAAATGATTTATACTTAGGGCCTGCTCCACAAAAAGTTGATTTGATACTAATAGCAAGCTGGCCTTTCATATATGTTTTTCTCTAGGTTTAATATACATTTGAAACTTGGGAACCTTATTCTAAAAGTAATGGTATGAGCATAGAATGCACAAATAATGCTGGGTTTGTGCACATTTTAGCAGTCATGCAACTTGCTTTTTTTAACAAGCAGCCAAGTGAAAAGAGTGAACACCCACCCTGTTTATCATCTGCTGGCTCATCTTTCACTGGAGCCCCTGTGATTCTCACATCATCTTCGTCGTCATCAATACAAATAACCTAGAGAGAAACACAACATACATAGGCATCAAAAATAAAAATTTCATCTTATTATCAAGATTGAAACAAACAAGTGTCCCAATGCCCAGGACAAGTGAAAACTCACTTCGAATACATCTATTCGTAAGTTTTAGTGCCATTTTGAACACTCCATCTTATACATCCATCAACGGCTGGCAAAAGAAACTCCCAAAGTGGATGATCCCAAATGCAACCAAAGTCGCTGAAGTAGGACATTTGTGCATATTCTTTCTCTAATTATTTGATTTAAATAAAACTTATGCTACATAAAGTAAACATTTAATTCTAATTATTTGCGGAACAATTATAGAATTCACTACCAAATATATTTAATATCATAATTGTATTATTAATATTTATTAGTCTGCTAATCCGCATTAGTATTAACATTAATTATGATAATTGTTGAATATATTTTGCAGTATATTTCAACATATCAGGGGGCTCTGCCCCTAAAACCCCCGCAAGTACAACCATACTACTTTTTTGTAGTGAATTCTATAATTTAGCCTTATTTGCTATCTACACAATGTGTGAGAGAGCATATGCATGTTTTGCACAAGCATGTGGGACAGCAAACCTGCGAGAGAGAATATGCATAAGATTGTCCCATCGCAGCAACTTTATCAGAACCAATGGAAAGGGAGTGTTCACAATTGACACTATAGCCTTGAAGGGGGGAAGGGGGTCAGCAAAAGTTGACAAAAGTTGACGGGGAGGGGGGGGTGTCAGCAAAAGTTGACGAAAGTTGACAGTGGGAGGAGATACCCGAAAAGTTGACTGGGTGACGCCTGAGGGGAAGAGGGCAAGTTGACACCAACTTTGAAAATTGAACTAACTTAAATTTGTATCTTAACTTCTATAGTAAAGTTACCATTCTATCATTCTGTGCAAAAATCACCACCGCCAATAACCCACGCTGATTGGTCAATCAGCGTGCTAAATTATGCGATGGAATGAACGCTCCAGAGCGTGCGAAGACCACTGCTAGTCTAAACTCGTCACATTATCAATACAGCCGCTGACGTCGCAATGCGTGTCCTGTGTAGTGGAGAGCAAAAGTTTAGACTAGCGCCGTAGTAGTGGTCTCCGCGCGCTCTTTTTTGGCAAAATTGACTTGCAATGAGAATGTTATAATATGATTTATTTTAAAATAAAATGGATTTTAGTCATGATAGAATGGTGATTGACCACTCGATTGTCGTGTCAATTGCAAAATTGCATGCTGACGTCTGATTTACCCTCACTTCGTTCGGGCAAATCAGACGTCAGCATGATCAATTTTGCAATTGACACTCCAATCTCGTGGTCAATTCCTACAATTTAGACTAAATTTATACTTGAACAGTAACAGTGGCAACATTTGAAGAAGAATAGAATGAGAACATTAAGATATCATATACATCAAAAGCAATATAGCTTGAATTGGTGATTTAAGCCAGTTTGGTCATCTTAGTTTTATTTCAAAGTGCAATCTCCCGTAACAGCACAATGCAAGGTGTATGGCATATGCACCCCTTGCACATACTCCCACATGGCAAACCCCTACACTTGTATCTGCGCATTGATGATGATGAAATGGGGTTAATATGCAAAATACTAGATGGTTGGCATTGAAGTTAGTTTTGAAACAAAATATGTATGAAACTAGCTTGATCATTCTTTTTTATCTGCATGCTTGAGTTGATGAATAAAAGAAGTTTCATTACTTGTGTCTTTTATCTGATCCAACTGACAACTGTTCATGATAGAAGTCACTAACCTGAAGGTTGTCTTCTTCCGTCTTCACGACTTTCAACTGGAAGCAACTCTACAAAAGATATTGCCTACTTTATGAAGATAGACATCTAGGTTTATATGAGTAATATGAGTTAACATACCGTACTTACACAGACGTTTCACAAGGTATCGGCCATGTTTTTTTAGTGTTAGACGTGATGACGTGAAGACACCATTGGGGTTAGGTCATTACGTAATCACGTGTCACACTGAAGAAATACAGTGGATGCTTTGTGATATGTCTGCGTAAGTGTGTTCTGTTCAAACTTCAGGTTTGGGGGTTATCTCGAAGATAATTCTTTACATCAATTATGACAAGAAAAGGACAAAATAGTACAAAGTATGAAATTATGTTTTTTTTGAAATATTTTTTTATATATATATATATATATATATATATATATATATATATATATATATATATATATATATATATATATATATATATATATATAAAGTAGAGGCATATATATAATTTTTAGGAAAAAAAGGAAAATTACTCTTATTACTGCATACAACAAGTTGTATGCAATGTATGCAGAGTAGTTTTGTTTTTGGTTTAGTCCTACTAATGTTATAAATAGCTCCTATTAGTTGAGCACTGTAATTGAACAATTCAATTCAGGCAGCTTGAACAACACCAAGGATATATATATATATATATATATATATATATATATATATATATATATATATATATATATATATATATCCAATATATATATATATATATATATATATATATATATAAATATATATATATACCCATATATATATAAATTGTCAAAAAATCAGTGTGTTTACTGACGCTATATATATATATATTTAGGTAGACTATTACTAGTAGTAGGACTATTCAGGCAATATTCACCAAATGAGGGCATTGATTCCTGCATATTGACCGAAAAAACATGACATATATTCATTATACCACGATTAACCTTCACAAACAGTTTTCATTAGATGTGGAAAGCTCTCCATTGGCCACACCGAATGACAAGTCATATTACCTTCTACTGGTTTTACACACATTATTAGCGATATCCGGCATTTAACATTTCTTTAAACAATTTTAATCACTGAAACTAATAACACTAGGTTTATCACATTTCAAAGCGTCGTTTTTACTTAAAAATCATTTCTGAACAATCAAGAGATTCGTTCAAATATGATTAATTTCAATATAGTGATACTAGTTTAAACAGTTCACGCTTGGCTGCATCAAATGCTGAGCTCATTGTGGTCCCTAATCCGCTTTAGATTTAACTATTAGTACTAGAAGTATGGGTGATTATATTGTCATGCCTTTTTCTCTAACTGTGCGTATCTAAATCTGTGTGGTAAACTAAATATAGTTGATTATTTTTTCTTTAATCAACGGTTTCAAAATGGCGGACGCTTCAACTGTCAGAGGGCAAAATCCACCCATGGTTCATCGAGTAATTATCCCCGGCTGATTTTGGATGTCAGCCAATCACAGAACAGTATTCAAGGTGTGTCCTCGATAGAGTGGTATAATGATTTATTTCCTCTTTGCTTTGTGATTTCGATAATTGTGTTTGCTGCGATTGTATTTGTTCTTTGTAATTGTATTTCAACATGTATTATGTATTTTTTTATTGTGTAAATTTCTATGGACGGTTGTAATCTATGTATATATAGCATTATGGATGTGTCTGAAATAAACGTAAATAAAAAAATATATATATAAAATTCAGGGACATTTTCAGATTTTATTTCACCATAGATAGAGCAGTGCACAGGGAGTGCACAACAATCCCATAGGTCACAACCATCCCGTATGTTGAATTTACAAGGTCCAAGCGCTTGTCTTGGGCCGGCTATTTGTGCCTTATCACAAACAGTTAGAAAGGACAAGCAATATATATGGTACGTACAAACTCTGTTGGACTCCACTAATTCACACAAACCATTATTTACAAGTTAATCAATGTGGATTCTAACTCTTCCGCCAACTGGTATTTTTCAGCTGTTTACTTTATAGTGTACTCTAGTCTAGACTAGGGCAGGGAGTATAGAATATAGATCTACTTGTCTAGCACAAGTGTGACTGAAACTCGTGAGAAACTGTTTATGTCTAAATTCTATTGCTCTCTCCCTGTTCAAGAAAAAAAGACTCACCATTTCCTTCTTTATATGTACTGGAAATGTAAGAAATGAAAGAAAACTGTCTCGATGTCTAACGACAACACACGATTTGACTACTGTCACGTGGTGACAGAGCGAAACGAAAGTAGTACATCTTCTCCAAGCCCAGCTAGCATTAATTTATTGTTCAAACGTTGGGCGTTGGGATTCGCATATCCAATATAATCAGGCTGATAATGATAACCCGGGCCTATATGGGCCGGGGGGGCGGGAGTGTCTCACATTATCGTGACGAGTACAGACGTGGCCCGAAAGTGGGTGTCGTTTTTCACATTTTTGGTACACTGTTCCCGTATACCTTGCATGGTCATGTGCTGGAAGAAGTCCCTCCTGCTAAATACCTAGGGGTGACCATATCAGATGATATGACATGGTCAAAACATATTGAGAAGACTCAGTGGCGTAGGCAGGATTTTTGGTGGGTCACTTTTTCTAAAAAATATGTGTATTGGTGGGTGCCCTTTTCAACCTGTCTGTGGCACGTCCGTACCCATTTTCTGACCACGATGCCCCCCCCCCGCCGAGATACTCTTCTTATTTAGTACCTTCAACCGTACACAGCCTAAAATCATATGGTTAGATGTCTTAGATGCCTGGCTGATTAAAGTGAAACTGGTACATTCTGAGTGCCTTGTTCACATTTCTCGTCATGAGATTACATTGATGGGTAAGGAAGTAATTAGTTATGATCAGCCCGCACCACCATCAGTGTCGCATCCATCGCACACAGGCATACGTCTTACGCGCCCCTTCAACGCCGACAACAATCTGGCCAGGAGATCATCTTGACATCGACATACCCGCGGATATATCCGACCACGATGTTGTAGCTGTGGAGCCCAGAGTTGATTTGAAGAAGTGTGAGTGGCCAGCCCCGTCCCTAAACGACGTCATTGATGGTCGAATTAGACTTGTCAACTCGTCTATCGCCCCAATCACACTCAGTAAAGGTGAACGTTTTTGCCAAGTACTACCTACCCAAGTACCAAGCAATGAGAGTATTCAGGTAGTCAGCAAAGACACGAATGTCAACAAAGCAACAAAGCCAAATGATAGTCATTTTTCTGATAACGTTTCCGTGGACCCTGATCGCATATTGCCTGTCGCTGACAGAAAAGAGTTCCAGGGCATCCTCCGTCATTATGATTCTGTGTTTGATGCAAAATATCAAGGCTACAATGGTTTCTTTGGAAAACACGAAGCAGTAGTAAACATGGGACCAGTCATTTCACCCCAAAGAAAAGGCCGCGTACCACAGTATTCCAAAGACAAGTTAGATGAATTACAAGAGGCATTTGACCAACTGGAAACAGCAGGCATATTCCAGAGACCTGAAGATGCTAATGTAGTCATCGAATATCTGAACCCGTCATTTCTCGTCAAGAAACCCAGTGGAGGATATCGCCTAGTAACTGCATTCGCTGACGTCGGCAGATACTGCAAGTCATCACCGTCCATCATGCCAGATGTTGACAGTACATTACGCATCATAGCAAGCTGGAAGTACATCATTGTCACTGACCTTACCAGCGCATTCTACCAGATTCCTTTGTCTCATGAATCACAGAAGTTCTGCGGTGTAGCTACCCTCTTTAAAGGAACACGTGTATATCGTAGAGCTGCCATGGGTATGCCTGGGTCCGAAACAGCATTAGAGGAGTTAGTGTGCAAAGTTGTGGGTCATATGGTTCAGGAAGGCAGCATTGCCAAGCTCGCAGATGACTTGTATTGTGGCGGAAATACGCCAGCAGAGTTACTGAGAAACTTCAGTCGTCTCCTGGAAGCCTATTGTGATCTGCGTCTGAGCCCCAAGAAGACTATCATTTGTCCTGAGACAACAACTATCCTTGGCTGGCTTTGGCAGGACGGTTCCATACGTGCAAGTCCCCATCGCATCTCCACTTTGTGCCAGGCCAAACCGCCATCAACAGTTAAAGGCATGAGGTCCTTCATCGGGGCATATAAATTCCTGAGTAGAGTTTTACCCGACTGTGCCACTGCGATATCACCCCTTGACGATGCCATTGCTGGTATGGCTAGTCAGGAGAAGGTTACGTGGACAGAACCGCTGCACACACACTTTGCAAAAGCTCAACGCTAGTTGCAGCAACACAAGAGCATCACGCTTCCTCGTTCCACGGATAAACTGTGGATTGCGAAGATGCTTCCGTGAAAAGCACAGGTATTGGGAGTACTTTGCACATCAGTAGAGGGAAAAAGCTACTACTAGCCGGATTCTTCAGCGCGAAACTCAAGTAAACATCACACAAAATGGCTCCCGTGTGAGATTGAAGACCTGGGAATCGCAATGTCTGTAAGGCACTTGGCCCCGTTTATCGTACAATGCAAACATCAGTGTTCTGTGTTAACGGACAGCAAACCATGCATCCAGGCTATGGAGAAGCTTTACAGAGGAGAGTGGTCGCATGGCCAAGGGTAGCGACATTCGTATCCATGGCAAGTCACTATCAAGTATCTGTTCAGCATTTAGCAGGCAGTGTAAACGTACCATCTGATTTTGCCAGCGGCAACGCGCCTGAGTGTACAAATCCGTCGTGTCAGATTTGCTGTTTCGTCAATATGAGCTCTGAGTGTGTTGTCCGCGCGTTACAAGTGACCGATGTTCTATCTGGATCAGGAGTAACACCATTTGCAAATAGGCCATCATGGATATCGTTACAGTCGGAATGCAGTGATTTACGTCGCACGCATGCGCACCTCACCCAGGGTACCAGACCGTCAAAGAAAGCTAGCAACACGCGTGATGTGAAACGTTACTTGAACGTAGCTACTTTGAGTCATGATGCTTGCTCGTCGTGAAAAAGAACGATCCCCTGGCACCGCAAAGAGAGCTCATAATTGTACCTCGAAAACTTGTCCTCGGCATATTCACTGCTATGCACTTACGCTTAGATCATCCTTCCGCACATCAATTAAAACAAGTGATCGGCCGCAAATTCTTTGCTTTGAATATGGATGATGCAGTGAAACAAGTGACTGATGCATGTCATACATGTGCATCATTAAGAGCCTTACCGAAACATGCATAAAGACTTCGTCCGTCATTGAATTAAATGTAGATATTGTGTAGTTCATAATTATGTTATTAAATATCAATGATAGACATATATGATGAAAAAGAAAGAAAAAGAGACCACGCCAGAGGATTATGTGATTGCCAAATGATTACATGTGATTATGTTACCATGTGTGTGTGTTATTGGGAACAATGTAATGTGTGTCAATATCTTCATACATATTCGTGATGCATAATTTCGCTGTGTATAAATATGTTGTATAATAGTATTACATTTTCTTCTTAATAGGTATTGTAATGTATTGTATTTGTCCTCCTGTTTCATTCATCATTCAGTGTTCTGCACTCATAGTGTCTACGTGCTGTACGTTATCGTATAATAAAGGTTTAGACTTACTTGCGTTATTCCTCCCATTATTGGACCAGCATTATCACTGGCGCTGGGTGTCTTACAATTTTAGTATATTCATGTCACTGCTATAGAATAAAATAGAATATAATAGAAACATTTATTTCGGATTAAATTCCATAGAAAAGACATAAAATATACATATATACATAAATAAATAGTAAATAAATAAAACTATGCATAAAATCACAAACATATCACAGTTGTTTTTTCCATTCTAGGTATAATATTGAATTTGGGTACTGCCAGCAGTCAAGTAGAGTCTGAACTAAAACGTTATTACACTTTTCAATTCTATTTTAAAAATTTAAAATGTACTTCCTAATATTAACATCAAAAGCTCTAATATTATTCAACAACATATTACGTGATATAGAGGCTCTTCTATCTAAATTGAACAACATTCTAAAAATTCTGTTAAAAGATTCTTAAGTTTCTAAATGAATAAATACTGTATTTACTCCTTAGATGGACACAATGCATATTAGTACAATAGGTCTCAAAAAGTAAACTATGCATAAAATCACAAACATATCACAGTTGTATCCTTGAACGTTTTCATTGTGTTGGTAATGTTTATATACAGTCATTTCTTTATTCACAACACGTAAAACTTACAAAAATAACATTAACAGTTTCATCAGCTTCTGCTGACATCATGAGAATGACAGGCGGTCAATCATCTCGGCCGCCGCCGCCGCCGAGAAGTGGGTCATATACTCGCGAGAGCTGGTGGGCCCCCTCGTCCCGGTTCATGACCTGCCTGTTGGTGCGGATATGTACCGCCTCCTTAATCATTCTCGTCTTCCAATCGCTCTCTCTGTCTATTACACACACACTGTCCGAATCTATGTCATGATTATGTTGGTTGACATGATCCGTTATCGCACTCTTGTTTATTTCAGTCAGAGATTCCTCCTTTGAAGATCTAGTGTATGCCTTCTTCCTGTTGGTATCCACATCTTTTTCATGCTCTTTCACTCTCGTCCCCAACTTTCTACCCGTCTCTCCAATGTACACTATATCACATGACCTACAAGGTATCCTGTACACTATTTCGCTCCTATCCAGTGGGTCTACTTTATCCTTAGGGTGTACTAGAATGTTTCATTACAGACCCTTAGATACATGGAAACCACAGGACAATGTAGAGCCCCATCGAACATAGTAAAGTTGTGATGTGTACCAAATGTGAAACAGTCTTACAATTATGACAGGTAAACCACGATCTAAAAGCTTCCTGAATAAGCAACAATGGTTGAGGTTATCAAATGCTTTGGAAGCATCTAAAAAAGCCAGGTAAATTGGACTAGATAAACTCCTATAGTGGTCAATTATTTGTTTAAGGACAAAAATGCTCATATCAGTAGTATCAGCTTTTTAAAGCCGAATACATTGGGTGAAGTCCATAGTAATTCATCATATACAATTAAAATGGTTCCTTCCAAAACCTTTGACATTGAGTGCGATGGGTCGATAATTATCTCTGTCTGTTTTATCACCTTTTTTGTCTTTGAGGAGTGGTACTATTATAGTATCTAGCATATCAGATGGAATATAGCTATGACTCACACAACAATTGTATAACATAGACAATAGACTCTTTTACTGCAAACCTTCAGGTGTTCTGCACAGAGATTATCATTATGCCTTGCCATTACCAACTTTAATAGCCTATCTGACATGGGAGAATACACAGTTATATGACATATTTCTATTGACCTTGTTAAACTGGTTTAAGACATACTGACTTATATCCTTAGATGAATTAAGTAGGTCTTTATAGTGGTTATGACACATGGAGGCTATGTCTTTATACTTTATGCCCCACTGCATTCCCAACAGTGGATGAAACATTACTGGAACGATTTAAGACTCGGGAGTACTTGGATGCTCCTGCTGGCGACATTCACGTACTTCTTATCCTTAGAAACCTGTTTGGGTTTACCAGCATAAGCCCACTTCAAGAAAGCATCTCTTGCGCTGCTATGAGTTTCTTTTTACAGTTCATTCCAACCCATCACCTGCTTAATAGTTCTGGTTTATGTGACACGGTCTGTAGAAATGATTCACTGGCCTGACCAATACCATATACAATGTCCTCATACAGATGCTTAAGGGGACTGTGAACTCTTTAAGGGAAAAATATTCTATTTTCAGCTTTTTAATATTCATTACACTGTAAAGTGTGAAGAACAACATGTTTTGAAATGAACCTTTTATCTTCAATAGTTTTCCCATTACAACCCATTTTGTGAAGACCAACCCGGAGTGAAAAACAATGACTCATTCTTTGCAGGCTTATAAGGTTATATGGGCTAAAAATTCATTTTTTACATTTTCAATGTTTTGTATGCTATAAATGATAAAGAACAACATCTTTTTAAAATTAACCTTTTATCATCAATACTTTTTCTTATATGATACATTTTATAGGCAGCAACTACAATCAAAGTATATTGATTGGCCATGTTTAAAGCCCATTTTCTCAAAACTAAGTTTGCATAGTGGATTAATTTTTCTTTTTAAATTTCTCTCTAACCGTGAAATCAAATTTTCACAAACGTGTATATATTTGAAGATATATGCATTCTGAAGAAAACCTTACTAGGGATTTTGATTTTTTTATTTCGTTGATGAATTATGAACGTTTTTGAATTGATTTGCCAGAAAATTTGGAAAATAAGTGGTTTTAAAACTTAAAATGCATGCAAAATGAAAAATAGGAAAAATATAAAAAAATTGAGGCAAGGTTTTCTAGATAAATATACAAATTTTGTAACTGAATAGTGATTTCGGTCATGTTGATGTTTTACTATCAGTTTTTTCATATGAAAATGTTCATTCACAGAAAAATTTGTAAATTTTTATCACAAAATAAGGTGTAATTTATAAAGAAAATAATTGAGAAAATCAAAGTTTAATAAAATCGTAAGAAAAGAGTTCACAGTCCCCTTAATAGCAGACTTATGAGACTCATCTTTGCACATACTATCATTACATAACAATAAAGAATGGTCAATGTATACTTTTTCCAAATACGTATCTGCAAGGCTCGTATAGTATGTCAAATCACCCGAAGTTAGCTTGTCCCATACATAGTTCTAGCTATGCATAGTTCGTGTGGGTTCAGAAGGTATTCTTACTATCAGTGCATTAAATAATCCAATGTGTTGTGTGAACAAATCCTTTATTAATATATGTAATTTGAATCCATATAGGACATGTAACAACTATAACTTCACTGTGAATATGATTAGAACTAGACTATAATTGAACTGTAACTGAAATGTAACGGAATTGTAACTACATTTAGATGGTAACTAACAGCTTTGTGGCGGTTGTCTTATAGCCTTATAGCAAAATTGAACAATCTAGAACTTCCAGAATACTTATGCAGTACTTAAGCATTCACAAGATTCTATCATATTTTATCTAGAAAATTATTTACAATCTACTTTTTATCTGGAATGATGTACATCATATTACAAACGTCATATTTTTGTGAGATATCGGTATAATATCGTAAGCTTTTCAGACGTGTAATCGGCTCGTGATACATGTCAAGACGCTCATACCGCCTTCCAGTTCCAAGCTACCGACCCTGGACATGCAATGCATGCAATGTTAAAAATGTGAAAGAAATCAAACAAACATGGTAGTAATTAACCATCAATTTATTTATCTATTTATTAGATAATTACATAGAAAGTGAATATTACTAACTCGTAAAGTATATACAAATAATTGATGATGAGTAATAACCAGACCAATACGAAGAGAAATAAAGTGCTGGGCGAGAACAATTGCTAAACCATAAATCATGTTTGAAGTGCATTAAAGACCGGCCGCATTATCAGTTCGTGAATTATGTATGATTCAAGGCTATTTTCGACATATCATGTACACGTAGTATTCATGGTAAAAATTAATTACAATTATTTACAACTCATAGTCGTAATCCAACTGTAATCCAGATGTGTTAAACCTACCTTGTCAGACCAGAACTGAGGAGGAACTTGTACTATTTGCTATTGCATTCATATCATTAAATCATTAAATATAGCTTGATATCAACAAATATGTCCGTGTTTTACAGCTGGGCTGTTCTACGGCACTAATTAATCTAATTTATCACTATAAATTTGCATTATTACAGCCATCATACATGTATATAAATATATGAAAATTGGTCTTCAAAATTACACAAACATATCCAGCACTACAAAACTAAAAAATAATCTGTGGTACAGACCTCAATTGTCAATTTATGGACCCATTTCAAATGAGCATTTGTAATTTTTATATTTTATAATATTCATATACGATTAATATACTATCTTAAAAGAGAAGACAATAGTACAAGCTCATTGCATATTTTTGCCCTCACCAGGTATGGGGACTCGGAGTATAAGATGTCAAATTGTCATATCTTGAATCTGATACTCAGAGTGGTATATCAAAATAAATATGGGTCACTCTTTATGTAGAATAGGGGGTCTCAACGGGTGGGTGTGGTCGGTGCATAGGGCAAGAGGATGAACAATCGAACTCAAATGCATAGACTTTGTTCTCGTTTTTTTTTTTTTTTTTTTTTTTTTTTTTTTTAATATACCATTTAACATAAAACATTCTTCAAGTATCATGCAATGGTTACAAATACATATTAATAAAAAATTCTCAATCTAAAATGAGACCAATTGAACAAATTTCTAATGGAATGTGGGTTAAATATGTAAAGTTCCTACAAATTGAGTGATTTTCCTTAAAAAATGTGACCCACATTTTTTGTATTGATGAATGTTTCCTATGAGCCACTTGATTAAAATTCAAGTGGGGAAAGGTGTGCATGATAAATACCGTGTGATGAATTGTTAAAACTTACCATTATGACGTCACTGAGAACGATTCTCAATTTGCTTCCAATATAAGGGATGAAAACTGGTGAAATCTTTATTTTGAACGTTAATTCTATATTCAGGTATTTTGCGTCTGAAAGCTATATTTGTTCAATACATGTAAGGCATCGACCACTTGATCTCAGGCTGGGGGGGGGGGGGGCAGCTATTTTCACCATAGCTTCAATTATTATTTTTTTAATGAAATTTGACATCTAATTCTTTTTTTCTTAGATTACTGAACGTCAATTATTTATTTAAAGCTGTATAAAGCTGTTTAAAGCCATATTTGATTTTTTCTAGCCAAATGAAACCTTTTTTTTCACCAATTTTCAGCCTTGCGTTATTTTTTTCAATATTTTTGCTGACTGTCCTGATAACACCTAATAGTGTTTATTTGGGGCAGGGCCAAAGTTCTTCTCTGTGTGTAACTCTCTCGCACACTCCCCACTTCCGGTCTGTGTCGAGGTACATTGTTGTAGAGCAGTAGCGGTGCCTCCAGTTGTTTTCAAAACATCTGCAATACTCGTACCACTTGCCCATAAATCGGTAGGGGAAATGACACCTGGCACCATGCGAGTTTCCTGTAAGTGTGTACATGTCTCCTGCAACGAAAAAAATGTCAAATTGAATATTAAACGAATGAACCTAGTATTCTTTTTTCCCCCTTTCCAATATCCGCAGAAAGCTTGCTCATTTTAGTTACAAAAATCATTACATGTAAGTTCTATATACTTAGTAGACTGTTATAAATAATTCCATTACATTTGAAAAGTCCATTCAAAATTAGATAAGTTATTATCCAAAATACACTACATGAAAACGATGAGTTTTAAATGGGACATTGTCTCATTTGTATATGGTAAGTCTGAGAACAGTGCAGCACATCTCGGAGAAGAATAAACTGTCTTTTGGAAGGTACGGAGGTGTAGGAGAGCAGAGCAAAGGCAAAGAAAAAAAAATCATAAAGACAATTTTGTGATTTCTATTTTAAATGAATACAAAAAGCTACGTACGACATTTTCCCCATATCTTGTCTCGGTCATAGTTGCGTGTAAGTCCGCACCAGTATGCTGTGTAGCCTATACCCCACGGTTTATAAGCTAAACAATCTTCATATTTTTTCCCTTTGTAGTAGAATGGAAATCTGCACCGTATTCCTTGAGTTGTCCACACAATTCCTGCAATCACACTTAAATCATAGTGTTGGACTTGAGACACATAAGTCCATATACACACGTATGTGTAGAATAAACGACGTATTTGACATGGAGGATGATAGCTGCAAATGCTCCTATTTTGGGCATTCGGGGTAGATTGCTGGTCATCTGGCCTCGAATCTGGAGCTATCTGGGTCGATGATTCGGTAGTTCCGGGAGAGATTTGCACACATCTGATTGGTTTTATAGGTGGCCCCCAAAATTTAATCACCTCTCATGAGAAGTAGATTGTATTAAATTCATCATATTAAGGGCCCGCGTTATTGGTTATTGATCTGATTATTTGGACCAACTGATTGCTTTTCTGTGTCGTTTGGAGATTCTGGAGCTCGTTTGGAGCATCGCAAAGTCTTTCTGCTTAAAGCTGGGCTCGTCCAGAGGCTTTGGAGGGCTGTATGGTCGACAAGTCCAATTTGTTAACGCCCCCACCACCACATTTCACATGAAGGATGATAGCTCCATGGGCCTTTGGACATTCAGGGTCATTCAGGGATGATCGTGGGTTCAGATCTGGAGATAGATGGTTGATTCAGTAGTTCGTGGAGAAAACAACCTCTTCTGACCAGTTCTGGCATTCAAAAAAAAACACACACACATTTATCGCTGTGTGTGTGTGTGTGTGTGTGTGTGTGTGTGTGTGTGTGTGTGTGTGTGTGTGTGTGTGTGTGTGTGTGTGTGTGTGTGTGTGTGTGTGTGTGTGTGTGTGTGTGTGTGTGTGTGTGTGTGTGTGTGTGTGTGTGTGTGTGTGTGTGTGTGTGTGTGTGTGTGTGTGTGTGTGTGTGTGTGTTTTGGCCTACGTCAGAGATTATTGGTCTGTTAATCTGGACCATCTCTGCTTGCTTTTTCTAGTTCGTATAGAGGGCTATTTGACGCTCATTAAGATCATCGTAAGGTGTTTCTGATTAAAGCTGGCCTTGTCTCAAGGTTTTGAAAGGTTGTACTGCATGATTGGCTTATCCAACCGATAGTGCCGCTACTACTATTAAGATAGGCTGCCATGCAAGTGATGAAACAGCTCTGGACTAATCTGATCCATCTGCTTGATTTTTCATTGGCAGATCCAGAATTTCAGAAAAGGGAGGGGTGTATCCAAAGGTTCTCATTTGTTTAGCACACGCGATCGCTAGCTAACGTACTAAATACTTTATGAAAGTAAGGAATTTTGATGTGAAAAGGTGGGGTGCATGGCGATAAGTAACAATATTGATCCATTTCAGCCGATCGAATTCTAAATGACAATCTGGCTTCTTCTGGAGCATCTGGCACAGCCATTTATCAGTGTGAAATTAGGAGACAGAAGGTTAACTCTAGTGACAGCTACACTACAAACTACAGACGTAAGCCAATATTTATGTGCCCATCATCATGGACACGATTTTGCAGTAATTTTCACAGCGAAAGTTCGCAGAACTCTGTTCAATACATAGTCACTCTAGCTAGTATAACTCCAAGAATACTTACGCGGTACTATTTTCTTTGCTGCTGCAGAGATTGGCCCTGATATAGTCGAGTTTCTAGATTGGTTCTTCTCCACAACTACAGTAAGAAACATCATGACTTATTTTTAATGGTACTATTGAAATCAACATTAGAAATTATTTGTATGTTGTGTTTAATAGCACAAACTGTAATGATTTGTATATGGTGTGTGACCTGGCCATTACTATAAAAACATATTGAAGCAAACACAGCCATCGGAAAGTGTGCAGTCAGTAGATCTATGACTGCCTCAGAACGACCGTCAACTTATTTTTCCACTGTATAGGATTACTATTCAATGGCAGATCCAGGTTTTTAGAATGGGGGGGAGGAAGGCGCACTTCAGGGATTTCATGGGTTTGTATGCGCGAAGTATTTCGGTGGGAAATGGAGGGGGGGCGGAGATCGCCCTCTGCCCCCTGGGCCTGGCTCTGCCAATGCTATTTACTTTCTGACATGCAGTATCTACAAGGAGCCTTGAAGATTTGCAAATGCTAGCGATGACTTTACTGAGCTCACCCTGAATATCACTGCATGGTGTAAGGACAACAAACTTAAAGTTTTTTTTTTAAAAAAAAAAAATCAAGTGAGGAAAAATGCCAGAAAGAACTTACCCTCCTCATCTCCCATACCATTTGCAAAAGCGTATACCAGTCCAGAAATTCCACCACACACGACAACAATGACAACAACTACTGCAATGTAGATTTTCCTTCTCCGCCTACTCTTTTGTGGATCATCACCAGCGTAGATTAGCTGAACAGAATCTGTAGTTGGCTCATGCGTGTCATCCTCCTGACTAGCCATTGGCTGTTTTAGCAGCCAAAGCTATAGTATAGGTTCATTCCATAGCATATACATTTTATTAAGAGTGAAGAACTACAGCATAATAGTTGGGTTACACCAAGTGTCTGTCAAACGGGGTCTAAATCTATATTACACTGTTACGTTTTTAATTTCCTTTTTTGCTCATATTTTGACAATTTGTACAATTGCACTATAACTATTTGACTGTGTATTATTACTTTTAAGAAATACCATAATTTATTAACATGTTTCAATTAATTAATATCTTAACACAAAGAGAGCGTTTGTCAATTGAAATTAATTATCTTATATTTCAAATTTTAACATAATGGAACCGGCAGTCAAATTATATACATTTGTACATATATACTTTCTATACGTGTTCTAGATCTCTGATCTAGATATAGATAAAAAAGTATGTTGGTTATCTAATAGCTGTGCTACGATACTTTAAACATAAAAATACACGGGATGGGTGTGCACTGTTCTAGGTTATTAACAAAGCAAAATACTAAAAGTAGTGTCAATGCAGTTTAAGTGGAGAGCTGGTGGTCATGGAATGTTTACATTCAAATGGAATGCTGTAAAGTTATGGAACCAAATTATCTAAAGTCTGTAAATACAAAGATTGATATTTCCAAATACTATGGAAACATTTTCTGTTGAAGAAAATATACGATGAGAAAGTTAATGATTTTTAAAACGGAGCTTCGCAGAAGACTCGAGTTTTATAGTCGTTGTAGGCGTTTCATTCTGTTCCCTATCCACTGCCACTACCAGTACTATAAGCCTATTCATACGCGCTGAAATAAGTGCCCATTTTGAATTTATCAATGAAACTGAAGCAGCCGACAATCGCCGATGTTAATGAGCTTGGGAAACGCCAATTACACTGTAGCCAATCAAAATCAATACGCTACTACATATACACGCATGTGCATACAAATGCCATCACCTTGTCACCTTTAAATCTCCAAAGAATAATCTATTTGTGAAACGAATGGATTATCATCGTTACAATAACATACCCATCAAGAATTCACACGCCGGATCAATTATAAACCGATTATGAAGACATGGATATTTCTCAAATCACACGCATTGTTTATAAAATCGTAGTGGTTTGTGCCACTAGAAACCGGACCGTGTGTGTGTTCTTTTTTCGGTCTATCCGGCATGCATGCAACAACTCCAATTTTGTACTCCGAGAGCCAAATGTTGCAAAGTACTCCTGCCCGTGATATTGCCCGTGATTTTCACGGGGTCTTGCTTTGGGGTCTAGTATATAGTAATATGTCCAACCATTACCATGTATATATAAATATATATATATATATATATATATATATATATATATATATATATATATATATATATATATATATATATATATATATATATATATATATATATATATATATATATATATATATATATATATATATATATATATATATATATATATATATATATATATATATATATATATATATATATATATATATATATATATATATATATATATATATATATATATATATAGGGCGCGTCACATGTTAAGGCTGTTCTTAAGACATTGGTTATTAACCCTGGTTGTTCAAGCTACCTAAGCCCAAAGACAAAGAGTCGTTCAAGGACGCAACCAGAGACGTGAGTGTGGAACCCCCAGTCTGTATCCCGTATATAAGAGAATTGTCTGAAAAGTTCAAACACGTTTTTCGTGAGCACGGGATTAGCACGTACCACAACCCCTTGACACTGTATTCTATTGTATTTACTGAGTGCCTTCTGATAGAAGAGTTTACACTTGATTAGTCTATGCTGTCGTCGCCAAAGGACAAATCATCTATGAAGTCCAGGGCCCCAGTTGCAAGTACAAGTATGCAAGTACAAATACTCGAATAAAGAAACATCTGAATTCTAAAAGAGTACAAACCGCCGTAGGAGATCACATCAGTGACAAGGGCCACTCCATCTTCACCAATTTAGGGGTTCACATCTATCTCTAATATTTGATAGATGTTACATTGCTACAGCAAGATGGGGCCACTCCACCAGTACAGAGTACGTTAGGATCGTGGCACGAGAAGTGGAACGACGTAGAAGGATTGGGAAGTGTAGATATACGCATATATAAGACGTTAGAGAAACGCATAAGACGCCCAGAGATGAACGATACCGGCTACGACTTGCACTCCTCGCCGCCCCCCGTCTACATGTCACTGCTAGTTTTAAGACACATATACACAAGGTTCTGGTTTAAAGTATTGTCATAACAATTGCGTATTGACAACAACTACATTGTGTTTGAAATAATTGACTTGAATGTATTAAAGTGTATCTCTAGCTTCATCTGACATCTTTAACTTATTTGTCCTAGAAAGATCAGATTTATCTTAATAGCAGGTTACTCCGAGTTGATCAAGAGAGAAGATCTATAAGCTATATTTTCATTAAATAGGTGAAAATCGTCTCATAGTCTATATTTTCATCAAATAGGTGAAAATCGTCTCATAGTCTCACGTCAAAATTAAAAAAAAATCCTTCGAGCCAAAATGTACAGAACTATATGATAGGCATAAATCTTGGTACTTAAATCCACAAATTTCACCAAATGTACTTCTTTAAATCATATGTCTCTTTTATCTTGAGGGATGCACTGGAAATGATAATGAATTAATGCCAAATCGTTTTGTTTCCATATCACGGGTCTGGATGCGTCACCCCTGTTTACGAAGTAGCTGCATCATATAATGTAATGTAAAGGGGATATTGCTGTATGTACGTATATTGTATTGAAATTTTATTGTTCACTGTAATAGAGAAACGTTTATAGAATGCCACCAGACGGTAAATTTTGCCCACAATCAGGAGCTGTCCACATACTAAATGATTGTTAATAAAGTTCCAAAGCAATTAGTTGAAAGTACAAGTTTATTTCTGTTTAGCTTTAGCTCACAAAACGTAGGTTACAATACATTTAGAATATTTTCAATACTTACAATCTCATATATACATAATGCACACAGCATGAAAAACACATTATGAACTCCACAGGTTAGTCTCAGCGTACCTCATCTGTCTCACGGTATTGGACAAATCTCTTAATTAATGTTGGGTATTGCAAAACATTGGACATTTTTAGCTGGAATAGTGCAAATAAACAATATTGTTCACTGTTACATATTGAGCCAACCTTTGCCACATGAACCGTTAGATCACCCTGAATATCAAGGCCTGCTGTCCCACCATCCGATATTACATAGAGTGCGTTGGATGGATTATCCGGTGTTGATACTGCATTAAGAATAACATACCTAGCAGATATATTATACTTTGCATACTCATTTCGTCTGTCAAAACTATATACTGTTGGTAGAAGGTCCTTCATTAGAAAGGATATATAAATATGGAAATATTAAGTAGACACTGTGTCTTCTTCATCTTGCCATATTTATACCGTTCTTACATGGATATACGTGTTTGAAAATTGGTCCACAAAATCAGCAATGCACAACATTGCAAAACTGTCCAGCACTGTGAGACAGTTGAACCACTGGGAGACTTCAAGATAATACTAGTAGTAATCACAATGAATATAATAGATCAATGTGTGTTGTAAAGTTGTCTACATTTTAGGTAGAATGATGATGCAATTCGGTCTGCTTGTCTTAATGATGATAAATCAATTTTTTGGATTACTTGCAAAATAACAGGGCGGTCATTTTCCCACTAAATCGGGCCAGTGTTTGCCAACTCTCAACGTCAGTAGATTTTTCCAATTCCAATCGAGTCTTCAGCATTGGTATTTTACCTGACAAAATTCTCGTTACCGGCAAAAGCACAAAGTCTATATCATGTTTTGTAGGACATAATGTAAATATTGAGTGTAGTGTAATGCACCTAGCTGATCACATTTTGATACACGTTTTCTGTGCTTATACTGCACATAAATCCAGAAATGGTGAAATCAATATTTTGAATGGGTCCAAAAAATAACTTCATGCATGCAAGTGTGTAGTGCACGAAGCCCTACAACCATCTGTTGGTATTTACGTGCAGGGCCACTGACCATGTATAAGATTCAGAATCTGGGCATATTGGCACACTCCCCACTTCTGGTCTCTGTCGAGGTACCTTGTTGTAGAGCACCACCTGTGCCAAGGGTTTCCTTCATGACACATACAATAGAACTCCCACTTGCCCTTATACATGAAGGGGAAATGACACCTGGCGCCAGCGGAGTTGCCATTAAGTGTGTACAGGTGTTCTACAAATAAAGTCGTCCATTATAATCTAATACTCATTGGAAAAATATACATATTCCAAAATAAAAGTGTGATTTAACGAGACTTGCTGGAGATAAAAAAATTCTTAAAACGTGCCTGTTTTTTATTTTAGTATAAAAGTACAAGCATTTCCCTTTATAAAAATGTATAACACTTTAGGGGTTTCGGGAATAGATTTTGGTTTATGGACCATACAAAAGATCATGTATACAATTTCGGTACTGTCAAAATTAACATTGACTGATTTTTTCATTGTATTTGTATGATCTTTTGTATGGTCCATAAACCAAATTCCATTCCCGCAACCTTTAAAGTGTTACACATTTTAAAAAAGGGAAATGAATGTACTTTTATACTAAAATAAAAAACAAGAACATTTTAAGATTTTTTTTCCTCCAAATTCTTTTATCTCCAGCAAGTCTCCTTAACTATTCGTTTATGAACCTCCAAGGCACAAGTTTCTGCAGTCGTCACATGGGAAATGCTTAGTTATTTAACCAAATTGGCATGTGTATTCAGAAATTGATTGTCTTTCTTATTTTCACCATTTAGTAACATGCTTATAAATCCATTAGACTACAACCTCTTCCAAACATCTGGCTGGTGTTGTCCTCGACTCAAAACTAAATGGTTGGAGACACAATTTTGAAAGACATACAGTCGGGCAGCCGAGCAGGGATATTTAACTGAACCATGATGTAGGGTATGACAAACATTTTATGATCGATTTTGCTTCTTCAGATGGTCTTTATCAAGGAACCAACTGATGCCACTTTGGCATCCTTGAGCATTTTTTAAAATTTGCATTTCAAAAATGGTCCTTTGGTTCTATTTTTTATTAGAAGGAGCTTGTTGAAAATCAGATTCATCATAGTTACATGGAAAATATATATGAAAATCACATTTGCACCATTTATTAAGTGTTTGAATCTATCAATATCTTAATAGGGTTTGTAGATAACTATATGTTTGAGCAATAATCAAGATGGCCGACAGGTCATAAGCTGCTATAAACAAGATGGCTGCCACCCAAATTGAAGAATGATGATTTCACATCATTAGAAACTTGTATTTTACAAAATTCTTAATACAATTATAATCAAAACTAATATTCTAGTGCATGTTACATAAAATAATAAAGCTGCAGGGCTGTCCCAAGTGGTTGGGTCCAGTGGGCTAGGGTCCAATCAATTTTTGTAGGATCGTTTAAGCACTAAACTATTGTCATTGGTGGCACTTCCAAGACTTCTGTTAGTACAAGACTAGTATTAATGATACACATGCTCAACTTTTCTCACAGTGTTTAGGGTATTTCATACTTAAAACAACTCTTAACGATCATTTATAATATATGCCGCTTAGCAAACCATGATGGAAGCCATGAGCTCTATGTCTTCAACCAATTATAGTGTAACTTACACTATAATTGGTTGAAGACATAGAGCTTACTAAGTGCCCATTGGCAAAATCAAACATTTGGCATTGCGTTTAAATCTAATCCTCAAATCATACAATACCAACCGACCACCATTTCAAACCAAACAACTCTGGGAATTAGCATTAAAGCTCAGCATCATCCATCATCGGAAAGCAGCTAATAAGGTCATTGGTCGATTGATATTGGCTGTTAATCACAACACGGTGGCGTTACTCTATCACATGTAGTAGTGCAACACCTTATCAAGATTTGACATCATCTAGACTCCTCTATAGTCTAGCTATGATAAAGAAAGAATCCCGACTGTATTTCGAGTGTAAAATCACCTTATCTAGGAGGATCGTTTATTGGGTTATTTTCTAATGACGTCATTTAAAGATCAACCTCATTTTTTTTCAATCAGGGTGTCCATTTGTTTTGCTTTCAAATGGTATACGATATGCCAGGCGAACCAATAGATTATCATAAAAATATGAGTATTTGTCATAGAAGTTAGCCGTCTAAAATGGGGGTTCGATGCCTAAAAAAGTACTCTTCCAAATGCTAGTGAAATAATATTAATACCCTGCTTATTTCCCACAAAATTTACATTGATATGTACTTTCTGTATGAGGAGCATTGACACACATGACGAAGGCGTCAACATGGGAAGTATTTCAATATGTTCAAGTTGTGTGAAAACGAGGGCTATTTTTGCATCAAAATCGCATTGCTGGTCAGAGTCCACTTCGAACTGGAAAACCTTGGTTATGTTGTGTATTTAATCCGAGATTATGCTAATATACAATGAAAGAGATGAAAATGCCTATACGCTATTTGAAAGTCATATGTTAGGATTTCAATTTCCAAGTAAGTACAAGAAATCTACTTACGACAAGTTCCCCACTGCCCATCTTTGTCATAGTTGGATGTAGTTGCGCACCAATACTGTGTGTAAGGCGTACTCCACCATCTATACGCTACACAATCATCATAATACTTGCCACGGTAATAAAATGGAAAAATACATTTTTTTCCTTCGGCTGTCCAAACAAGATCTGGAATTATAAATAATATAATCATGGAAAAGTAGGTGACTAGGTGTTGACTGTTGGACATGAGACACATAATACCCGCATTTCAAGGCCGATAGAGCACCACAGACTGGTGCAACTTTAAGTTAAGCCGTAATATGGTGAGCAAGAGCACATTCAATTGCCCTGAATTGCTCGAGTACTGACCTACTTTGCATTGAGGTAAGGGTGGCATTTGTCTCACCCTCGTCTTAAACTCGCCTCAAACCACTATCGCCCTGCTCCCCTGGTTTCAGGCAAGTGTGAAACGAATAGAGACGAGCAGCGACGAGAGGCCCCCCGGGCAGCGACAAGTGCTCCAAAAGACCAAACGAGCTCACGGAAGATCTATATTCTGGGGTTGATTCACCACTCAATTGGCGAATTCAATAATGTTGAGTAATCACGCGATTGAGAGGCAATCGTCCCGGATGGTCTTCACTCGTCCCTCAATCACCACTGCCACATCTTGCCTCTTCTTGAGTCTAATTAGCCAGCTTTAGCTGCGCCTATACATCATATACAGAACTTCAACAGGCCTCATGCTGGGCCGATTCTCGTTTTTAATCGTCTCTAATGCTCTTCGATCATGCTGATGTCAAGACGTGTGTGAACAAGCGAGAACGATTGAACATTAATCGCCTCATCTGGTCTATACTAGGCCGAAGATGTGCACTCTTTGTATCTTGATCAAGGTTGATGAATATGTAAGCAGACCTGATATTGTAGAAAACAGACACACTGGGGACTCGAACTCATGACGTCCTGGTCAAAAATCCATCTTCCATCCTCTCACCCAGAGCGGTGGTTGGAATATGTTGATGCCCACATGTTTATATTGAAGTTTGTGTGTGCATGAGTGCGTGCGTGCGAACAGTACAACAGTCCAACAGAGAGAGAAATTTCAACTCCCACCATATGCATAGCTAAAGGCAGCTTATATATCAAAAGCGTGTCCATGGTTTGACTACAAAGAAGATGTGCATGGATGACGTCTTTGCAACTTGTTGAAGGTTGATAAATGTGTCTGAGCAGACCTTATCACCCCAAGCAGCGGGCTGCCATTCAGCACAACATTTCTATTACCAATCAACAAATCACACCATTATAGCTAGAGTTCTCAATATTGGTAGGTATGTTAACAATGGTATATGATAGTCGCGTTTCATATCAACTACATTTGTCCATTGGGTTCTATTATGGTTGTTATTTGATCGTATCAACAATAATTATCACTGGTTTGTCACCTTCGGTGGTCCCTTTCATATTATTTTTCTACAAGCACTGATATAATGTTCAAGTAACCAAAGTGAATATTTATTTATTATTATTATAGAATATTGTGTGTAAATCTAAGTACATAAGTATTATTTACGGTAATATCACATGTTGAGAATATCCGAGGCCTATCTTTAAAGCCGCGTTCCACTGCTTCCGACATACTGGGAACATACGCTCAGCTGATAAAAATCGGTCGGATATCCAGATTTTTTCATCTACGCTAACCATCTGCCGGCTACGCCGACCCTACGCCGACTCTACGCCGACCCTACTCCGACCAAGCGCTCCTTTTCCGCTTTACGTGCGTGTTACGCTCGATGCTAGTATGCCGCCAAAATATTTCTAGGAAGATTATCGATTGGTCTGCTCTTTTACACTCCCGAGGTTTTGGGCTGCTCAAAACATCAAAAGCGTAAACGGCATACGCCAACGTACAGAAACCAATTATCCACGGATTTTTGTATGTCGACCATACGCCAAACATGTGCCAAACATGCGCCAAACATGCGCCAAAGGTCACGCAAGGTCGGCACAACCCCTATGCACGTCTCACCCAAACTTTATTTTTGTGCGTCGGTTGTGCGTCGGGGCTACGCTGACCTTGCATTCACTGTCTGCTTTTCTTACGCCGGGTTTGCGCCAGTCTTGCACCAGCTATGAGTTGACTATGCACTGGGGAAAAATCATCTATTGCCAAAAGGGGTTATCTATCAGCAGATGCTTGATGTATAAATTTTTTTGCCTGTAAATCCCTAAAATTTATGCGTCGATCATTCGCAGAAACTAGTGGGACGCGGCCTTTAGATAAATATATCTCAAAAACTAGCCAGAAGAGGTGTCATTATATTTGTACTTTTTGATAGTGTATAATTTAAACTTGAAGGGGATTTTTTTAGAGATTCGCAAGATACTTTTTCTTAATAATTGTTTTTTGTCAGATTCTGTATTTTTGTTGAGACTTATTTTGAATCACAGAAAAACGGAATTTTGAAATTTTACAATATTTTATTAAATAGTTCCTACGTTTCAACACAATAGTGTCCTCTTCAGGGAGAACAGGAATTGATCAAAGTATTAAACTACTCTAATCCTATTGTAATGTCTACTCTAGTTTAATGGTTTGATCAATTCCTGTTCTCCCCCCCCCTCCTTACTGTGTAACCTACACCGTTTCTAACCCTTGTATGGCTAAACCAATATGTACATCATGATTTAATATCCCTAAATGTCAAAATTATGAATACATTATGAAAATCACCATTAATACAATTCACACCTACTGTCTAGTCAATACTGTGTAAAACCGTGCTATACCATATCTAAACTACAATTAATGCACATAACTAACTATTATTAGAAATATAAAACAAAATTTGTAATACTTACCTATTTAAATAACGTATCATAACACCTATTATCACTGAGACTGTACCTTATATATGCTTATTAATGTTTATTTATTGTTTTTGGTTTCTAATTCTAATTTTGAATTAAATTATATTTTCCCTGAAGAGGACACTATTGTGTTGAAACGTAGGAACTATGCAATAAGGAACTATTTATTAAATATTGTGAAATTTCAAAATTCCGTTTTTCTATGATTCAAAATAAGTCTCCATACCACAAAAATACAGAATCTGACAAAAAAACAATTACGAGACCATCTGTAATGTCCAAAATAAAATAAGTTGCGTATACTTATTTTTCAAAAAAACTTGCAAATTGAATAGCGACAAGTCAGCGACTCCTTTCAATTGCATTGTAATATATCACTAAAATATTAACACAAATATTTTTATAATAAACTAGCCAGAAAAGGTGTGTTGATATTTTTTTTCCCAAAAGGTGTGTTGATATTTTTTCCGTTATTATAGATTATTTTCTATCAGTGGGCAAAGCTTTGTTATAATTCACAAAACTATTGATTTTTACCAGACTTTCTCAAGATCCTTATATGATACCTTTTATGGACACCAGTTACTAATGCTTATAGTGATGTTCAATGTTTAAATTTCTATAAGTGTAATAGAATCAACACATCGTTGATGAATTATCAACGCTTTTAATCATTTGCATTGATAGGCAAGAAACATTGGGAAATCGGTGGTTTTCAAACTTAAAATGCATGTAAAATGAACAACTGAACAGATATAAAAAAATTGAGAGAAGGTTTTCTAGAAAATTATATGACTTTTGTTATTGGATCATGTTTTTAATAATTCCGTTGTTTTTCTCTCAGTTATATGGCACATAAAGTTGTAACATTTTCACGAATTGCTTCACAGCAATTGTTGAATTGATCAGTAAATGTTAAGCCGTATTACATTATTGGGTACGATTATTAGCCACACAAGGTATACATTGTAAAAATTGGAGTAATAATAATATAGAAAAAATCAAAGTATACGAAAAAAAAAGAATACAAATAAAGGTTACTCGTCCCCATAAGGGAGATGCTCAGTGCATTTTCATCAAATAGGAAAAAATCAACTTATAGTTTTTTTTTTCATAATTCACCCTTTTTTGAATAGCCTTATCGTACGTGTATAAAGTTTTCGAAATTTGAAATAAAAAAAAATTTAAAGCCAAATGTAAAAATGCACAGAACTATATATATCGGTAGGCATAACTTTAGATACCTGTACACTAAATCAAAACATTCCACGCAATGTCACTTCCGTAAATTACTGCTGTGAAAAGATCATGAATTGATGCCAAATCGATTTTCTTTTAAATCTTTCTCACAGACTAGGATGGGTCACCCCTGGTTTAATATGCTATGATGTGTAATTCGAGGTAATGCAAAGGTAATATTGCTGTGTGAACAAATTGTAATTTTATTGTTCACTGCAATAGAGAAACCTATATAGAATGCCACCAGACGTTAAATCTTGCTTTGTTAATTCAATATTGATAAAAACACGATCAGGGCTGTCCACTTACTAGACAATTCTTTATAAAGTTAAAAAACAATAAATTAAAATAAAAAAGTTTATTTCTGTTTAGCTTTAGCTCATAAATCACGCTCTTAAAATATTTACAATTCTTACTATATCATATAAATACATAAAAGTACACAGCGCAAGAAACACATTATCGACTTCCACATGCCAGTCTCAGTGACAGATCCAAGTTTTCAGAAAAGGGTGGGGTACATGCCATTGGCAGGGAAGATGCCCAAACCCCTATGAAAATAAGGTATTTTAGTGGGAAAAGGGGTGAGGGGTAGCGAACAACACCCAATGGATCTGCCTATGAGTCTCATGGTGCTTCAACTGTCCGTCTCACGGTGTTGGACAGATTTCTTATGTTGGGTGTTGTAAAACATTATGTTGCATGATGATGTGAACATTTTAGTTGCAATTGTACGAATATACAGTAATTTTCGTCCTACCAGATTTATACCATTTTTACATGGATATCAAAGTTTGAAAATTGGTCCACAAAATCAGCAATGCACATCGTAAAACTGACCAACACCGTGAGACAGTTGGAGTACAGTGAGTCTTCTAGATAGTACTAATAGTAATCACTATAAATATAATACATCAATGTGTGTTGCAAAGTCATCTAATTTAGTCAGGACGATATATGCAATTCGAGCTGCTTCTCTCAATGATGATAAATCAATTTTTCTATTACTTGCAAAATAACACACTGGTTACTTTTCACTAAATCTTACAAGTGGTTATCAACTCTCAAAGTCAGTCAATATTTCCAAATTCAATGTGTCACCAAAATTGGTATGTTAGGGGTCAAATTCTGTAAATATTAAGTGTAATTGATATGCGGGGCCTTATACTAAAACACTTTATCACACCCAGGTGATCACACCCTTATCTGGATATGTTCCATTGGTCCATTTATTCATGGATGCAAATGTGTAGTACACAGAAGTCCTGAAATCATCTACTCGTAATATGAGCAGGGCCACACATCATGTACCATCTGAGCATATTCGCACACTCCCCACTTCCTGTCCTTGTTGAGGTACCTTGTTGTAGAGCACCATCTGTGCCAAGGGTTTCCTTCATGACACATACAATAATAGTACCACTTGCCCATATATAGGAAGGGGAAATGACACCTGGCACCATCGGAGTTGCCTTTAAGTGTGTACATGTCTCCTGCAATGAAAGTCGTCCATCATAATATTATGCTAATTATAATACTCGTCAAAAATATATATTCCAAAATAAAGTGTGATTTAACCCTGGGAATAGTGGGGGTGGGGGCTCAGGTTATGAGCGCTGGTAAGTATGCCTTTTTTATTGTGTGCAGTGCTGAATACCGCTCTTACCGGCCACCTCAATTCACTCATATCCCCGTTTTTCTAGATCTAAAACAAATGGGGCACAAGTATACTTCTTTTCATAGAATGGATGAATGTGTATCGCCCATTTTATGTATTTGAAGTGAAGAACCCCAGCCCGACACCCCTTTTTCATGTATTAGAAATTTAAGACCCCCTGTTCTGAACACCATGAGGGGGGGGGGGGCGCATGCCATTTTTACTGCTACATAATTTTTGCAGTGCTTCCCAAAATGCTTATTTATTTACCCAAAATTGACATGTATTCAGAAATGCATCGCCTTCCTTATTTACACCATGTCGTTACATGAATGTATGTATTTGTAAACAATCTCTTCCAAACATCTGGCTGGTGCAATTCTTGATTCAAACTAAATGGTCGGAGATACAGTTTTGAAAAACGTATTTCTATGAGTATCCTTGAATGTGTTCTCGTGTTGGAATCCATATATATTTACAAAGTTCATCTTCACACAACACAATAATCTTACATTTATTGACAGTTTCGGCAACTGCTGTTGCCATTTTCACAATCTCTCTGCGCATGACAGGCCAATCTGCACGACTTCCGATACTGAATATCGGGTCGTACACATGAGAGAGTTGAAAGGCTCCCTCGTCCCTGTTCATGACCTTTTTTTGAAAATGGCAACAGCAGTTGCCGTAACTGTCAATAAATGTAAGATTATTGTGTTGTGTGAAGATGAACTTTGTAAATATGTATTTCTTCAGCTTGGGTGATAAACTTGAAACTAAAACGTCTTTGAAATTGTTCCCTGTGTGTGTCGACTGTCACTTTCAACATCAGCAATAAGACACACAGAAAATTGTATTTGTTGATGAGCATGCTGTCTGAAATGGGTGTAAAAAAGTATTCTCCTAAATGATAATATTGATAACCGCTTATTTCCTACAAAAAATCTTCAGTATGTATTTTCTATATACTCCTCATTTATAATTGTCACACATAACTATGGCGCTACAAAGTGAGTATTCCTTTATCAAAAGTTGTTCCCAAAAGAGGGCTATTTTTGCATGAAAAGCACCAAGCCAGACGTTGTTGTCTTTGAACTGAGAAACTTTGGGTTATGTTATATGACGCTGATATCCAGTGAAAGAGAAGGAAATGGCTATGAACTATTTGAAAGTCATATGTTGTAATTTGAATTTCAAAATAAGCACAAGAAATCTACTTACGACAATTTCCCCATTTCCTGTCTTCATCATAGTTGGGTGTGGTTGAGCACCAATACGCTGTATAACCTATACCCCATGGTTTATAAGCAATGCAATCATCATAATTTTTTCCGCGGTAATAAAATGGAAAACGACAGAGTACTCCTTTGGCTGTCCACACAACTCCTGGAATTATAATTATATCACGTAATAGGAGTGTTGAAAATGGGACACATAAGACCATGTTAAGGGGGAAGCTCTCAAAGTTTTTCAACTTTTCTGGTCTCCTTTATTGTTGATAGAGATAAACACGTCTTGTATAGAAGAGATATTTGTTTAAATCGCCCCAGCCTTATTACTTTTAAATATAGCCCTATAATGCATACCCAGTTATTTCAAATATTATCCTAGTTTTAATGACAGAGATTACAACATGGCCTGTTCAGAGCTCATTAGTAGTTTATTATGTGAGTGAATATTCATGGCGAATCCGGACTATTTTGGGTAGGCTATTGGCTATAGAAAACATCACATCACATTGATTAAAGACTATAACATAATTGTATGGATCGTGACTGGGTGACTCAAAGAACAAGCACATACAGTCTCATCTTTGTTTAGTATGCAAAGAGCAATTTAAAGAATTAAGGATGAAAATTATCAAACAACAGATCATCAGACATACCAATCCAATTTGTGATTATGTCAATGTTGTAGGTAGTATAAGGCTCAAGAAATGAGGAAATACAGTGGAACGCAGTGATTGCTCTGGACCGCTGGATTTTGCGACTTTTTTCCCCATAAAAATGTTGCTTGTCTTCTAGACTATGGCCGCGACGTCTGTGTCGCATTTTTTTGGTTTATTATCAGACTTAAAAATAAAAATAAATAGATGTAATATCGTTCATGGAGGCGGCCATGTTTGTTTACATACGAAACCCCAATCGTACGCCGCCATCGGCACAAATCGCTGTGAAACGCATGCGATTTAGGCTACAGTGCAACCAGCCTCTATATGGATAGCGCCTTTATTAATCTAACATTACACTGCTTGATTGAGGCTGCGACCTGATTTCGACCAATGAAAGCAGTCATTTGTCAATGCAGGTAAGGAACTGTCATGGCGATAAACAGTCACATTTTTGTTCCGAAATCTCAATATTATGCGTCTCTCGTGCCTCATCTAATTGTATCTTGTATTTCGGATAACACGAAAAGCGATTGGTAAACTGCTGATCAAATGTGGACGTCAGAGAACTAATATTTCTTACAAAACGAATCACATTTCCAATCGTACTTAGCGAAGATGAGTGGCTGGCAGTTACTTACTATCGTGATGTTTGCTGGCGTTTATGGAGCAAAATATTTTGAGTAAATGTGTATTATCATAAGAATATGATGATTTAGGCTGTGTTTGGTTTGAAGCCGAAACCAAGTGTTGCTACGATTAGTATAAGCTCTGATACTACGCACTTTAAAATCTGATGCCGGCTGTCAAATTCGAATCAGCGTTTTACACGAAGCACCGGCTTGGTGTCCACTAAAGAAGTGTGACTGAGTGTGTTGCTTTTTGAACAGAAATAAAAATAGCTTATTACCGAGTGACACCCCACCCCACTCCTGCTTACCACATGTCCGTAGTATCATGATTGAACTAATTATTGACATATCACAACATATGAGTAACATGGTATAGTTAGCTATATTTTTGTCTATAGATTGCGCTTTGGAGCCATGCTGCTGAGTTTCATAGTAATTGGCAATTTTTATTCATCTACATGGCCGTAGCAGCCGGGGGGAGGGGCAGGGGGACCATGTCCCCCAGGGTGGGCCCAGAGTGACTGCATGCATTATGTTCAACCCCCGCCCCCCATTTGAGATGGTAACATGAAAACATAATATACATTTTACATGCTTTCAATTAGATTTTTAAATATATGTAATTATGTCTGAATTTCTCAAAAGATTGCCACATTTTGTCTCGCTTTTTTCTCATCTGTCTCATTTTTATAAATTGGGTGAGACACTGTCTCGGTTTGACAATTTTCCAGAGCGATCACTGGGAACGTATCTTATGTAGAGACCTTTGTAAAAAAAAATCCACATAAGACTGATGTCCTGAAAAGAGAGGTTCACTACATATGATATATCAGAAGATTGAAGCACTTGGAGAAGAGAAATGTGTTAATACAACACGTCTTTTAAGTATGGAGGTGACTACAAGGACAGGTTTCATTGTACATTGGAGCTAATTTCAACAAGTATTACGGAGTATTAATTTCATAGAATCTTTAGATTTCAAGAAATTGCACAAATACTTTTTGATCAACCTGACAACGCTTCATAAACGGCTTGACAATTTTGGATTTTGGCATAAATTTGACAAAACTTTGTACCTGTGGTAATATTGTTCAGGTAAGGATGAAATACCATCATTGCCAAGCAAATAATATGGTTGGTAGGTTATTTTTTATTTTATTTTTTTATTGTTTGAATACAAACGGACTAAATGAAAATAGAAGGCTGGGGCGACATTGATAAATAATCTTAAGATAGAGACACAGGATTTACAGATATTACTAGTTGCCGACAGTTTTTATTTATGTACCTAAAGATATGCTTGTATTTATTCTTCATAGGGGTATTTCTGTTAAGTGAATGATGTAAAAATCATGATTACTAGATGATTTTCTCCATTTGATGAACATGTACTAGCTAGCTTATTTCTAAAGGTTATGCTCGGTGGTCGAACAAAAATGTTTTGATTGAATAGCTATGGTTTGCTTTGTGTATTCTGAAAACTATGAAACAATTCAAATACACAATGTACCATGGCATGCGAGGCTTAATATAAACCCAACAAAACATCTGTAGGAAAAAATCGTCATCTGGATGATTTTTTTTTTGACAGACGTAACTTCGCCATTTGCTAAGGTACATGAAGAAGTTGTCTGTATACATCTCTCCAAAACGACGCGGTACAGTGGTAGATCCCACTCTAATGTAACACAGCCCTAAATGGTGTATTCTGATTGGTTGAGAGTTTCAAACAGATGGAGTATAAAATCTGATATACCATGCATCATACGGGTACTTTTTTTCAATATACCACCCCTAATCCGAGTTCTTTTTAATGACAACGTTCGATTGGAATCTTCCTGTCCTGAAAACGTCCATTGGGTTGCAAATCCAGGTGATTTGAATGGTCTCATGACGTTTTTATTACAATCTATTTTGATAGACACATTATATGCATACTAGAGGGTCTAGATGGGGGGGGGGGGGTCCTGATCCCACTTACCACTTAAATTTTTGCTCATTTCCCACTTGCCATTTAAATGTTAGCTCATTTCCCACTTCCCATTTAATATTTTCATTTCCCACTAAAAATAAGTAAAATGCGTACTTTTAATGAACATTTTGTTCATTTTTACAAAAAATGCCATGATATTATAACGACCAATTTTAAATTATTATAAATTTACGTGCATGACCCCCACTCACGCATTTTTTATAGTTTCCCACTCAAATTAGAATTTGTTCTTACTTAATTTTTGTAATTTTCCCACTACCCACTTAATTAACCAAATTCCCACTACCCACTTAATTTTGCCAATTTCCCACACCCCACTTAATTCTAAGGCCATTTCCCACTAACCACTAAAGGGCATCGGCACCCTCATACTAACACAACACGCATATACTAAAATGCCAAGAATTCATAATGGCTGCTGGTTTCCAAGGAAACCGAGCTATCAATAACGCATTTCTATGAACGTCCCAGCGTAGTTTAATATGTTAATGAGCATCAGAAAGTCTCTCACAAAGTGGAAAGATAAACTAAATCAAGGAGCATTTCAGTTTTAAATGTTATATCTTATGGTTTTTCGTGGTATAATGACATAGGCAGATCCAGGGGGGCGCAGGGGGCGCGTTTTTCATGAAATCCCATAAGTGCGCCCCCCCCCCTTCCAAAAACCTGGATCTGCCTATGTAATGATAATATACCATGTTTAGTAGTGGTATATCGCTTAAATCACGGCCCTCATTTGTGCAATATTCCCCTCGCAAATTCGGGCTGTGAATTAACTGATATACCACAACCAAACATGGTATATTTCTTCATTACACCTACTAGCAAAAATTATGCAGCTCTAATATTAAAACGCCAAATCACTTTCCCGCGTCGTGGTGCCCTCTGATGGCAATCAATAAAACCACCGCCACACAGTGCTGCCACCTGGTAGCTATAATCAAACAGAGGAACCACCAACTGTAAGTCAATCTTTATAAGAAAAACATGTTGGATTCCCTTTCTCATAGAGAAAACAATGTGGTTCCAGATGTTTTTTCATTGGAAGTTATAAAGCTTATAATAAGGGTCCCGCAAAATATACATGGCCCCAGTGGCACAACACAAAGCTGAGACATAAAGCTGCCACCTGCTGTCTAAATTATTGAATATAACATAAGTAAAAAAGTCAATAACAAACTACTGTAGGCATTTAATTTCAGCGTGTTTTATCTATTTATTTGGGACCTTTATTATTCAATGATTATTATCATTAATTTGGGAGTACTGTGTAAAATTGAATATAATGCTTTGGATGATGTATATATAGTGTCATTAAAAGACGTGCATAAAATGTGCATGTGGAAAAAACTTGACCCAACTATTAAACCATCAGGGCTCGACACTAACTTTTTTTCGCAAGCCTCGCAGGGCATGTGATGGTCCAGATCCATTTGCGCTGATCTCATTTTTACTTGCCCTGATTTTTATTCTTTGCTAAACCGCTGGCGGTAAAAAAAAATAAAAACATCTAAACAAAAAATATTTCAACTATCAGATCAACATGAAAATTTCATTTATACAACGTATGTTTCACCATGTAGGGAATACCAACATATGACGGTCGAGTTTGGCTTAAATATAATAGCGCCTAGTAAAATGATGGCGTGCCCACTAGGGCATGGGAGCCTATTATTCCATGTGCCCAGGACATCAGGGCACTAGCTAGCGTCAAGCCCTGAACATTCCATTTTTTCTAAATGATCACTCATATTTTGAAGAAAATATTGTCATGCATTAACATTTCATCTACTTTGAAAAGTGAAATCTCAAACGATTGTTACTGTATCTGGTTACTCTGACTTTTGCAATGCTATATTTTATTTGGCAGTAAGTAATGTCAGCTGGGGCGTTTCTTTTTAATCACATAGGGAAACATATGCATTGAAGCTTTTTGATAGTGATTTTCTTACACGGGCATTTTATTTATATATTAAATACCTAATTATGAAAGGTGTCTTCCAAGGTGTTTACATTACGTCCAGATCAAATAACATCCACAAAGAAACTCAACAGGGACAATTGTGGTTTACATGAAATGCGTCGACTATTCACCACTGTTAACATCCTTACCAACATTAAGAAATCTTGCTAATATGGTGTTGTTTGTCTATTGGTAACGAGACAGGAACCATATGGCAAATCTTAATATAAGCCGTAAGCGTTCCTTCAATCATTAAATACACTCTACCTACCATATACAAACAGTAACTCAACTAATATTCTGTGGAGGACCTCATCATAATTCCTGGAGAACGTAAAATGTACCTAGATCTATTCCGCGGAAAGTAGAGAACCCCAAATCTGCCTGGCCTCAAATGGTTAGTGTGGTGGACGGAATTACACATTAGAATATAAGGAAATAATGCAATAAAATATAGAAAACATTGTAATAAGAATTAGAAGCTTAAACATTGTACAATAGTGTAGATACTAGTATATAAAAATCTCTCAAGGGTGAATCCATAGGTCAACTTGGTAAGCCTGGGCCTATTAACCAAGAGGTAAATGATACAAAGGCAGAATATGGTTTATTAAGGGACAGTGCAATATTTACTAGGCAGGGGGACCGGTGCATAACGAAAAACTTGTCTGAAAAAAGGTCTTGTCCCATGCTGATGTGATGAAAAAAAAACTGATGTCCCATGACTTCCATTCATAAAAAAAGTCTGTGTCCTTTCCCATGAATATAAACTTGACTTGTGAGATAAAATTGAATTAAGGTTGAGAATACGCAAAAGGAATTTAAATGGAGTCTGTATAAAAGCGATACAGGTAATATAGAGGTGGTAGACAATTTAGGCCATTACAACATATTTTCATTTACATGTGGGATCTATTTATGGACTTCTGTTAAGTAGTATAACCATGTTAATTATAGATTACATACAAAATGTACATATACTGTAAAACTAGAATATTTCGTGGTTATTGACTTTTGGTGTTTTCGTCTATATATTATTTTGTGACTTTAATTTGCCGTTTTGGTCAATCCTGGACCCACTTATCATAGGCTGTTAATGTTTGACTTGTTGTTGCTGACTATTTAATTTTGTGTACGCAAACAAATCTAGTTTTACAGTAATACTGATCCTAGTTTCATGTTTTAAAATGTTTTGCTATACATATTTGTGGTTTTTATGTTTATTGCCATTTTCTGTTTGTTGACTGACCAAAATAATCATTTATCCTTTTAAAGGTTAAAATTGCTGAAAATACGCATTTTTGCCAATTGATAACTTGCTCAATATTATTTATCAGCATTATCATTTTTTATTAAAATATTGAGTCATGTTACATTTTGTAATTTCTATTTTGTTTTACACATTTTATACTACCATAATTGTTTATACAAGTAGTATAAGAAGGGATTTGAAAGGTATTGATGTGTATATGGATATGTTTGTTATTACATCTCCAAATGATTTTCTTATATTTTGTTAATTACAATTCACATTGGTTATCATGTGTTTGTTGTTTGTGCCCTTCTGGTAGCAAACAGGATTTCGTGTAAAATTGTGCTAAGATAGTTATGTAGGTATATTCACATATAAGTTCATTTAGCTTTGCACAGTGTTGCAACACTATTTTTTTTCTACGTTCAATGTCATCGAACTATGACCAAGTGAGCAACATTCGGCCATTCGCGTGAATGATTTGTATACCGATTCGCTCACGCCAAAGTGGGATTTCAGCAGCTGAAAAAAGTACACATCCCATGACCTACGAGAATGAAAAACCACCAGGTCCCCCTACTTTGCACCTTGAAAAAAGTACCTGTCACCCTACCAAATGCACCAGTCCCCCCCTGCTCAGTAAATATTGCACCGTCCCTAAGATAAATCTCCCTGACCACCACCAAGCGGTCCTTGCCCAGCTATATTAGCTGATTAACCCATTCCACCATACTATATGTCCATAGCAGTCTCCACATTGGAGCTATTACATGACCTTTGCACATATGTGTTGGACATTACCACTAACATATCATTCATAGAGTAACCATACAATATCATTGACAAGGCTAGAGGAGGGTGTACACTTTTTTATGTACAATGTTTGCTAAATACAAACAATATTCTTATTTGGCAGAGCGCCTAGCAACCCCCTCACCCTTAACTAAGGTTGCTGCGGAAATATACTTACGGTATGCTTTGCTCGCTGATGAGATTGGCCCGGACATTGTTGAATTTTGAGATTCGGTCTCTTTCAAATCTACAGTTAGAAATGGCCAGATTTATATCATAATGCTATTTTGACAGAGTAGATCAATTAATTCGGGACTCATATTTGATGACCCCTAATTTCGAAAACCAAACCAAACTTAGATTTGCATGCATAGAATGACAGTTTTTTTATGACACTGTGTTATATAGACTACTATATTGTTACAATACAACCTAGAATCTAGTATAACACAGACACTTGGCGCTATTAGGCTCTTACTAATAAAGTAATACAGTTTATTTCAATAATATATAGTATAAACATGTACAAACGTAAAAAAAGTAAAAACAAACAAAACCCAAAATGACAAACAAGGCAAAACGCTAGAATAGCTCCATATATCTAAAGATATAGCCGAAAGAGGGGGGTTTTAAGGGTTGCCAATCTCCCATCTCCCAATTTTGTTTTGCCTCATTCTACCATCTCCAAAATTTTCCCCATAGAAGTTACTTAAAAACCAGATACATTAAAATAAAATAAAAAACACGGTTCTCCAATATGTAGATAGAGTACCATTAATATAAAATTGAGACATGATGAATTCTTTATTCAGTCTTGGTCCCTTGTATTTCGTTTATGATTGTGCTGTGTATTCCCACGAATTTTGCATTTTGTAATTTATAAATAAATTACCTTGTTAAATGTGTTTAATATGTGCCAGTTTATTTTTAAACAGTTTAGTAATTGTTTAGAAAAGACTGATAAATACAAAAACGGGTTCGTTGTGTAACATGCATTATTTTATTGTGTTCGTTCTTGTGGCGTGAAAATTTAGCTGTTGAAGGTGAAAAGATTTGGGAGCAAAAAGATGGTCAAATACATCAACAAGTCATTCAAAATTTTGGAAGAACACCAGCAGATGTGATCTGAACAGGGAATTACCAGTGACAAAAATTGGGAAGTAGCCCACACTGGCCAGAAGGGCCAGCGTTTTGAAATCTTCACTGGCCCTTCTGATACCTTACTAGCCCTGCGAGTGGTGAAGGAGCTAAACATCACTAAGGTGGTCTAGGGGCATGCCCCTGCCCCAGAATTTTTTTAATCTAAGCGGTCATCAGAGGCTATTTTAAAGCATTTTAAAGGGTTTTAGAGAAATAAAAAAGACAGCCACATTAAGTTAAATTATACTTATTTGAATATATTTACAAGTGTGATCAGAAGAAAAAAATCATGTCGTGATAAAATGTGACTAAAATTGAGCGCTAAATTTATAGAAATACACAGCACAGATGAATTTTCAGATAAAATACCACGAATATGATCAAAATAAGACTAAATTTTATGTTCGCCATCAGGGCCAATGTTTAGGAAAAGTTACTGGCCCTTCCAAGGTTGTACTGGCCTCGGGCCGACGGGCCAGTGCCAATTTTTGTCACTGGAATTACTCTCATTTCAAATTCCTCTGGCCAGTTTGGCGAGCCCAATTTTATTAGTGGTCAGACAGGGTATGAAACTCATCAAAATTTGTTCACGGAACACAGGGCCGGCAACTTCAAAATGTAGCCGGCCCAGACAAAAAGTGTACGGCCTTTAATTACGTTAATATTGAGAACTCCCTAAAAGTAGCCTACCCACTGGGCCGTGAACTTTAGAAACCAGCCGGCCCAGGTCAAAATCAGCCGGCACCGGGTCGCCGGGTAGGCTCTATTTCATACCCTGGGTCAGATATTTAAAGGCACTGGCCAAATTCAAAGTTTCTGAAAAAGGATGGTCAAAGTAGTGCAGCAGATAACTGTAACAATAGTTCATTTCCGGAAACAAGCACCAAATTTGGCACAAATACTCCTTGGGGGTCACTCTGTCAATATATAATGCTAGCCACCTCAAATTCAAGATCGCCGCCATTTTTCAAGATCGCCGCCATAAATGATGTACAAAACACAAATTTTATCATAAGATATCTCTCACTGGACCGATTTTGAGGATTTTAATGTTGAATAATATGTTTTTGAACGCAAGGACGTCAAATCTTTAAGTTTAAAGCTTCTTTGGTGCCTTTTAATATCATTTATAACAAATAATGTGAACAAAAATACAGAAAACATAAGTGTTTTGCAAAGAACGACAGCAAGTGAAGTAACAAGGCATTATCAATTTATTGTGTGTTTTGGACATTTTGTTCTAGAGGTCAGAATTCAAATTATGCATGGTCAATAATCTATAATTAGACACGAACATCATTCACATCAAACAATTCTCTGTGATCTTATCCTCAAACTGATATTTTCATAACCCAAATGGCGGCCATCTTGAATTTGAGGTGGCTAGCGTTATATATTGACAGAGTAAACCCCAATGAGTATATGTGCCAAATTTGGTGCTTGTTTCCGGAAATGAACTATCCTTCTGAAATATCCAGTTATCTGCTGCACTAAAGGTGGGACCTTGGAAGTGAGCGCCGAAAGCACGGTTGCAAGTGATGTAGACAGTTAGTATAGCCGGAGGGGTCTGGGGGCATGCTCCCCCAGAATTTTTTTTAAATGGATGTCTCTAGAAGCTCTCGGGTGCATACTTTTTCTGAGAAAAGTAGTTTTTATTTATAAAATGGAGGTATTTAGATAATGTTTTTCTTCTTCTTTTTTATGATTTTATATGTTAACTTTAATGCATATTGATTATTCATTGTTTTCCCTGCATGTCACTGTCTTAGCCTGAGTACCCCTTCTTCCCTCAAACCGGCCAAAACCTGCATCGGGCTATCTCCCTCACATCAGCCTAAACCGGCCAGGTCATTTCACGTGTTTGGGTGTCAAAAGCTTTGTCATACAAGTCATTCATTTGGGGTATAACAGTGATGTCACCACGATTAAAACTAGATAACTATATGTATAACCATTGCGCACAATTTATTTTTATGTTACTATTCTATTCTAAGACAATAGAAAGAGGTTTCATTTGACAGCATTAATTTGCATTTACCGCGCGCCAGTTTATGCCCATATCGGACTAAATGTAAAAACCTCAATGTTTGACCGCCTTGTAGACATATAGGGTCTATTTGTTCAATTTCAACAATAAGTAGATCTACATATTCGTGTTCCTCGCAACTTCACCTTTATCATGATATATAAATCACATTACCAAAAACATCTATTAGATATTTTTTAATTCTTTTCTTATTACTGAGATGCATTTACTTCGACGCTGTTGTTGCAAAAAAAATACATTCCCGGCGAACTGTATAAATCTTCTAAGCATTGGAAATGTGATGGTTGGTTTCAAAACATTGGAGAAATTGGGAATGGGGTAAACCACAAGCACTTGCATCATACAAGGCTTATACAGTGAGACCTACAATAAATGATTCTTTTCTACTGGAATGTTTATATATACAGTTGTATAAGAGACAGAGTAAACAACAGAATTTTTCAACTGCACCAATTGCCAACTATTTTACATATTAATGATCTGGGTACCTTGCTCTTTCTTTCTAACTACTTTTGGGCGCCATAGGCTAAGTGTTTACTACCTAAAATCAGCATGTTTCCATCACATCATTCTTTCTCATCAAAGTGCTACTTGTGGGAAACATGGCAGCCAGAAATCTGCACCAAATGAATTACTGGTCATTGATTGGTTGATAGGACAGAACTCTCCCAGAACTCCCAGTGAGGATTGAAAATGCTTGGTTATTAACCAATCAATGACCAGTAATTCATTTGGTGCAGATTTCTGGCTGCCATTTTTCCCCACAAGTAGCACTTTGATCAGAAAGAATGATGTGATGGAAACATGCTGATTTTACGTAGTAAATACTCAGCCTATGGCGCCCAAAAGTAGTTAGAAAGAAAGAGCAAGGTACCTAGATCATTAATATGTAAAATAGTTGACAATTGGTGCAGTTGAAAAATGCTGTTGTTTACTCTGTCTCTTATATATGTAAACATTCCAGTAGAAAAGAATCATTTATTGTAGGTCTCACTGTATAAGCCTTGTGTGATGCAAGTGCTCATGGGGTAAACTGAAATGGTTTCTTCACATTTTGGTGGGGAAATGATCGATTAACGTGCATTTCTATGGAAATTATGGCAGTTTACCGTTGGCCACGCAGCTCTGATGAATGGAAAGATTTTTTCTGCACTACGCTGCAAAATATTGTAAGGATACAAGGGTGTGTTGTCATCTCATGAAATATAAGTAAGAAATGGTAGAATCCATGCTGAAGTGTATGGCGGCTTAATTTTCAACTGGACTCGTCCAAAACGTGGCCCATGGACCCCCAATTTCTCTTCACGCCCCCCCTCTGTATTTTGTGATCACTCCTTAATATGCACTTCATATGATTCATAATTAAAATGCATAAAATGCTGAATATTTCCAACAGATCTAATTGCTCTAAGATTAAATGTTTGTAATCATATCCTACATGTAGATCTAGATCTACTGTGTCAATCAAGCGAAAACAAAATACCTAGAACTTACCAGCCTTTTCTCCTCCACCGCCCGCAAAAAAGTATATTAGTGCCACACTGCCACACATAACAGCAGCAATGACAACCACTCCAATGAAGAAGGATTTGCGCTGCTTGTTCAAGTTGTTGAGACTCCCAGCACGACCTGTTTGGATTAGCCTAATAGAATCCAATGTTAACTCAGTAGGGGTGGCATCCCCTCTTCCACTGTTGTAGGTGGGGGCTTCAGTAGCCATCGACTTTCTTTTTACAGGTTCATTCTGCTGTTAAACTAGTCGATATTATGATTTAGTGTGTATAGTCTAGCACGATCTCGGATTTTAAAAAAATCTGACAAAAGTTGAACTTATATTTTTATTCTATTTGACAATCGTTCTTTTCCCTGCTACTTTGGTTTACTGTGTAAATGTCCTGTGACTACTTCCACACTAATCATTGATTTTTGGAAGCGACATAATTTACTGCAATATGATAATAATTAGTAGCTTAATGTAATCAATACAGTTCTCATAGAAACGGAAAATGATATATTTAAACTTTTAACATAATGTACCCCACATTAAAATGAAATGACTTAGTCTAATATTCATTCGAAGATCTATATTTTTATTTCAGATATTAATCATGGATATAGGTTATATAGATTGGATAAGTTTTATTCAGGAAAACATGCAAATTCAAATATAAAAAAGATTTTTGCATAATATAATAATATATTCAGATAAAGGCATTGCCTTATAGATGGCCAACCCTTAGATTTTGACTTCTTACAGACTGTTGACAATCGACATAATTATTGCTTAAAAAATTACTTGTACGTGTACAAGCCATTATATTTATAAATTAATTCTTCGCCTTTTTTCATTCAGTCTGGTCTTGTTTTTGTTTGTTTTGTCTTTTTATTTTTTATAACAATATTGTAAAACTACGGGCTTATGCATAGTTCCCCCCATAAATGTAATTTATACCTTTTGAATCAACATTTTATCATGCCTCGAGTCAAACCAGTATCTTATAATGAGATCTACTTGTGTCACTAGAAATATAATACTGGCTATTTTGATTGGTATCCTATCTAGTAATCAAACTGCGAAGTTAATTAATAATCAAACTGCGAAGTTAAGACACTCCTAGTCTCATAGGAGCTGCTAAGTAGAGTTTTATTGCCATGCAATTGCCTAATTTTTATAACATTAGAATAAAGGTCGCTTTTGAGGACATTATGATTGAAATTAAAGTATAATAAAAATGTCTTTTATGCCATTGGAATCTCATTTCTAGCACATTTATATGTTGTGAGTACAAGATAACATATACAAATAACTTTTGTATGTAAACTAAAACACCTTTATGTTTAAAAAATTGTCATTGTAAACCAAAAAGGTCAAGATTCAAGTAATGATGGGGTATAAATTAAACTGATTATCAATAACGCTTAGTTATTAAAATCAGTGAAATAATGTGGACAGTGTGATGACTTCTATGGCATGTATGGTGGTATTGATAGAGGCCATTTGAGGATACCTGGATGATGTATTAATTTACAGCATGCACGTATGCTTACTACGTTGTGACGTACACCGTTTAATCAACGTAAGTAAAGCATTTACGTCACGCGTATATTGGAGCGAGTGCTGTTTGTTTACGAACTAAACCGAAGCACTCTCGTAAATTCTTCATTTTCCAGTTGCGCAGAACGTCATGCGCAGTGGTATTGGCAGGTGCGCTAAACGTTCATCGCACAAAAGCTACGATTTTTGGTCAACACGACATTGAATATTAAAAGGTTATTTTCAAGTATGTTTCGTCGTATTGTATACGTGAAAAGTAGTTTTCTAATAGAATTTTGAGTGAGGAATACGAATCTGTAATCGGATTTACATTACTATGAAAATTGACTGAGATATAAGGGAAATACTGATCGTAAACAAATATGACAGACGACCCGGTTCAGCAGAGAAACTTGGAAAACACAATATTCTGATGAATTCACGCCTCAAATAGACATTTTTGTATACATTTCCAAAGTTTATCAATGTGACAGCCACCAATTTTCCATACAATACCTTATATCCATGATCTGGCATGAAATATTTTTTTCAAATGGGATTTTAACATGTACCGGAAGTCATATGGAACGTTTGTCGCAGCTAAAAATAAAAAAAAAAGACCACTGCGCATGACGTTCTGCGCAACTGGAAAGTGAGAGAGCATGCACGTCAAAGTTTCATTCTATCATTCAGTGCAAAAATCACTGCCAATAACCCATTCTGATTGGTTGAGAGGTGCTCTAAATTGAAGAAATATGTCATGGTTTTGAGGGCAATATGCATGAATCAATGCCCGAATTTGGTGAATATTGCCCGAAGCTACGAGGGCAATATTCACTAAATGAGGGCATTGATTCATGCATATTGACCGAAAAACCATGACATATATTCATTAGACCACGATTAACCTTCACAAACTGTTTTTATTAGATGGGGAAAACTCGCCATTGGCCACACCGAATGACAAGTCATATTACCTTCTACTGGTTTTTCACACGTTATTAGCATCATCTGGCATTTAACATTTCTTTAAAACAATTTTAATCACTGAAACTAATAACAATAGGTTTATCACATTTCAAAGCACCGTTTTTACTTAAAAATTATTTCTGAACAATCAAAATATTCGTTCAACTATGTCAATACAGTGATACTAGTCTAAACAGTTCACGCTTGGCTGCATCAAATGCTGAGCTCAATATGCTTCCTAATCCGGTTATAAATTTCGCTATTAGTACTAGTAGTATTGGGGATTATGGGGATTATATTGTCATGACTATTTCTCTAAATGTGTGTAAATGTGTGTATCTAAATCACTCTGAGGATCAGAGGTTCAGAATGTTCAGAATGAACCTCTGATCCTCAGAGTGATCTAAATCTGTGTGGTAACGTAAATATAGTTGATTATTTTTTTTTAATCGACGGCTTCAAAATGGAGGACGCTTCTACTGTCAGAGGGCAAAATTCACCCATGGTTCATCGAGTAATTATCCCCGGCTGATTTTGGATCTCAGCCAATCAGAGAACAATATTCAAGGGTGTGTCCTCGATAGAATGGTATAATTGCCGATTTACACGCTGCTAAGGGCTGATTTACCCGTTGTTAAGGACTTACTGTGATTTATGCACGCACGGAACCGCATACTCTATTTTAAAGTCGGGCCATAACCAAAGAGCATAAATATAGAATCTACACTTTTGGAACCTCCTCCAAACTTGTTCTAGGTTTATTACAACGACCGGTGGATTATTACGGTTCAGTGAATATTGAATTTGTAGTGGTATTAATTTAAGTTCAGTATGCTACGTGGTTTACTGTGTAAACAAATCACCGCCCACGGCTACGTTTAGACTAATCACGGCACATGGTTTATATCAAGATAAGAATGTTTGGTGTATATGTAGCATGTTTGGTGATTAATGGAAACTGTAATTGTATTATCTTCATGATAGAATGGTATTTGATCACTCGATTGTCGTGGTCAAATCCTACATTCTATTATTCAGTGCAAAATTCACCGGCAATAACCCATTCTGCTTGGTTGAGAGGTGTTCTAAATTTGCCGATTTACATGCTGTTAAGGGCTGATTTACCCGTTGCTAAGGACTTACCGTGATTTGTGCACGCGCGGAGACCACTAGTCTAATTAAAACTCCGTCCATAACCAAAGAGCATAATATGCACTCTTTGACCCCCTGACTTGTTCTTAGTTTGTTATTACAACTGGCGGATGGTTACGGTTCAGTGATTATTGAATTTGTAGTAGTACATGTATTAGTTTAAGTTAAGTATGCTACGTGGTTTACTGTTTCAACCAATTACCGCCCAAAGCTACTTTAGACTGGTGACGGTACATGTGTCACAAAATCATAATGCATGCTGTCATTACCATAAGGTACTTATGTGTTGTCTGTTTAGCCATGTTCAGAGTCTCACAGTCACTGAGGTGTGGCATGTATAATATGGAAATATCAGTACTGGTATATTGATGCTGCATTGTTTGCATATAGAGAGGCTCCGGAAGAAAGTACGGGTTTCTCTCCTTTTGAATTGCTTTATGGTCGTACAGTCAGGGGACCAATGCAGGTCTTAAAAGAATTATGGACCGAAGAAATTACAAATCCAGAGGTAAGGAGTAGTTATCAATATGTGGTAGATTTGAGAGAAAGAATTGAGGAAGGAATAGCGTTGGCTCATCAGCAATTGGAACAGGCTCAGGGTAGGTATAAGCAATACTATGACAAGAAGGCGAGAGCAAGAAAATTCAAGGTAAATGATGAGGTGTTAGTCTTGTTGCCAACAGATTCCAATAAGCTTCTACTTCAATGGAAGGGACCGTTCAAGGTGGAGAGCATAGTGGCAGTCAATGACTACAAGGTAAATGTGGGCGGTAGGTTAAAAACCTATCATGCCAACCTTCTTAAGAGATACTATAGGAGTGGTAGTGATCAAGCGGTCCAGGCATCAGTCATTCATGTGACATGTGCAGTTGTAGAATCAGGTGAAATTGATCCAGAGGGTGTATGTGGATGATGAAGAGCTGTTAGAACTTGGATATTCAGGTAACAAAGAGAGTTATGTGGATGTTAAGATTAACCCAGATCTCAGTCCAGAACAAGACAGAAGTTTGAGAGATAAGGTACGTGAATTTGCAGCTATTTTTACAGAACAACCCGGTCTCACAAGTTTAGAGGAGCATCGTATCCCACTCACTACAGATATCCCTATCAGAAGTAAACCATATGCAATACCATAGAGTTGTAGAGAGTCTTTAAAAGGTGAGATACAAGAAATGCTAAAATTGGGGATAATAGAGAGATCAGATACACCATATGCATCACCAGTAATTGTAGTCAGGAAAAGGGATGGATCCAATAGAGTATGCATTGATTATAGGAAATTAAACATGATAAGTATTTTCGATCCAGAACCCACACCAACAGGGGAAGACATTTTCAGAAAGGTAAGTACTGCTAAGTACTTGTCTGCAATAGACCTTTCTAAAGGGTACTGGCAAATCCCAGTAGCAAAAGATGATGTTCGTAAAACTGGATTTGTAACATCAGATGGTACTTATGTTTTTAAAAGAACCCCTTTTGGTATGATAAATTCTGCTGCAACATTCAACAGAATGGTGTGCAAGTTGTTAGACGGTGTAGACAATGTGTCTAACTATATTGATGATATTTGTGTACATACTAATACATGGGTAGGAGCATTTAGATACCTTAGATAAGGTATTTCAACGCATCAAAGATGCCAATTTACATGTACGCCCCTCTAAGTGTTTCCTTGGGCAGACAAGGGTTGATTTTCTTGGGCATAATATAGGAGGTGGTGAGGTTAGTCTTCAGGAGTACAATGTTGAAAAGGTGAGGCAGGCAGGAAGGCCAGCAACCAAAAAACAAGTCCGATTATTTTTAGGCTTAATAGGTTTCTATCGTAACTATATTCCAAATTGCTCCACTATTGCTGCCCCGTTAACTGATTGCACAAAAATGGGATCTCCAAGTAAAGTGGTTTGGGGTGATGCACAGGAAAGAGCGTATGTCACTCTTAAACAGCATTTGATATGTTATCCTGTTCTGAAATTACCAGACATGACAAAACCATTTGTACTATGGACAGACGCATCAGACGTAGGGGTCGGAGCTGTCCTCATGCAAGAACACGGTGTTGAACTGTTCCCAGTAGTCTAAGCTAGTAAGAAGCTCTCGAAGCGGGAGAGAGCATATTCCACAATGGAAAGAGAATGTTTAGCTTTAGTGTGGGCAGTTCAGAAGTGCCAACTGTACTTGTATGGTAGAGCGTTTGATTTGAAGACAGACGATCAAACTTTGGTCTATTGAATCGTGCAAAGTTGACAAATGCTAGAATTATGAGATGGGCACTTTTTCTGCAGTCATATTCAATTCGCATCGAGGCAATCAAGAATTCGGTTAATGTTGGTGCTGACTATATGAGTCGGCTTGACTGATTGTTTGTGTTGTAACAGTTCTAAGAGAGGAGTTAAGCCAATGAACATTCGTGAGGAATACCAAAAGCGTGTTTCTTAAATAATAATTATCATTTAAACGTTTTATTGTACAGGAGATGTATCATAATTTTGTGTTGTGTAAAGCAATATATGTCATATATTACTCTTAAGGGGGAGTATTGTCACATAATCATAATGCATGCTGTCATTATCATAAGGTACTCATGTGGTGTCTGTTTAGCCATGTTCAGAGCCTCACAGTCACTGAGGTGTGGCATGTGTAATATGGAAATATCAGTACTATGTGTGACTGGCTACTAAACCTGCAGTATAGTAGGAGGCTCAAAATGTCACTTTTGGCAAGACTTTCAACGAAGCAACATTAGGGTGTCCAGAAATTTGGGGTTTTTTATCGTACAGCTTAGCACATTTGGGTTTCCATGAGGTTCGTGGCCCTTAACAACATAGTAAAATTTTAGATGGCTGAGTTGATGTCTTCATTCTTGCAAATCCACCTCAAAATTTGGAAAATATGGCTCCAAAATCGCTCAAATCTATCTTTTTAGCTTAATTTCCCATGTCAAAATATGAAACTTAGAATGCATTAATATATCCTGGGAGCATTATGATTAATTTCACAATTATCTAAAACATATAGTTAAATATATATAAACACAAGAAAATCTCTTTTTTTTATTGTAAACAGTTCTAATAAACCATGCATTCAAAGAAAGTTTTAGGATACATTCTAATCTTTTATTTGATAGAAACTCAACTTCAAATTAGGAGTTATATTTCATACTAAGTATATTTATGAATGTTCATCTTTAGCTAAACTTCTCTGTGTCCATGTTATGTATTCAAAAATACCCTATGTCTAAATCAAAACGTTTATGTCCGGCCCAAGTGCTCTGGAACCAGCTCATAGGATCGAAAGACAGAATGTGCATACCTGAAAGCAAACTACCCACCAATCGAGTTGTTATGCAGCGTTTCAGCACTATGAAAGTGGGTCATCCCAAGAATACGTCGCTAAGTGTCTTTGCTAGCAAACTGTATGATGAAATGATAGTGATATGGGAGAAAGCCAATGTCCCAACAAAGAGTCGAAAGGTCTCGTTGCTAATCATTTCAAAACTGCTGCGTTCATGGACTGTTTTCATATCAAGTGCACGCAACTGTGGTCCAGGATCTAAAAAATATGACAAGTATGACAAAATGTTAGACCAATTATGTGATATTGCTGCTGCTGAAGGTGAAGAGTTGAAAAACCTTGATGCGATCAACAAGGCTCCCAACTTGGGAGAGGGACTACACCTTCTATGTGAAACAGAAGGCTGGGATCCCTGACAATATGGAAGGGGTAGATCGCCATACAGTGAAACGTCTTAAAGTCAAAGAGGAGCGTGCAAATGGAGAAGAAAAAAGGGTAATGAAAGAAGCTGTACGTACTTCTCAGTTAGCAGAAACTAAAATAGTGCCTCAAGAATTTGATGCTGATAATGGCGATGATACTACTATTGATAAAATTGACCCAGACGTGACTCTGTCATCGTGGCAGTTGCACCAGATGACAAAGAAACCTGATACGGTAACACTGGAATTGCCTAGAAAAGGTCTAGCCAAAGCTTTAACACCGATGGCAGGAAGGCTGCATTAAATGCAACATTACAAAATTCAAACCTAGAAAGATCATAAGCAAATGAAACTATTAAAACTATTGCAAAAGATATATGTGAAAGTTACTCTAAATGCTTCGGCACTCTAATGCGAGTGTAAAAGGTACAATGACATTCTTCGATGGCACTCTGCAAGTGAATTGTGTTGTAAAACTGCTGACTTCTCAACAAATTACATCAAAGAAGGAGGTGGAAAAGGCTTTCATCAAGGTCAAACAAGTGACCGCATGATCAACCAAGTGGATGTGTGTGTGTGTGTGCTATATTCTGGACAGTTTTTTCTAAGGAAAGTACTTTTAGCTACGTTATAAAACCTGTATCATATATTTTGGTATTAAAATGATTTTAAAAACTTGGGACATTTCTTTGTTTCTCCCTTCTTTGTGACAACATGGTTTATATAAAGATAAGAATGAATGTTTACGTGCATATGTAGCATGTTTGGTGATTAATGGAAACTGTAATTGTATTATCTTCATGATAGAATGGTATTTGATCACTCGATTATCGTGGTAAAATCCTACATTCTATCATTCAGTGCAAAATTCACCGCCAATAACCCATTCTGCTTGGTTGAGAGGTGTTCTAAATTTGCCTATTTACAACCTGTTTTAAGGGCTGATTTACCCATTGCTAAGGACTTACCGTGATTTATGCACGCACGGAAACCACTAGTCTAATTAAAATTCCGTCCATAACCAAATAGCATAATATGCGCTCTTTGACACCCTGACTTGTTTTTAGTTTGTTATTACAACGACTGGCGGATGGTTACGGTTCAGTGATTATTGAATTTGTAGTAGTACACTATATGATGTATTAGTTTAATTTCAGTATGCTACGTGGTTTACTGTTTAAACTAATCACCGCCGATGGCTACGTTTAGACTAGTGACGGCACATGGTTTATATCAAGATAAGAAAGTTTGCATGTACAGAGTTGCCAACCTCAAATATTGAAATTTCTGAATCCCGAGGCCAAAATTTCTGAATTCGGGTCAAAATTTCTGAATCTTACATTAAATATGTATTTTTAACTTATATTTAAATTAGGCTATTTTATAACACTGCTCTGTGTTTAGAAGGGTCAATGGACAGTAAAAATTCACATGAAAGTGTAATTAACTTGGTTTCAACATATTTGACTAAAAATAAATACAAAGGTTTAGACGATAGTCGTCCTACTTGTTGCGAAAACACGTTCAAAGTAAGGAAAAATCAATGGCAAATGTACATGATGTTTATTAATTTGAATCATTTTATTTTAACTATGTTACATATAGTACGACTGTTTTGAAACTTATGAAATGAATCTTGTTGGACATTTGAAAAAATTAAAGATCTATTTAAAGTGTTTCAAGTCCCAATTTTGCTGTAATTTATACACTGGATTGCAGAAGAATGCATCACATACTTCCCGTCGTCGTTGAGGTTAAGTGTTGTCGAGCACCATCTATTTGTCCGGTTGTGGTCAATACATAGACATTGATTGTACCATTGTCTATGACAATGACACCCGCACCATTAGAGTTGTCATTAAGTGTGTACATGTCTCCTGCAATGAGAGTAATTAAGGACTGTACATTTCATTGGTCCACTGGTTATTGACACGTTCATGCGTCTGTTAGACAAGTAAAAACTTACAAACATGAATGCAATTAAGTAAATATAAATCAAAGCATGTTTTATGCACGCATTAAATAACGAATAACTTACCACATATGTATGTAATATATATAT
>CM032660.1:32121138-32166936 GCA_019095985.1 Streblospio benedicti
CATAACCGCTGTGTAGCAGCTTTGAAAAACTCGCTAACTTCGAAGAAAATATCACCCCGTCCACTCGACCAGACGAGAAATTAACTTAGCCTGTACTTGTTACTGATATTTTGCCTACGCCTTTAACGGGCGTCAGTTTGAGTTGTTACAAAAGTAAAAACAAACAAACTTATACTTTCACCTAACTCTGAATAGGCGGTCACTGCCATGAAGCTACAGCCGAAGCTACTTCGTTGAAGTTTACTACATACTCGCAAAGAGAGAAATTGGCGTTGGGTGCATTCGTTGTTTGCTGACATTGCATACCTTTTATTGATAAACTAGCTGTTTACCCGGCGTTGCTCGGGTTGAAACAGATGAGATCCGGAACAGATTAAATGCTCCTCCTTCCTCACCATTCCTCCTGTCCCACATCCCTCGAACCAGTTCTCGTCAGAGTACAGGTCTGTGACGGATTAAATACACCTCCATCACCGTCCTCCCATCCTCACATGTCACAGCCATTTACACACTAAATGTACTAAATATGGCAATGATTGATCCCTCTAATATCCCTCCCCAGCTACTGGTTAACATGTGCGGAGCAGATTAAATATCCCACTCATCCCTACCCTTCCTTCCACCGCCACCCCACCCCCCTCTTCTCTCCCCAACCCTCTCAACCCCATCCCCATCTAAACAGGTCCATAATTAATGCACACCCTTCTTGCTGGTGCTCTGGTTGAAACGGATAAGATCTGGAACAGATTAAATGCTCCTCCCTTCCCATTCTTTCCCCTGTCCCACATCCCTCACACCAGCTCCCGTCACTATACAGGTCTGGGAAAGATTAAATACACCCCCATCACCTTCCTCCCACAGTCATATGTGACAGCCATACACACACGACATGTATGTGACAATGCTTGATCCCTCTAATATTCCTCCCTCCAGCTACTCCTACCCCTGGTAAACACGTGCAGACCATTATAAATGTGCATCTCAATCACCCTCTTTATGCTGCTGCTCGGGTTGAAATTGATAAGATCTGGAACATATTAAATGCTCCACTACCATGCGTCCCCCCCCCCCGCCATATGGACACACACACCCTTTCTGCCAACACCCCTCCTCAAAACAGGTCCGGAGCAGATAAAATGCGTCTCCATCACAATTACCACCCTCCAGCCTCCCCAGTTCTCTCGTTGTATGACTACGTACGAGTGACGTGCAGCGTACGTTTGACATATACAAACGTTTAACGTATTACATACCTTTAACAAACATGGCCCTGTGAGCAACCTTTCTAGAAATTCTTTTTTTTTTTTATCATTAAAACCAATTTATTTGGTTTTGAAATGTGATATTATAACGACCATCAAGTTGTCCTGATTTTACATACATAGTTTGAAGCGTGTACGTCTTGTGGTTAAAAAGCCTTTTGTGACGCAAAAAACCGCCTCTTCCTTTATATATATAGACTAGCTGTTTACCCGGCGTTGCTCGGGTTGAAACAGATGAGATCCGGAACACATTAAATGCTCCTCCCTCCCCATCCTTCCTCCTGCCCTACATCCCTCGAACCAGTTCTTGTCAGTATACAGGTCTGTAACAGATTAAATACATCTCCATCACTGTCCTCCCATCATCATATGTCACAGCCATTTACACAGTAAATGTACTAAATATGGCAATGATTGATCCCTCTAATATCCCTCCCCCCAGCTACTGCTACCCATGGTAAACACGTGCGGAGCAGTTTAAATGTCCCACCTATCCCTACCCTTCCTTCCACCCCCCCTCTTTCTCTCCCCAACCCTCTCTACCTCATCCCCATCCAAGCAGGTCCACAATTAATGCACCCCCTTCTTGCTACTGCTCTGGTTGAAACGGAAGAGATCTGGAACATACTAAATGCTCCTCCCTTCCCATTCTTTCCCCTGTCCCACATCCCTCACACCAGCTCCCGTCACTACACAGGTCTTGGAAAGATTAAATACACCTCCATCACCTTCTTCCCACACTCATATGTGACAGCCATACACACACTACATGTATGTGTCAATGCTTGATCCATTTAACATCCCTCCCTCCAGCTACTCCTACCCGTGCTAAACATTTGCAGACCATTAAATGTCAATCACCCCCTTTCTGCTGCTGCTCGGGTTGAAATTGATGAGATCTGGAGCAGATTAAATGCTCCTCCCTGACTCACCACCAGCCATACCCCCAACCCATATGGACACCAGCCATGCCCCCCCCCCCCGCCATATGGACACACACACCCTTTCTGCCAACACCCCTCCTCAAAACAGGTCCGGAGCAGATAAAATGCACGTCCATCAATATCACCACCCTTCCCAGCTCCCTCGCTGTATGACTGTACGTGTGACGTGCAACGTACGTTTGACATAACTGCCTTGTGACGTGCAACGTACGTTTGACATATACAAACGTTTAACGTATTACGTGCCATTAACAAACATGGCCCTGTAAGCAAACTTTATAGAAATTCTTTTTTCTTGTTTTTTATCATTAAAACCAATTTATTTGGTTTGAAATGTGATATTATAACGACCAGCAAGATGTCCTGATTTTACATACATAGTTTGAAGTGTGTACGTCTTGTGGTTAAAAAGCCTTTTGTGACGCAAAAAACCGCCTCTTCCTTTATATATATAGATTAACCAGTGCAAGCTTTATAAGTTCCCGTTGATACACCAATTTTTGTCAAAGACCTTAGTAACTTTCATTTTCACAATAACCAGTGACCTTAATCACCAATTCTTTTACACCGTACTATACAGTTACCTTTTTCAATCACAAGGCAATCAGTTCATGATTAGTTGAGGTCTTTTATTTTAAGGGAAGAGTCATTTTGACTTTCGGGGGGAGGGGGGGTTGTCGGTTGGTTTTAGGGGGGGTGGGGGTGGTCAGACTTTTAAAAATGATCTTTTAGGAGGGAGGGGTCGGACTTTTAAATCTCAACTAATAGGGGGGGGCATAGTCTTGAATTTTGACATTTTGAAATCATAATAAAATTATAATGGAACACCAAACGTTCATCTATCATATAAAGTATTTACTCATGAAATTTAAAGTTGAATACGAGGCATTCATAAGTTAACAGCGGTGATCATACTATGTCCTAATAGAGTCATTATCATCATCACGCGTTTAAAGTCCTCTCTTGGAACTGAGCCAACTGAGGCTTTTTCAAGGTCAATAGACGAGAAGTAGAGCGTCTTATTCTCTGCCATATACCTCTCTTCCAAACGATGGAGGATAAATATAGCATCTCTTGTGCCTCTACCTGGCATATTGCCAAACTGCATGTCATTTAAGCGAGGGGCACATTCCACCTTGCGGCGGTGGTCGCCGCAAGGCCTGTTGAGGTCTACGGCGTCTACGGCGTTTTCTGCAAGCATTGACAAAAGTACAGTAGTGGGCACATACGCACGGGCTCCGGCACAGGGAATGGTTTTTATTGAGGTGGCCGTGCCTTCAACTTGCATAGAACGTGCGTTGTACTCGCGTATAACTTACGTCCTACGCACGGTGTAATTACAAAAGTACGGGATCCGCACGTTCATGGTACAGGGAATGCACGGCCCCGTAAGGTCACCGCACTGTCACCTTACGGTCACACCATGACGTAGGGTGGTCGTAGAAGAAGTTTGGCTTGCCAAAGTTCTTCTGCGGCCACCGTACGGCTTTGAAAAAACGTACGTTTGCCGCACTGTACACTTACGGATCCTCACGTTTTCTATGCGTTTTTGGCAGTAGACAGGCTGTAGACCCACCTTGCGGTGGAATGTGCCCCACGCTTTATGCATTCCTTGGATGACCTTTGCAGCAATTCTCTCTTCATGACTTGGTCTGGAAGTTTTGGACCACGGAAATTACCTCTCTCCATATATAATAGCATCACCTTTACCTTTCAGTTGTACAGGTTTACTATGAAACTTTCATCCCGATCAGATGGTAAATGACCTTCCACTACTATGATAGTAATTAAGCAGTTGTGTGAGGACTGTAAGACATCTTGGACCTGCAGTCTTCAGCATTTCTGCCACTATAGCAAAAGGCCCAGCGGCTTTCCCACACTTCGAGAGTCTCACAGTTTCAAGGCCCATCTTCTCAGAGACATAGATAGGGGGTCCCTCAACACTCAACAGGGCATACCTTTGACAATAAATTTGGGTCCCAGGTAAACTCCACATTGAGAAGTCTCTCATAGTGCTGTTTCTGTGCAAAACTCTTCACCTCATCATCCATTGGCATCTCCCCAAGATTGTTTCACACACACTTGTCACCAGTCACAACTTGATTTTGTTTTCGCATTTGCTTTGCAATGCGATAGATGTTATCCTTGCTCTCCATGGTATTCTGCAGTTCATGCATCTGCCACTTCTTTAGCCAAATAGATTACATGTTTCGTTCGTCTCTTGGCTGCTATATACACATCTTTATTTATCCCAGTCTTCTTGCATACTTCCTACACCCCCGCTTTTCCTGTATTGCTGAACTCACTATATTATTCCACTCCCAAGTTTACTTCCTAGGGGGCCCTTCCTTTGACAAACCACATACTTTCTCTGTTGTTTCAAGTAACCTCTTTTTCAGGTTCAGCCATGTTTCTTACACAGAATTTGTCAGACTGACTGTCTGGAGGGCCTCATTCATTTCACTTTGAAACTCTGTTTTGCATGTCTGGTCTTTGAGCTTTCAAATACGCATCTTTGGAGTGCACTTTTGACATTGAGTGGTATACCGCTTTCAGTAACAGATGACTGACTAAGAGCCGTGCTCAGGTACGCATTCTTCACACCTTGATATTCTTAGATACTTTAAGATCTTTCTTCCTCAACAGAACATAATCAATCTGACTGCAGTGACCACCTAATTGGTGCTGCTCTGGTTTCTTGAAAAAGGAATTGACAACCACCATATCATGAGCCGTCGCAAACTCAAGGATACGTTCCTCGAGTCGCAAATGATTGTTGTGATGGGAGGTGAATGTAGTGGGGTACAATAGCATCCCATAGATGAAAAGGGGTTATAACCTGCGTTGCCTTGTATAATATTGTTGATGTGCAACGTATTGAGGGTAGAGGTACAAAAGTAGTCATACCGTTTTAAAAGAAAAACAAAAAATCCAGTAGTTTTCTTCAAAACGTTGGGCACGGGTTAAAGCAAAATAAAACAGTAGTCCCTATTTCAGCACTAGTGGTTTAATAAGGAAACAAAATATGATTTTCATATATAAAAATCCATCATTCTAGTCTGATACAGTTCCTTGGTTTAATACATGACAAATTATTTTTACATATTTAAGAAAAAAAAAGTTGAATACAAGATTTTTTATATTGTACAATATTGTTCATATTTTCCACAACACATTTCAATATATCAATCGACTCATTAATTAAGTGCAATAATAACTATATTACGTATAAAACAAAAGAATTGTGGTTTACACAAATTAAATAACTACAATATATACATAAATGTAAGGTTCAAAAAATTGAAACCAATCATACACTAGGAATTTTTAAATGAAAAGCACATGCAATATACATTAGAACATAATGCACATTTTACATGACATTTTGTTGCATTGGGGAACAAATATGAAAATATTTAAGTAATTTTTAAATAGAAAAAGTACATACAATTAATCTTACTATTGTCACAAACTACAAATACCATTGACATTTTTCTGTAACTTTGTGCGAAAGGATTATGTTTGAATTTTATTTTCAAATACGTCCTAATTAAATAGAAAATATACCTTTACATAATGAGCATAACTTACGGAAAGTCTTTCCATTACATTTTACAAAATTCATCATTTATACACTCAAAAAGTAATGGCAACAAAATAGCAACAATACAATAACAACAATAACATCAACAATAACAAAACAGATGAATTAATAAAAATTCAAATAAATAAAATGCTATGTCAGTCACTGGCTAAAGATTTGAGCTATTCAACAATGTTTTTATTAGAAAAAATGCCAAATTCTTTGGACTACATGAATTATGTTGCTGTTTTTTTCGATTTCTATATTAAAAGCGTTTATATTTCTTCTTTTTTTCCTTAAAGTTTTTTTAAAAGAAAAAACAATTAGAACTTGTTCAAATAAAAGTAAAAATTATATATGTATACATGTACTTGAATCAGTAAAATCAGTTAACATATTCAACAACAAACACTTGAAACCTTCATCTAGCCTAGTATTTACTCATCATAGTCTGCCTAGCTATTATTTGTACTGCAAAAAGGACAGGTAAAAATCCCAACTTAAATACACACATTATATATATCATATGCATATCTTTGTATAAAAAGGCACAAATATTGAGATTTTACCACCCCATGCTTATAAACCACTTTCGATTAGCTGCTGGCAAACATCGTTCCCTCGAGACCCTGGTGTATTGTGCAAATTGGTGTATGTGGTGTCACCTCATCACCAGTGTGACTATGACAAATTTTAAAACATGTCAACGATGATGATAAGACTATTCTGACAATAATGTTGTTCTGCATTCCTGTCCATCCAGGACCACCTGTTGCGATACTACCAAAGGTCTGCCTTGTCAGAGCTATCACCAATCACTGTGGTCATATGTGGAGTGGATGGCATGAGTGGCATGTTGCTAGATGCTGCTAGGATTGTGCAGTGTGTTGCAGCTAGTTTGTGGTTTGACATGTGGTTATATTTGAAACAGCTTTTTCACATGTGTTGTTTTCCACCTGCAATGTTGTCATATTGAAGTTGATCATCGAGCGCAGAACATTGCATGTACACTGTTGTATGATAGACTCTGCAGCTATTATGCCAATGGAAGTTGATGTCGAGGCCTCAAGAGTCATGCTGCCCTGAACTGTACCATGCTCACTTCTAGCGACACACTTATAGAGGCCGTAGTTTCTAGCTTCTATCTTGTGCACAAACACAGTAAGCAGCAACTGGTTCATACCGATTCGCTTGCTTTCAGCTACAATTTTATCGCCTCCATCTTTCATCCAATAAGTTTCATTCAGCGAATTCCCAATGATAAAGCACTGAAGAACCGTGCTTTTTCCAATCGATTGTACAAATGTCCTGGCTGGTAGCAAGACTTGCAGGGGGGAGATCACATTGACAGTGATTCGAGCATACGCATTGGGTCTATGCGAATTGTCAGCCATGCATTCGTGGATTCCAGCCTGGGTGTAGTTGATATTCTTTATCACTAGCCTCCTACCTTTCACCCCCAAGTCTTTTTTTTTATCTTCACCAGAGTATGCGTAGCGGAACCAAGACACCTCTGGCTGAGGTCTGCCTATGGCAATGCACTCTAACGTAATATCATCTCCCTCACGCACGGTGACATTTGGTGTGTGGTGTACGATTCTGGGCGGTTTTGCAATGAAGAGGTGTACTAGGCATTCCATGTTGGGTGCCACACATCTGTAAGTGCCGCTGTCAGATAGTGCCACATTGGAAATGATCAAATTAAATTCACGTGCATATTCAGTGTCTACTGAGTAGTATTTGAAGTATGTATTTGAAGCAAACACCTCACTGTTGCGTGTGAGGAGCTCGTTGGACGGAGAAAACCACTCCACGTCTCCTCTGGACCTTCGCGGAACCTTGCAGGGCAGGTTTACTGTATCACCTGGGATCGACACCACACTCCGGTCTCGACACTTGGCTGAAGGAGATAAACAATGCCCAAAACGTAGTGAAATTTTTGACAGGTGTTGATCTTAGACATTATTTAGTGAATAAAATCTAATGAAAATCTAAAGCAAAAAAAAAAAAATCAGGAAAATAATTACCCTAAGAGTAGGAGTCTAAGAATATTTTGAAAAATGCATGGGATCAAAGTAACAATTAATAGTTTTAAAGGCTTATTTTAAAACATAAAACAGATGGATTGAGCTCCATGATATATCACACAGTGTATTTGTAGCTGTAAACATGTGTGTCTAAAATTAAAAAAACCTATTTTCAATCTTTGAGTTCAAAAGCCTGTTGAATTTGTGTATGTGAGAGTTGTGTGTCATATTTGGACATGTATTGTTTGTCATATATTGTGCCACAGGATTATCAAAATACACCTGCATTGTATGACGAATACACCTGTTGAGAGCTATAGGCAGTAATATTCAGAAAATCCACAAATACATATTGCTTGTTTAAAAACCATGGGCTATATTCTACAGTACTGATTAGGAGTAGTGGACAGGGAATATTCCATAACTTCTTCTTCTTAAAATTCTATTCGTCTGCATTCGGTGTTTACATTTTTCTACAATAAATTCTGCTACCACACCATGGATTGATTTGGAAAAATACGCCGTCTACTTTGGAAATTTGCCTTTTTTAATTTCACTTCTCAAAATTTGCAAAATTCCCTTCGTATCAACCGTTTCAATGAATATTGCAAATTGATATTGTCATATTTGGACAATTTGCAAAATTCTAAACCAAATTCTTTTTATTTGGAATTTTTAGCAAAATTTTCTGAACCACCTCAGGGCATTATAAAAAGGGGGAATTTGTTATCCTCCGTGTTATCAAATGCTATACATGTATATGTTATAGCACATCGAATAGACTTGAAACAGTAATTCAAATGACACACAACCAAAAAATGTGCACACACTTGTGTGATGCCAGCTCAAGGCCTAAAACAAATTTTGTGAAGAACACAAATAAATTCACGAATTTACAGAATCGACTACGAAAGTCATTTTCAAAATTTACATAATTCTTTCTTTTTTCTCAGAATTTGTATCATATAAGGTCTTGACAACATGCTGATTCCAATTATTATCACAAATTACGCACATTTCACAAATTATGCAAATTTTCAGAAGTTCAGAATTATTTTTATTCATGTAATACATAAATTTCGCGTATCATCCCATTCATCGCTAATGTCTAATAAGGTGAGTACGAGTAAAATGAGAATTTACCATTCAGCTTTTATCAATTCGTTTGCTTCAATTTGCTCATTCGTTTAGAATTCGAAATACTCGGCTAAATTCACCGTTGTTAATTCCCAATCGGTTCTGTACCTGATTTAAATTTTTCTGCTTCTTATTTAGTGTACAATTACAGAATCATATTTAAAAAATCTACTTAACCATGCTCACCATGCGTTCGTGAGGCCCGTGGTAGCAAGACCTTGACAGTGATTTCAGCATATGCGTTGGGTCTGTGCGAGTTATCAGCCATGCATTCGTGGATTCCAGCCTGGGTGTACTTGATATTCTTTATCACTAGCCTCTCCCCTTTCATCCCCAAGTCTTCTTTATCTTCACCAGAGAATGTTTTGCGGAACCAAGACACGTCGGGTTGAGGTCGGCCGATGGCAAAGCACTCTAACGTAACATCCTTTCCCTCAAATGTCGTGACATCTAGTGAGTGGTACACGATCTTGGGTGGTTCTGCGATGAAAAGGTGCACATGACATTCCATGTCTGGTGTTACACATCTGTAATTGCCGTCGTCAGATAGTGTCACACTGGAAATGACCAAATTAAATTCACGTGTATACTCAGTATCTACTGAGAGGCGCCCATTTGAAGCCAACACTTGGCTTTTGCGTGTGAGGAGCTTGTTGAAAGGAGAATACCACTCCACGTCTTCGCTGGACCCTCGCTGAACCTTGCAGGGCAGGTTTACTGTATCACCTGGGATCGACACCACACTCCGGTTTCCATAACGACACGAGCCTGGAGGAGAAAAAACAATGCCCAAACTGCATAAAATTTTTGACAGGTGTTGATCTCAAACATTATTTAGTGAATAAAATCTAAAGCAAAAAAAAACTAATCAGGAAAAAAATTACCCTAAAAGTAAGTCCAGAAATTTTTTGAAAAATGCACGGGATCAAAATAACAATTAAACGATTGATAGTTTTGAAGGGTTATTTTAAAACATAAAACAGACGTAAGAGAGAGAGAGGTGTGAAAATAAAACAGATTGATGACTAATCCCCATGATATATCACCCAGTGTCTTTGTAGGTGTAAACATGTGTGTCTAAAAAAAACTTCTGTTTTCAAACTTGCATTTTAAAGTCTGTTAAAGAACTTTGGGGGTGCAGCAGAATCATTGTTTTTAAATATGTCCCTCTCCTGATAGTATTGTATCGAATAAACAAAATTTAAATGACATTAAACACAAGCTAGAATGCCTTGTGAGCCTGTAGTGGGAGTTATTTGTGCCACAGGATCATCAAAATACAGCTTTGAAGAATACACCTGTTCAGAGTTAAAGGTAGTAGCATTCAGAAAATCCCCTATCAAATACATGTACATATTGCTTGTTAAAAAAACATGGGCTAATTTCTACCTTATTTAAATCACTCTATTTATCATTTAGTGTAAAAGCACAGAATCATATTTAAAAAAATCTACTAAACCATACTCACCTGGCGTTTTTGAGTCCCATGGTAGCAAGACATTGACCGTGATTTGAGCATACGCATTGGGTCTATGCGAGTTGTCAGCCATGCATTCGTGGATTCCAGCCTGGGTGTACTTGATATTCTTTATCACTAGCCTCGCCCCTTTCACCCCCAAGTCCTCTTTATCTTCACCAGAGGATGTGTAGCGGAACCAAGACACCTCTGGTTGAGGTCTGCCGATGGCGTTGCACTCTAATGTAATATCATCTCCCTCCTGCGTCGTGACATTTGGTGAGTGGTTCACGATCTTGGGTGGTTCGGCGATGAAAAGGTGCACATGACATTCCATGTCTGGTGTTACACATCTGTAAGTGCCGTCGTCAGATAGTGTCACACTGGAAATGACCAAATTAAATTCACGTGCATACTCAGTATCTACTGAGAGGCGCCCATTTGAAGCCAACACTTGGCTTTTGCCTGTGAGGAGCTTGTTCGATGGAGAAAACCACTCTACGTCTTCGCTAGACCCTCGCGGAACCTTGCAGGGCAGGTTTACCGTCTCGCCTGGGATCGACACCACACTCCGGTCTCCATAATGACACAAGCCTGGAGGAGATAAAAAATGCAAAAACTTAGTAAAATTTTTGACAGGTGTTGATCTCGGACATTATTTAGTGAATAAAATCTAAAGCAAATCTAAAGCAAAAGAAATAATCAGGTAAAAAATTACCCTAGGAGTATGAGTCTAGGAATATTTTGAAAAATGCATGGAATCAAAATACCAATTAAGCATAGTTCTGAAGGGTTATTTTAAAACATAAAACAGATTGATGACTGATCCCCATGATATATCATCCAGTGTCTTTGTAGGTGTAAACATGTGTGTCTAAAAAAACTTCTGTTTTCAAACTTTGAGTTCAAAAGCCTGTTAAAGAACTTGGGGGTGCAGCAGAATCATTGTTTTTAAACATGTCCCTCTCTTGATAGTATTGTGTTGAATAAACAAAATTTGAATGACATTAAACACAAGCTAGAATGCCTTGTGAGCCTTTATGTCAGAGTTGTTTGTGCCTCACGATCATCAAAATACAGCGATGAAGAATACACCTACTGAGAGTTAAAGGCAGTAATATTCAGAATAACCACAATCAAATAATAATGCTTGTTAATAAGTCTTTCTGTTTATCATTAAGTGTACAATGACATAATTATATATTAAAAATCTACCAAATCATGCTTACCATCCGTTTGTGAGGCCCTTGGCTTGCGCTGAAAATGGTGCTGTGCCTGGTCAACATCCTTTGCTGCTGCATTGCTGCTATGATTAATCACTGGGGTTGTGGCAGGTGTGAGTTGCATGGGTGGCTTGGTACTCGATGCTGATGTGATCGGCTCATTACCTACCTCGCGGCGAGAGCGGACCTGGATCGTGGTCAGGCATTTGGTTATGGTATTCTGTGCTTCCATTCGAGACACAGATTTTTCGCATGTGTCATTCTCTGCCTGCATTGTTATGTTGATGTCAACCATAGAGTGCAGGAAGTCGCATGCACACTGTTGGATGATCTCCATCGAACCTGTTATCCAGGTAGAGTTGGTAGTCGGGGCTGCAAGGGTCATGCTGCCCTCAGCCATGCCAAACTCATTACGAGCAACACACTTGTAGAGGCCGTAGTCTTGAGCTTCAATTTGATGCACAAACAGGCTGAGTGAGAACTGGTACATGTACCGACCGATCTGTGTGCTTTCCGCCAAAATTTTATCGCCTCCATCTTTTATCCAATAAGCTTCGATCAACGGATTACCAGTGATGAAACATTGAAGAATTGCACTTTTGCCAATTGATTGTATGAATGTCTCGGCGGGCAGCAAGAGTAGAGGACGGAAGATCACATTGACAGTGATTTGACCATGGGCATTGGGTCGGTAACTGTTGTCAGCCATGCATACATAGGTTCCCGCCTGAGTGTAGTTGATTTTCGTTATCACCAGTTTCTCTCCTTTCATCCCCAAGGATTTTTGCTCTTTAATGGAGTGTGTGTAGTGAAACCAAGACACCTCTGGCTGAGGCTTACCAGTGGCGATGCATTCTAACGTAACATCCTTTCCCTCACGCACAGTGACATCTGGCGTGTGGTACACGATATTTGGCAAATTTGCGATGATAAGGTGCACCTGACATTCCATGTGAGGCGTCACACATCTGTAAGTGCCATTGTCAGATGGCCAAATGTTGGAGATCACTAAATCAAACTCGTGTGCATACTCAGTTCTTAAGGAGAGACGCCGATTCCCCGCCACTACTTCAGTGTTGTGTGTGAGGTGCTCGTTGGATGGCGAAAACCACTCTACTTCTTCACTGGCAAACTGGACCTTGCAAGGCAGCGTGACATCCAGGCCTTTAATCTCCATCTTAGTACGCTCTCCACGGGGACACCCCCCTGGTGAAAGCAAAACAACGTGCAAAACCTTAGTCAAACTGTCAAAAGGTGCTCATCACAAGAATTATTTAGCAAAAAAATCGAGATAAAAAAAACAATATCCAGATAAAGAATTCCAAAGAAAAGAGAAAAATTCTTCTTTCGAAATAGGCTATACTAGAAATCTATCAATCAAAGGTTGATTTGATTGACACATTTCGACTACTACAGCCCTACCCCTTTTACTACTCATACCCGTAATTGGACAGTGCAATATGCTTATCGCCTCTGTAGCCCATTCATAATTACCAGTTGAAGTGTAAGAAATGACGATGCACTATCTCAGACGTAATGATTTTACAAATTTCAAAAATTTTAATTTTATATTTTTTCCCCATTAATTCCTGTCTCTGAAAATTTATCCCCTGCCATTTTGCAAGTGGTGTTTAAATATGGATCAAGTTAGCGGGAAATATAAGTCAAAAGCAATTAAGGGTTTATAAGTCAAAACTCCCAGTCTCGGATTTATAAGTCAAAAGCCATTAATCACGTTCCCCGCATTCTTCGTTGACAGGTCGAGCGATAGGTCAAAAGTCATTAATCACGCCTCGCTTTTGACGGGTCAGCTGTCCAGCGCTCGACTCGCGGATTAGACTAGCGGGATGGTGAGCTCGCCTCGACCACGGGTGGGACGCGATGGTCAGCGGCGCGCTCGCCTCGACCACGGACTAGGGGGGATGCGATGGTCAGCGCCCTCGACCACGGGTGGGGCTGGGATGCGATGGTCAGCGGCGCGCTCGCCTCGACCACGGGGTGGCGGGGCGGCTCGTATCAATACGGTACGTACGGCGTGTACCACGATTGGGGGTCCCCGTACAGCGCCAGCTATTTATATATAGCCGTGAAAGACATCATGCTGCCAGGCTTTTAACTATATCATCGGTGTTCTTATATATTAGCTGTATAGTAATCGTAGAATTGTCAGTGTTTAAGTGACTCGGATATCGTAAATTCGCCTAGTTTAATCAGCATATACCCCTCAGTTGAGAAAAGGATCTCGACGTACGTAAAAACCTTAGCATTCTACGGAGGTTTTACCAATATTTTATCCACACACCAACCCGAATGAGGGGGTAGTAAACTTACATAATTTAATCCGATTGTAACACATTACGCGCTCATACCGCAATGGTACAGTGGAACCTGTCTTATGTGGGTGGCGCATAATGTCAATACTTGCTCCCCATTTAATCAATTCCAATATATCTACTTATCTTTCGATGATATTGAGTGCACTTGCTAGTTCATTAACATTGGACGCAAATACATTCAATAATGTTTGACCTAATGAAAAACAGGTAACTAACTAATCAATCCTATAGTCCTTATCCCACCCCTACCCCCCACGGATATTGACGGACAACCGCGCATTGACGCCAAAAAAACTTGTAAAAAAACTTGCGCATAAGTCTACACATTTTATACGCATTTACATCTATGTAAAGTATGCGCATGTATCATGTCGTATTATTGCAATATTCGTGTTGTGTGCAGACTATTATATTGGATTTTAAATGTATTCCCTCGATTTTTATAATGTATATGAGGAAACAAAGAATGCTCTGCAGGGGGTAAATCTAAACACGTGAACCTATGATGTAGCATTTCAAACTCGCACCCGCAGTAAAATGACAATTCAATGAAATAGATAATCTATATTGATGTTTATTATTTGGTTAGGTCGGCAATCATACACAAGTTCCCCGCTGTACTCAGCACCGTATCTGCTCTCCTATCATCCCCCCCTCCCCCCAATGACAGCTGGTTGACAGCTGGCCAACGCTCACCGATAAGGTAGAAGCCGTAAATCATCCCCACCAATGACAGCCGGTCAGCTCAGCGGAGCGCTGGGGCAGAAGCTGTTAATCAAGTGAATGGCCTTTTGACAGCTCAAGGTCACCCTACACTGCCCCCCGATAAGGTAGAAGTCGTGAAATCATCACCGCCCGTCAATGACCGCTGGTCAGCGCTGAGTCACCGCCGGCCGCACGCTAGCTGGGGAGTATATAGCCTTGATGATAATCCATTCGCCAACAATTTTATTCCCTAAGTCGCCATTTTCATGTACAGCGTTCTTATAATGCCACGGTTAAATACGTGGTGCTAGAAAAGATGGTCTTACTATAGAGGCGGTCATTTTAGAGAAGTGGTGTTTTAAGATTTGCGTTGATATCATTTTTACAGCAGTATTCGGCTAAACTTAACGAGAAATCTCTGATTGAACATTAACTTGCACAAAATGGAAGCCTCTATTGAGGGGGTATATAGCCTTGATGATAATCCATTCGCCAACAATTTTATTCCCTAAGTCGCCATTTTCATGTACAGCGTTCTTATAATGCCACGGTTAAATACGTGGTGCTAGAAAAGATGGTCTTACTATAGAGGCGGTCATTTTAGAGAAGTGGTGTTTTAAGATTTGCGTTGATATTGTAGTTTTCATTTGTGCCTTAAGAATTATTGACTTATCTATGTATGTCAATCAGATTATTTCAATCAGTGATTTACTCTTTTAAATGCATTAATTCATTAGCAGACATCGACTCTGGAAGACAGTGGTTTGATTTACAATGAATATAATTCAATGTACAAGATTAGTACAGCTCGTACAGTAGAACCTTCAATTATGTCCAACTCTCTAATTAGACTGTTTCTTGCAGTCATAAAGAGCTGGACGGTCAACACACTCCATAAAGAGACCACCTATAAATTAAGATAGCTTGGTGGTCATAATATTTGTTCTACTGTATTCTATCAATGATAGAAATATGAGCTATTTGAAATAAGTTTACGAGTATTCTGGCACACACACGCCACCCCCAATTGGTCTCTTTTTAGCATGCGCCTTGTCATAGTCTGCATGGGTTCTGATGTTTTAGGGCGAGGGAGCTGGATAAAACAAGTTTCAACCGCGCCAGTTCCAGAATTTGCGCAGTTTTAACCTATTGAAATGAGCCGGATTGTCTAAAAAAAGCCTCCCCTTAGAACAGGAGTAGAAGACCCTCTGCCCCGCCTCGTTGGTGAGGGGGTGCTAGATGGGTTACCCTAATCCTGCGCAAGATAGTGTGTTTGGTTGGGGAAGTGCGGGTAGTTTTATTTTTGTGAGAAACGCTTATTAAATAGTACGTAGAAGGCAGTGATGATAACGAGGCTTCATTTTTTCCAATCTTTTATTTTCCACACACAAATATATACTTTTTTTTACAGCGTACTTGAGAAGACATCATTTTCTAAACTCTACACAGTAAAACCGCATCAGAGTACCGCAAAAAGACATAGAGTAATGGCTAGATACTTTTACAGAAGATATTCTTTAAACTTTACACATATATATACACACAGTAAAAAAAAATACATGATGGATGTACATTTATTCAACACACGCTGATACATATATACTGTTTTATGACTTTGTCCACTTTGATCATAGTCCATCTTCTTCTTGTAGCGAGCTATTCAATCTTCAACAATAGGTACCCTCTCTCTCTCACCGCACCTCCGTCGGTGCTCGTCATAACTCAACTCCAGCACGCAGTGCACTCGCGATATGGAGGCGAGACTTTCGTTGTTGGGGGGGATAACCTCATAACCTCAGTCGGTATTAAACAATGTAATTTGCCTGGACGCTGGTTGCTTTTATCGGGTAAATATGCAGACACATGCGATGCGTCTCCAGGCAAATTACATTGTTTAATGATGGACCGAATTTTTTGAAACTTTACAAGTAAGTATGAGTGCACCAGCTGAGTGACACCGAAGTGATTTGATATTTGATACTTGACCAATTACAGTGTGACTTTCAGAAAGCTATATTACATATTTATTTTTTTACATTATCTATTATAGTTTGAATATTGTTGACATTAAAGATTTACACTTATTACAGCTTACCTTGATGGAATGTTAACATAAAGAGTGACCTTCACATTTCAATTCGGCGCTTTTTTAATCATAGAGTACCTTCCATAACAGTATTTCATTGCTCACGAGTCAACGCTATACGCCAGTGTCACAAATGCTTTTTGAGTACTTTTGGTCTAGAGGGAATTTTACATAAACTTTTTGTACATGCATACCATGGTATAGGCTTAGACGTGAGCGAAGTGAAACTCTGCTTCGATGTTCATCGTTTTCAATAATTCAACGCTCATTTAATAGTCCTCTGTGTTCATTTACAATTTTTAGCACAGGGATTTTTTCTCTCTCTCTCTCAAAACGATAGTCAAAAATTGTAAATATCTACTTCATAGCCTTGGGAATTCAACTTTCGCCCCACGCGAAAGCGACGCCTTTTTTGGTAGGGGTCCGCGAAAAACGGGAGGTCTTTTTACGCCACGACGTCGAAAACGGGCGCCCTCTCGTTTACGCTTACGCCCAAAAAAAATCGCGAACCAATAGTAATTCATACTAATTTTTATGGAGACTTTTTTTTGAGAAAAAGTCGCAAAATGGAGACAGTTTTTTTTACGCCGAAAAAACCAGGCCCTTTTTCGAAAACCACCGTCACACATCGAAAAAAAATTTTTTCATTACTTCCAATCCAAAACACTTGCTATAACTGAGAACCAACAAAAAAAAAAAGAACGCTGGTCTACGCCTTGAAGTCATAAAAAAAAAAAGAACCAGGTGAGAGAGAGAGAGAGAGAGAGAGAGAGAATGGCTCTTGCCGCCCACGCCCACGTTCTAGAATGTTTCTGAAAGACGTCCCCGAGGGACAGCGGACGACGAAGCTCAGAGGCAGCGCGACAGCCTCCTCCTGAAGCACGCTCATAAAGGCGAGATCATGGCTCTGTGCGAGATAGCTCTGAACATTCTAGCTAAACGCCTCCCGGTACCGACGTGTTTAAAGCCTTACTTACGCAAAAAGGTGACAGCTCTTAGACGTCTGTCCAGCAAGTCAGCCTCCGTCCCCGAGCGGAAAGCTACTGACACGACCCTTGGTCGAAGCCCTCTTTGCGGGCGCGGCGAGATCCCGTATAGCGTGATGTTGCCAACAACTGATGGAGAGCATAAAAGGGAGCGCCGTGGTTACGCCGGATTACCCTAAAAAGTTTTACTCCATGGATTCCATTCACCCAACTCACAGGCCCACGATCATCATCTATGCCGACAGCCAGCAGCCGGGCGCTTCAAACGCCTCAAGAACTGATCGCATAACTGCCCAAGGCAATAGATTGCGAAGAAGCCTACCTGTCACTCCTGGAGGTCGTCATATATCACGACGGCTCAGACACGCCTTTAATCCATATCAGCGCCGACTGCGTGGGCTCAGTCATTTTAAATGGCAGCGTCTCTCAATTTCTGAGAGAGGTATCCCTGAGCGCAACGCTGGTCGACAAGGTAGCGGACAGAGCTTTCGAGAGCGCATCGCGTTTCGGCATATTTACCCGATAAAAGTCAACCAGCCCGTGCTCAACGCTATACGACTGAGGTTATCCGCCCCCAACAACGAAAGTCTCGCCTCCATATCGCGAGTGCACTGCGTGCTGGAGTTGAGTTATGACGAGCACCGACGGAGCGCGGTGAGAGAGAGAGGGGTACCTATTGTTGAAGATTGAATAGCTCGCTACAAGAAGAAGATGGACTATGATCAAAGTGGACAAAGTCATAAAACAGTATATATGTATCAGCGTGTGTTGAATAAATGTACATCCATCATGTATTTTTTTTTACTGTGTGTATATATATGTGTAAAGTTTAAAGAATATCTTCTGTAAAGTATCTAGCCATTACTCTATGTCTTTTTGCGGTACTCTGATGCGGTTTTACTGTGTAGAGTTTAGAAAATGATGTCTTCTCCAGTACTCTGCAAAAAAAAGTATATATTTGTGTGTGGAAAATAAAAGATTGGAAAAATGAAGCCTCGTTATCATCACCGCCTTCTACGTACTATTTAATAAGCGTTTCTCACAAAAATAAAACTACCCGCACTTCCCCAACCAAACGCACTATCTTGCGCGGGATTAGGAGTAACCCATCTAGCACCCCCCTCACCAACGAGGCGGGGCAGAGGGTCTTCTACTCCTGTTCTAAGGGGAGGCTTTTTTAGACAATCCGGCTCATTTCAATAGGTTAAAACTGTACAAATTCTGGAACTGGCGCGGTTGAAACTTGTTTTATCCAGCTCCCTCGCCCTAAAACATCAGAACCCATGCAGACTATGATTCGTGCATGCTAAAAGAGACCAATTGGGGGTGGCGTGTGTGTGCCAGAATACTGTGTAAACTTATTTCAAATAGCTCATATTTCTATCATTGATAGAATACAGTAGAACAAATATTATGACCACCAAGCTATCTTAATTTATAGGTGGTCTCTTTTATGGAGTGTGTTGACCGTCCAGCTCTTTATGACTGCAAGAAACAGTCTAATTAGAGAGTTGGACATAATTGAGGTTCTACTGTACGAGCTGTACTAATCTTGTACATTGAATTATATTCATTGTAAATCAAACCACTGTCTTCCAGAGTCGATGTCTGCTAATGAATTAATGCATTTAAAAGAGTAAATCACTGATTGAAATAATCTGATTGACATACATAGATAAGTCAATAATTCTTAAGGCACAAATGAAAACTACAATATCAACGCAAATCTTAAAACACCACTTCTCTAAAATGACCGCCTCTATAGTAAGACCATCTTTTCTAGCACCACGTATTTAACCGTGGCATTATAAGAACGCTGTACATGAAAAAATGGCGACTTAGGGAATAAAATTGTTGGCGAATGGATTATCATCAAGGCTATATACCCCCTCAATAGAGGCTTCCATTTTGTGCAAGTTAATGTTCAATCAGAGAGATTTCTCGTTAAGTTTAGCCCCGAATACTGCTGTAAAAATGATATCAACGCAAATCTTAAAACACCACTTCTCTAAAATGACCGCCTCTATAGTAAGACCATCTTTTCTAGCACCACGTATTTAACCGTGGCATTATAAGAACGCTGTACATGAAAATGGTGACTTAGGGAATAAAATTGTTGGCGAATGGATTATCATCAAGGCTATATACTCCCCAGCTAGCGTGCGGCGGCGGTGACTCAGCGCTGACCAGCGGTCATTGACGGGCGGTGATGATTTACGACTTCTACCTTATCGGGAGCAGTGTAGGGTGACCTTGAGCTGTCAAAAGGCCATTCACTTGATTAACAGCTTGCCCCAGCGCCCGCTTGAGCTGACCGGGCTGTCATTGGTGGGGATGATTTACGGCTTCTACCTTATCGGTGAGCGGCCAGCTGTCAACCAGCTTTCATTGGGGGAGGGGGGATGATAGGAGAGCAGATACAGTGCTGAGTACAGCGGAAACTAGTGTATGATTGCCGACCTAACCAAATAATAAACATCAATATAGATTATCTATTTCATTGAATTGTCATTTTACTGCGGGTGCGAGTTTGAAATGCTACATCATAGGTTCACGTGTTTAGATTTACCCCTGCAGAGCATTCTTTGTTTCCTCATATACATTATAAAAATCGAGGGAATACATTTAAAATCCAATATAATAGTCTGCACACAACACGAATATTGCAATAATACGACATGATACATGCGCATACTTTACATAGATGTAAATGCGTATAAAATGTGTAGACTTATGCGCAAGTTTTTACAAGTTTTGCGCGTCAATGCGCGGTTGTCCGTCAATATCCGTGGGGGTAGGGGTGGGATAAGGACTATAGGATTGATTAGTTAGTTACCTGTTTTTCATTAGGTCAAACATTATTGAATGTATTTGCGTCCAATGTTAATGAACTAGCAAGTGCACTCAATATCATCGAAAGATAAGTAGATATATTGGAATTGATTAAATGGGGAGCAAGTATTGACATTATGCGCCACCCACATAAGACAGGTTCCACTGTACCATTGCGGTATGAGCGCGTAATGTGTTACAATCGGATTAAATTATGTAAGTTTACTACCCCCTCATTCATTTGGTGTGTGGATAAAATATTGGTAAAACCTCCGTAGAATGCTAAGGTTTTTACGCACGCCGAGATCCTTTTCTCAACTGAGGGGTATATGCTGATTAAACTAGGCGAATTTACGATATCCGAGTCACTTAAACACTGACAATTCTACGATTACTATACAGCTAATATATAAGAACACCGATGATATAGTTAAAAGGCTGGCAGCATGATGTCTTTCACGGCAGCTGACATCCCCGTATGGTCGGGACCCCCACCGTGGTACACCATCGCCGTGATCCCTGGTCGCCCCTAATCCCCCGAGGTCGAAGCGCTGCCTTTGACCATCGCATCCCAGCCCCACCCGTGGGTCGAGGCGAGCGCTACCATCCCCCTGGTCGCTAGTCTAGTCTAATCCGCTGACCATCGAAGTCGAGCGCTGGACAGCTGGACGCTGACCTGGCCTGTCAAAAAAGCGAGGCGTGATTAATGACTTTTTGACCTATCGCCGACCTGTCAACGAAGAATGCGGGGAACGTGATTAATGGCTTTTGACTTATAAATCCGAGACTGGGAGTTTTGACTTATAAACCCTTAATTGCTTTTGACTTATATTTCTTCTTTACTACTAAAGAATGTAAACTTATAGCATCAAAGGTTCCTTCATTCATGATTTCATTTTTGGCGACTTTCGTTGATGTCACAACAACTTCATCGGGCCAAAAGCTAAGAATGTGTATGGTGTATCCAATTATTTCTAGTGCAATTTCTAGTGAATTGGCAAAGAACAATAATGCAAAGTGAAATGGACGGTTGCCTGTCAAAGATCCTGGGATGGATTAAAAACTAAATGTTTACATTTGAAATAAAATGACATGAGTGGAACATAATGTTCAAAGCTATGCACAAATGTGTATGGATCATAAAATAATGAAGAATAGGACAAAACACTGGATTATGGGACAATAAAATCGGATCATCGACATTATTTCTACAATGATAACAGCCAAAGGAGAAAATTCATGCTTTGTGTGTGTCCTAAAAAGGAGACATTTAAATTCAAACATTGTGGAACAAAAAATAAAAACGTTCTTTTTTTTTTTTTAAGAGAAAGAAATGTGGTTTCAAATGTATTTCTAAGATAGATACGACAGTTGTAATATAGGGTCCGCTGGATTTAACAGCATTGCTCAATACTTTAGTAGTTGATTATGTTGAGTTATCACAGCACTAGTAAGTCTGTGGTATGCAAACTTAATAGACAATTGCAGTATTTATTACTACTTATTACTTGGCTGTCTATGCTGCGATCACTTTAAAGTCATTTTATTATTTCAACCAATACATTAAAACATGCTCACTTTTCTTGAGCGGCTGAGACTTGGGCAGAAACGAAAACTTGTGCTGTGACCGCCGGGCACCGTCTTTTGCTGCACCCGTGAAGAGATGGGTAGGCGGCGTGTCCAAATAGCTCGGGGAGTCATAGAACTTGAGATCTGTCACTGCACCGTCCAGCAACTCACCCTCTGCAACAAGCCACCCAGTCCTCACGAAGATTAACACACGGTGCACAGCACTTTTTGGTCTAACAAAATTCTTTACAAGGAGCCAAATAGTTATTTTCAAGGACTCATTATGTTGTAATATTTAGACTTATTTATTGTTTGTTTGAAATGCAATTTTTTATGAACGTAGTTTAAATCATGATCTTTAGATGGTGCATCAACGGCTGCGACATGCACTCAAATATTATGATCACATAATGGTTGTGAGCAATTTTAACAATGATTGTGCAAAAAGCGACCTTTATTGCTCCATTTAGCAGAGAAAATTGTAAGTAACACATGGCAACTGAACAAGAAACCTGATGCTATTTCTTGTGCAAAATGATGATGTAGAACTCATCGTCTGACTGAATGTCAAGGACTTTTCAACGCCTTTGTGATTTTTAAGAACTTTTAGAACTGTTTAAGATTATTTTTTTATCAAGTTATTTGCTAATATTTTTATTGAATTGCACATAACACTTGATTTTGTATATTGTACATGGACACATTAAGCTCATTTTACACATAGTTTTTTCATTGTCATTTGGCTTAAGGGTACTGTGAACTCTTTAAGGGAAAAATATTCTATTTTCAGCTTTTTAATACTTATTATACTGTAAACTATGAAGAACAACATGTTTTGAAATGAACCTTTTATCTTCAATAGTTTTCCCATTACAACCCATTTCGTGAAGACCAACCCGGAGTGAAAAACAATGACTCATTCTTTACAGGCTTATAAGGTTATATCGGCTAAAAATTCAATTTTTACATTTTCATTGTTTTGTATACTATAAATGATAAAGAAAAACATCTTTTAAAATGAACCTTTTATCATCAATAGTTTTTCTTATATGATACATTTTATAGACATCAACTACCATCAATTTAAATTGATTGGCCATGTTTAAAGCCCATTTTCTCAAAACTAAGTTTGCATAGTGGATTAATTTTTCTTTTTATATTTCTCTCTAACCGTGAAATCAAATTTTCACAAACGTGTATATATTTGAAGATATATGCATTCTGAAGAAAATCTTACTAGGGATTTTGATTTTTTTATTTTGTTGATGAATTATGAACGTTTTTGTATTGATATGCAAGAAAATTCGGAAAATAAGTGGTTTTAAAACTTAAAATGCATGTAAAATGATAAAGGGGAAAAATATAAAAATTTGAGGCAAGGTTTTCTAGATAAATATACAAATTTTGTAACTGAATAGTGATTTTGGTCATTTTGATGTTTTACTATCAGTTATATGCTTCACAGGGAAAGTTGTAAATTTTTCACTAATTGCTTTATTAAAAAATGTTAATCAATCTATACATTTCAAAACATGTTGTGTCATTAGATTAGATAATTATCTACAAAATAAGGTGTAATTTGTAAGAATTGAAGCAATAATGAGTGAGAAAATCAAAGTTTAATAAAATCGTAAGAAAAGAGTTCACAGTCCCCTTAAAACTATGAACGTTGAGTAGTCCAGCAATATGTGCTAGTAGTGATGGTTAGTGAAAAGCTGTATTGCATACTAGTACAGAAGTATTACAGCGTGTGATAATCCCAAGATTATGTAGATATGGTACAGTGAAAAGGTCGTACCTACGACGTACGCCTCTCCATGGGAGTAGTCCCACAATCGATACCAGGTTGTCCCGGCAATGTGGCGTCCAAGAAGTCCCGGTCCTGAGGCGGAGCCGGCACAATCAAAAGTGAGGTGAGGGCCTGACACTCCCACGAACCTGGTATATACAGATGTTGTGTTATGATAGCCTTATGTACATTTGTTGACTTGGGCAAGCCTCACATACCCACAACTATGAGTTAAAATATCTGAGAGCTTCATAAAGAATTCACAAGGAATTTGGTGATAAAAATAATATCAAATATCTATCCAATCTTTATGAAACATTAGGGCAGGTTTCTAGATATATACTGACAAAATTTCATTACAATACTTTTGGAGATAATCCCCTGATTTTGATTCCCTACATAAGTGGATAACAAGTAACAACACAAGGTGGTGAATCAATTGTCACTCTATAGGGGCAATCTTGACTCTAGCGGGCAGATAAACACTAGCTGGGCAAAAACATGGAGTCTGTTGATGACCAATGTATTGCAGTTTCACAAAAGGATAATATTCCATTGAATATTGACATTGAAAGGTTAACTTTTCTGTTCTATTGAACATCAATATTAGCTGTGCATTGATGAGGCTAAATTTTGCACCTTAAGTCAACTGGTATTTTCTAAATCAGATCCAATTTTATCATTTGAGAAATTAAATAGAGATTTATCTAAATTGGATGTTTGGTCTAAGCAATGGCTTGTTAGTTTCAATCCTACAACAACCAAACATATATTTTTTTTCAAAAAAAAGAACAAACAAGTTTATCCACAATTATTCCTGGGTGGTCAAAAATTAAAAAAGGTAAATGAAATCAAAGTTTGGAGTGACGTTTGCTCAGGACATGTCTTTCGATGTGAATATTAAGAATAATTGTACTAAAGCTATAAATAGATTAACAGCATTAAAACGAGCTGGTTTCAAACTAACAAAACAATCAAAATTACAAATATACACTGCCTTTATCAGACCCATCCTGGAATTTGGTTTTCAATTATACCGGTATGTAAACTCTTCCTTTGAAAATTTTAACTTATTAGGTGCTATTCAAAGGCAATCACTACTATTTATTACATGTGCTTATAAAAAAACTTCTAATAAGGAACTTCATAAGGAAGTTGGTATACCATGTCTAGAAAGTCGTAGGAATATGCAAATGATACATATTATGTACAAAGCGCAAAATAATCTTCTACCAAATTATATTGTAGATATAATACAACCTAATTTTGGTCGACAAAATTATAATATAAGATATCCTAGCTTAATCCCACAATTTCGGACATAAAAAAATTATTTCTTAAAATCATTTATACCCTCTTCAATAAATAGGTGGAACAACACTCAGTTAGATGTAAGAAATAGTGCTACTCTTTCAATATGTCAGAAAAGATTAAGAGAAATTTATTGTATTCCTACATACCGTCTATTTCTTGATTTTGAAGGAATAGTGGCAATCAACAATAGAAGAATGAGAATGGGTCTCAGTGGTTTAAATTGAATTTAATTCTTAAAAAGGAGCCCTGTTCAGATTCCCGGGATTGGGATATTTTGCAACAACAGCGTCGGATTTAATGCATATCAATAATTGAAAAATAATAAAAACTAGTTAGAATGTGTTTTTGGTAATGATTTACATACGCATGTATCATGATAAAGCTGAATTTGTTCGGAACACGAATATGTGTTTCATATTAAAATCAAACAGCTATAAGTATGATAGAGTAAAGATTAGTGACAGTAGGTAGATTCATAATAATATACATGTACTAAATACCATTCTCTACTGTTTACTTTGTTGAAACATGATGTTTCACCATGGTAGCTACATGGCTTCATCTGATGTCCTCCAGCCTTGTTCTGGCCCACATAGTACATCAGATGAAGCCATGTAGTTACCATGTAACTTCATGTTTCCACAAAATAAACAGTAGAGAATGGTATTTACTATATTATTATAGCTATGAAATATTTTTACCAGTTAGTCAAACATTGGTGTTTTTCCATTTAGTCTGACATGCGCATAAACATGGCGACGGTAAGTGCAAATTAATGCTGTCAAATGAAACTTCTTTACATTCTCTTAAAATAAAAAAGTAACATTTGTGCACGATGATACCTTATACGGTTTTATATATAGTTATATCTAGTTTTAATAACGATGACACCGCTGTTATACCCTTAAACAAATGACTTGTATGACGAAGCTTTTGACACACAAACACGTGAAATGACGCGGCTGGTTTAGGCCGATGTGAGGGAAAGGGCCTGAGGCTGGTTTTGGCCGTTTTGAGGGGTAAAGGGTTAATGGTAAATTATTAAAAAATACTCAATGCGTATGAGGTATTTTTCTTTGAATCAAGTTTACACCCAACTAGAGTGATTACTTGCCTGCTAGAGTCAAGATAGCCCCTATAGAGTGATTATTGATTCACCAGCTTGTACCAGTAGAAGAAGCGGTCTCGTGCTAAATAACTATTGTCAATACAAGAATAAAATTACAAAAATGACATTACATGATGTGGAGGCCTAATACTATTTTTGATCTCTAATGGTGTATGGTCTGGGTATATTATAAAACAGTGGTTTGAATATATTAACCTTCGTCAAGGTTTATATTTGCAAAATAAGGTTACAGAACGTACTCCTGGCATTTTTGTCCTGGAAATCGAGAAGGTCCATGAAGGTCTTTTTGTACAAACAGTTCCACTTTTATCTTCTCAGTCTCATCTAAAACACAAATGAACAAAAATACCATAGCATAATAGTTGACATTTAAACCTATCATATAGGAAACGTATGTACACTTTGTACAAAGTAATGATTCAACTCATGAGAACCGTCCAAACAAAAAACTATGTAAATGGCTTGTACTCACACTGTGGGCAGTTCCTGGTCAGTTTGTACTGTCGGTTCCCAGGTTGTGGTATGTGCCGCTCTGGCAGCTCCTCTGCTCCCATGTACACTACACAGCTACAAAAACAAGTTGATGCCAATATGGTTATTTTCATAATCTAATATATATATAATGATGTAGGAGCTGCAGATAGATTTTTTAACAGCTAATAGTTCACCTCAAATCAAGAAATGGACCAAAGTACACCTCAATTCTATTTATAGATTTTTGTCTCATTTTCCCGTTTTAAATGGCCCAATCAAACGCTGGCGTCACTAGCTCCGACCTTGACCTTGCACAGCTGAGCTGACGTTATAAATGTAAACAGACATTGAGATTTTGCCTTTTGACAATATGCTGGGGAGTCGGTGCATTATTAACAGCTGTCAGATCAAAATAAAAGCCAAAATGATACTAAGAAATTACACAGAATCACTCCCCATTCAAAAACATCTGCTACAAAACACCATATATTCACAACCTTCATTAAAAGCACCGCTATGTTATAAGAATCTGTCAAAAAGTCGTCCCGTATCTAAAGACTTCATTTTGATGGTAATGAGGAGTTCCCTACAAAGTTTGAGCCTGGTGAGTCAATCTCAATGACAAACTCTTACCTGTTGTCTGTCATGTTGTCAATTATCCACTAATAAATACCGAGTAAAAGCACTGTTTAATGTGGTGATTTCACACTTTGAAAAGTCTGCCATTTTGTCACTTATGTCAACAGATAAAAAGGGACTAATCTGTAATTCAATCCGATTTAAAAGTGATCCCAGGAAAGCTTAACCAATGTGACTAACGTTAATTAGGTATTAATAGATGTTCAATTGATAAAGGGAGATGCCTCATTTCACTTACTGCCAGTGACAGCACTAACACACCCACACTAATGATATGCATGCTGTGTTGTGAAACTCAAACACTAACTAGTCCCTGTTTTACAATTTTCTGCTCGATAAACCACAAATGTCAAGCTGGGCGCATAAGTAACATGTAATTACATGATAATGAAGGTCTAATTGCTGTAAAAGTTTGTGGCTATATAAAGCAGGTGGGGATATCTTTGATGCTTGGTTATTTGATTAAACATGAAATGTTTATTTGTTGAGAAAACGTTGATTGTTTGCACAAATTTGACCGTTAGATTATGTTGTGGAGTACTTTGGTCCACATAATACTCGACGTTTACTGAGTGACACCGAAGTGTGTTCCGGCCGATTGAGGTGATTTACTCTGTATATGTGTATGGTGCCTCTTACTTTCAGACTATTTCTAGACATTTGACTAAATTTAAACACCAAAACCAAATTACAAAACAAAACATTTCTTACATTATGCGAAAATCTGTTTATGACACACTATGGACACTGTACCTCTTTGTTTTCTCGTTGAACTCAAACCCCGGACACGTGAGGTTGAAGATGCACCATTGTCTGCATCTCTCCATCTGTGTGACCTTCAATAACACATGGTCCACGTATGGCTTCGAAGTCACCTCCTCCCGTGTGACACTCGCATTATAGCAGCCTGAAACAGTCATATGAGCAGCTTGAAATACACAGCAAAACAGAATTTCAAAATAACAATTGTGAAGGCAAGATAAAAAAAGAAAAAAATTATCATTGGTGACTAAGAGGCCACCTGAGACCACCATAGCTACATTGAACCTCAACGAAAGAAATCACCTCTCTAGGGAGAGATAATAGAGATTCTACTGTACCCTGGAACTGTCGTTCCATCCAGCGTGCCCTGTTGTGGTAGAGTGTGACAGCCTCCACCATGTACTCTCTGCCCAGGTCTACAGTCCATTTGGTCTTGTAGTCAGGCCCGGGTCCCTGACTGGACCCAAAGTTCCCAAAGGGTATTGTCCACCGCGAAAACCTTGCAATAAATAATTCATATTAATTGATATAATACTTTGTAAGGGATTTGGTGACTATTTCAAAGGTCAGGACTCACAAAACCGATAACTGGATGGGCAAGACAAATCTGGCTGAGGATTGAGCACCCACAATCCAGCAGACCACGACAGCAGCAATCTGGCTGGGTGATATCATCAATGCATTTAAATATATTCAGAATAGGTATATCACATGTAAGTACAATAAATGATTATTTGACTTGACTTGACTTGACTTGAGCAATCTATAAATTTTCCTATATTTGTTCTGTTTAATATTTTTATTGGTAGATTTTGGACAGCTTAAATATCACTTGGGCAACTTAGGCAACCACCATATTCTGTAATCTGGTTGCCTGTTAGGCGAACATTGAGAAAAATTCCAAATATGATGCATTGGCAGCAATATGGGGCTTTTCAGATGTACTTTGAATGAAACTTTAAAAAATGGATAAAAAAAAACACACTGTTTTAGAAAAATCCCTCCTAATTCCCTGATGTTTTTCCAATTTAGACCGGAATCTCCTAAAATCATTATCAGTCTCACCTAGTTGGTTTATAGACCTCGACCTCTGTGATATGAAATCTCACTGGCACCGGCGTCTGCGCCAGAATGACTACTTTGTGTCCAGCCAGAGGCTGACAGTTCATCGTGAAAGCGAGGCTGCGGGTAACATCTGCTGCTGCAGTGTCGTCCACCTGGTAACATGATGAAACTGTTACCTCCAGCACATGTTTATGTTTGAATTATTGAACATGTAATGATTTAAGCATATGTCTTCCTTCTCAACACAAACTCACCCCATGCACGATGCCACACAGCAGGGTCTCTAGCTGCACACCGGCCACCCAACTACTGTACTTCTCTGGCACAACCAAAACACGCACGTCATGCTGCGCACCACCCGCTACAACAGTGTATCAATGCCAACAATACCAGCACCAGACCTGCCAACCTCTCTTGGTAAAATTTCAGTATCCCGAAGCCAAAATTTCAATATCACGAGGCCAAAATTTCAGTATCTTCCTGTTTAATACATATGTTTAACTTTAAATAAGACTATTTTATAACACTGTTCTGTGTTAAGAATGGTCAATGGAGAGTAAAAATGTACATAAAAGTGTAATAAAATTGGTTTCAGCAAACCACAAATACGCGTCTTAGTTACACACTACAAAGGTTTGGGTGTAACCAAACAATACGTCCCAGACACACCAGGCGTCAGTTTCTTTTGTATTAAGATTGTGTTCAATAAACATTAATATTACTTTTTCATTTTAGCAAGAGGTGTTTCCAGCTATGTATCACATGCCGTGGTTTATCGCAAACAAATAAGGGTGTTTGAGGCATCACATTTGCAATGGAAAGTGTGCACGGTAAATAAAAAGTGTTAACGGTAAATAAACATGCTAACATATAAAATAGAAATAAATAATATTCATCTTTATTTCCGGGGAAATTAACATCGAAATGTAGAGTTGAGACGTCTGTTGGAGGGGCCCAGATTAGCACTCAACCCATGGTAGTCTGTGGTACGAGTGCTGATCTTACAAGTCCTAACCAAAAAGATGGTCGTCGTACTATTTGCGTAAAAATGTTCAAAGTAAAGAAAAATCAATGACAAATGTGTTTTTTAATTTTGACAATTTTTTTACACCTATATTACTTAGTACAGAGTTTTGTAAGTCATGAAATGATTCTTGTTGGACATTTAAAAAATAGGGATCTATTTCTATCTTTGAAATATCCAATTGTGCAGTAAATTATAAGCTATATTGCAGAAAAATGCATCCCATTTTCAAAATTTGGGGGGGGGGGGAGAGAGAGATCTCCCTGAATCAGCAGCACAAGACAGGATTATCCCCCTCTCTTGCAGAATTCGAAGAATTCCAAAATTTCAGAATAGTTGGCAGGTCTGCTAAACTACGCTTGATCCCGATGATGATAATGTTAGTATTACAGCAATAATCGTGGTATGCATGCCATTTCCTGCAAGTCATGGAGTCAACTACAAGGTTGTAACAGTAAATAGAGTACGCCTTACAAAGTGCAGGTCTGTAGACTTTCACCAACTGGATCGGTTCCTCTTTGTCAAGGTCGACGCTGAGCCACGGGTTACGGACAAGCCGCGTTGTTGTGTAGCCAAATAGGAAAGGCTCAGGGTTTCTGAAAAAAATGGACAAAATGTTTGGCCTTGTTATCAGGAGGTGTTTAAACTCCTTGTTCAAATGTTGTCCCTGCCCCTGCCGCTTCCGATGATGATGATGATACTTCTATAGACTGCTGTATGCTCACTAAACATACACATAAGAAATTTACCAGAGGTTGTCAAATTAAACCATTATTAATAATTCACAAACAACCCTCTTGTATTGGGAAGTCCCTCCAGCGACATTTTTACGCCCGACTTTGCGCTGAAAAGTCCCTCGCTACATCGCCATTTTTCACCTATAAACAGTCTGTCATGCTCCCAGGGTTTTAGACTCTTGACAACAACGAACGCCTTATCGTTTAAGTCTAAGTCTAAATAAGTAGTTCCTAAATGCCCATAAGGGCCAACACGGGAACGGAGTGATTGCTTATGGCTTGAAGGCGGCGAGCCGACTCTTGAAGGTGGTAGCAGAGCCAGCCGAAATTGTGGTGTCAGAGATGGCATTCCACTCTGGAATAGTTCGCAGCACAAATGAGTTTGAATACACCAGAGTCTTGGACCGGGGTCTGCGGATCTGATAGCTGTTTAAAGATGGCCTAGAAGTTCAGGGTGAGGTCCACTTCACTGTGCTTCACCTGCACTTTAAAAATAGATGTTGTACAGCAGGGCTAGGCGCAAGACTCTCCTTCTTTCCTCCAGCTCAGACCAGCCAAGATCCTGTTTGCCACTAGTATGCGGCGAAAAGACGACTTTTCTGGATTTTTTTCAAGCTTTGCTCTGTCCTTCATTTTTCCCATATGGGTGCTGCATTCGAAACAGTCTGTCATGCTCCCCCTGAGGGTTTTTTGATTGCTTTTCTTGACAAGTCCAATGGGTCCAGGACAGGTCCCACACGCCTTGCTCACCTTATCGTCACATTTCGATGTAAACTTTGTGGCAGAGAAGCAGGGGTTTGATAATATTAACACATCATTTGTAAGAATATGTAAGTGTGCAACAAAGACGTTAATTACACTGTGCAGTTCAAGTTCAAAATACTCTAATTTTGACGAAAATTACCCCAGCAACTTGTGTACCATTCTGAAGGGGAAACCCTGCTCTCTACGATCAAACTGAGGCAATTATTCTTTCCAATGACGTCATTAGAAAATACCAAAATATCAGTATTCAGCCTCAAATAGTTTTTTGTCACCAAACCCGCACCTTCTCTGCTTTGATAACGGCTAATTATGTCGTTCACACCTACTACAATTATAAACCAATAAAGAAGTTATAGACGAAAGGATATTTCTCAAATCACATGCATTTGATAATCGCAGTGGTTTGTGCGTGTGTGTTGGCGATGATGAAATTTGACAGCTTACACTGCTGTACGCACACAACAAACATATTTGAATATGTTTTATAGAGTCTTTCACCTAAGCAAGCTGTTTCATGTTTATTTTTGTATCATCTGTACACTTTATGATGACGCAGAGTAATCATATTATTTTACAAGAGAACTTGTTCAAATCTGTCTTTCTAAAATGTGTCTCGAGCAAGTATTTTTTAATCGAGGGCGGCAACAGCCACATGTTTGGAAGCTTTTCTAGATGAATAAGTTCATAATCATATAACTAGATACTGAAAACCGCGATGCGATTCTGAGTACACATGTAGAATTTATGTCAAAAATTAAGTATTTATGGAGGCACCAAAGTTATTGTCTCGGGCGTATAACTGTCAAAATCTCAGTGTGGGGTATCGTTTTTACTACGTGTTTACGTTCTCCTTAGCCAATGAGAAAGTGTTAAGTAGAAAAGAGAAAAAATCAAACAAAGTTATCACAAAACAGGATATAGTTAGTTACCTATTGCCATCAACAGCCATACTGGCCTGCCCATTCTGGTACAGTGTCCGCGTCTGGTAGGTCTTCCGTCCAAGTGCCGCACTTGGTTCTGGAAGCAAAACCAAGCCATACTTTTTTTTTACTAGGACAGGGAATATTACTAGTTACAGGGCTGCCAACCCCCTCTCGTGGATTTCTGTAATCCTGATGTCCCAAATTAGTATTCTAGGGGTCCAAATTAGTATTCCGAGAGCAAATTCTTTATTTGCCTTTATTTTGCTTATTATAGCAGGACATAAGTTACAGAGTAAGCTATAAAACATTGGCTGGATTAATTTTAATGTATTAAGTGTAATTTAACTTCATTCAAGTCCCATTGGGGTACAGCACGGAGCCCAAAGTGGGCCCGGTGGCGGTGCAAAACTGCGGGAATAAAACTCTTCAAAAACCTGCGTTGTACGTAGTTTTGTTTGTAAATAAACTTAGCAAGGACAGCCTGATTAGTGATGGTGTAGACAGGGTAGGGGGAGACTGTTAGAACAGATGTGTGTGCTTCAGCAATAGCATAAGTTTGTTGTAGTAAAAAAAAATCTTATATTTATCCTTATAACCACTGAAATTCGTACTGTACAGAGTACAGATCCATACTCCCGTATTCAGACCCTAGAATTCGTACAAATACGGCCACATCCGTACTACTTGGCAGCCCTGTAGTAAGTCCTTAAACTTGTATAAAGTGGACACTAATTTTAAGACACTTTGGACTTCTCCCGAAGGCATCCCCACTGCTTGAGAGTTACATCAACAGCTGCATGAATTGATGTAGTTCCAATCAACCAGACCCTGTGCATGCATGCTCTCCCCAATATGGGCTGGTCCTTTTGAAGTGGTTTGTTTACCTATCATGTGCAGTTTTATTGGAAAATGGGTACAATATTTGATAGGTTGAAATTTGTATGCGATCTTTCCACCACACCCTTTACGTATTACCTTAATGCACATTTCACGCTGCAAATACATGTGCTTGATGTGCATACATTGGTTTTAAGTGGAAAAAATAGTTCAATGTAAATAAATGACATAAAAATCAAACTACACCTTACATGTACCCTAGTTTTTTTTATATTTGTGTGTTGAAATATGAACATCAGTAATAAAGACCCAGGATGAACGCGGTTCTGATAAATGAATAAATATTCCACATTTAGCTCCCTCAGATGTTCAATGCTAGTCAGATATTAGAAAAAGTACAAGCTAACCCCCCCGTTCCACGATCCTTACCTAGTCATAAGCTGGAAAAGTTGTGGGTATTGACAACTAGGACACAATAAAATGCACATTTTTGCTGGGAAAAAAATCTTGCGATTCCACATTTGCCATAGGTTACAACTTGGTAAAGACTGGTGAAGACGAAATTGGGGTCCTGCCATGGCGACTGGTTCCGACTTGGTGACGACCTGAGGAAGAATTGATTAGAACCACATCCCAACTTGATGAAGACGTGGTGAAGACTAGGTCTAGACTTGGTGGCGACATGGCCCTGACGATGGCGATGTGGTTAGGACCTGACAAAGACCTGGTAAAGACCTGGCAGAGACCTCATCGGCAGCATGTCTTTACCATGTCTTTACCTAGTCTCCATCAAGTCTTCAGCTAGTCGTAACTTATGTTGAAGTTGCGACATGCTCGCGACCAAGAAGACTAGGTAATGACACCCCACTTGGTTAAGACCTGGTCGACACTTGGTAAAGACTTGATAACGACTCGGTAACAATTTTTTATTGATTTTTTAGATCGTCCGCAAACCACGGCAACTTTTTTAGTTCCACGTGCATGCAGCAGAACTAAAAAATTGCCACATATTGCCGGTCTTTGCCGACTTTTTTGGGAAGACTAGATAACGACTTGCTGCCGACTATAGACTATATAACCACTTGGTAAAGGCATGCTGGCGACATGTTGCCGACCTCCCAAAAATGACAAATTGTTATCTAGTTTATGTCCAGGTAACGACCGTGGAACGGGTGTTAGATGGCTTGTCACAAGTGCAATGTAGGGTCACCACAATTTCCCACCAATTAGGCTAGTTAAACAATGCACTGACCATAAGACCCTCCATTTTGGTAGACCTCGACCTCTGACAGTATGAGAGCTTTGTTCTTGCCGTGCATGACTACTGACACGAAGCGCCCTCTCACACGCTCCCCTTGGCGAGACCCACACTCTTTCTGCAGGGCATCTTCAAATGTGGTTTGGGAGTCGCATCTTGAGGAATCACAATAGACAGTTGGTACCATTTAAGTTGAACTTGAAGAGCGTTAATATTCTTTTCCTTGATAAACTATCAAAACACCCAGTTATTATGGGGATTTAAAAAAAAATCATCATGAAAAGAAATGACTATTTGTTCAACCTATCAGAACTCATCAATGCTCCTATTATGTTATTATGTATCAATGTATCTGCAGTTTCAGGCAGTTAGGTATTCCCATTCCACCCAAGAGACTGTTACCGAACTCTTAAATTGATTTTATTGTTGCTGTTTTAATTTACTTGCTTGACACTTCGGCCATTTTGAAGCTTATCAAAATTGATGAAAATTAACATCGCAAATGTTATATCATAAGGGAGCGTTCACAATTGACGTCAACCACATTTTGGTACAGTCTGACCCCCACCCCCTCATCAACTTTCGTCAACTTCATGAGCCCCCACCCGACCCCCATATCAACTTTCGTCAACTTCATGACACACACCCTTTTTCTTTCTCACCACTTTTCACCTCTTTCCACAACTCAACAGTCTTCTTCAGGATTTCACTTTTGTGATTTTGAGGATATAATTTTTAATTGCTAATATAATGTTTTTTTTGTTTGTTTGTTTTTATCCATTATGATACATATTACAGAATTGCCAATCTCAAATTCTGAAATTTCTGAATCCCGAGGCCAAAATTTCTGAATCCCGAGGCCAAAATTTCTTAATCTTTATGTTTCATGTGTATTTTTAACTTATATTTAAATAAGACTATTTTATAACACTCTTCTGTGTTTAGAATGGTCAATGGAGAGTAAAAATAATGTACATAAAAGTGTAAGTAACTTGGTTTCAACATATTTGATTAAAATAAATAAAAAGGTTTGGATCGTCGTCAGACTATTCGCGTAAAAACGTTCAAAGTAAGGAAAAATCAATGACAAATGTGTTTTTTTTAATTTGAACCATTTCATTTTACCTACATTACCTAGTACACAGTTTTGTAAGTCATGAAATGATTCTTGTTGGACATCTAAAAAACTAAGTCTTTCAAGTACCCAATTTAGCTGTAAATTATTTACCGGATTGCAGAAAAATACATCACATTTAAAAAAAAAAGTAGGATACCCCCAAAACTCCCTGGTGCTAGAGGGGGGTATCCCCCCTCTCTCCCTCCCCCCCACCCCCCTGAGGTTATTGACATCCAAAATTACATTGTCAGACAAACAGATTTGGCAGAGTCAGAGCAAGTGAGAAGTGCAAAATGTGCATTTAATACTCAGAAAGTTATAAGCATGTATAACAATACTGGACCACGAATCATCACATATCCATGTTCTTTTGACTTCTGATGCTCCACAATAACAATGTCATATCTACCACTATGTTTGATACTAAAATCACCCGGGTGTAACTCATGCTCTTTTTCTATGCAGTGATATCATTGCATTTTTTTTAATACTCGTCCCTGTAATTTTGAAACATTACGTTACTGGAGAGCACAAAAAATCATTAATTTTTAATACTTCTCTTTAACTTTACTTTCATATGTCGTTGACAGGTCGTGTTGGTGCAGGTGCATTGTGCCTATCACAACAACCAGCAGAAATTGTTAGTCTCTATCACCGAGGCTGTCCGCCGCTATTTACGACACGTCATTTAAATCGAGTGCATTTTTGCACGCCAGTAAAAGCATGTTTACACAATGTGTAGTTGAATCGAGTACATTCGATAATGGCTGCACCCATATGCGAACAAAAACATTGGTATTTTAAGAAAAAAAGTTTTTTAAAATATTTAGTCATTTCCCCTGAATTTCGGAATCAAGACGAAATAGTCGGAATGTTCGGAATCTGCTTCATATTTCATAATGATTCAGAAATTTCGGAATACTTGGCAACTCTGGACTATTATTATACTGAATCATTAAAAAGCACATGGTGTCAGAAATAGGTCAGCAAATTGAATATGAAACAGTTGAGTTCTTCATTACTTTAAAAATATTTTGCTAACATTACTGTGTTTTGAATGAAAATTTATATATGAACCATTATGAGTCATAAAGTTTCTTTCATATCTGTGGTAACTAAGATGACCAACCTGACTTAAATCACCGATTCAAGCTATATTCCCTTTGATTTATATGATATCACGATGTTCTCATTCTATTCTACAAATGTTGCCAGCGTTACGGTTCAACTATAAATTTAGTCCTAAATTGGTAACTTTACTACAGAAGTTAAGTTACAAATTAAGTTAGTTCAATGTACAAAGTTGGTGTCAACTTGCCACCCCCCCCAACTTTTCAACTGCCCCCCCCCCGCCGCCCCCGTCAACTTTCGTCAACTTTTGGTGAATCCCCCGCCCCCCCTTCAGGGTTGATGTCAATTGTGAACGCTCCCTAATCTCTGATAATTCAAAATTTCTGATTCCCTAGAAATTATCATCTACCGTATTCATTCTTATAAGCGCACCTGCCCCATTAAGCTCACACCCACTGTTTATGCAGATTAAATATTATACAAATCTTTTTTTTGGCAAAGATTTCACTATCGGCGCCATATTATAAGACTATAACACGCTGTTATATTGGTATTCGGATTACCACATAACCATCTAGGCGCATTATGTTATTATGTTCTGTGGGGTCAAAGTGAGCTATAAAAGAAAAATGCATAAAACGCGAAAAATTGTTGGCTATGCTTATTATTATTTTTTTTTTTTGCTGAAATTTGTTTTTGTAAGTGCACTGTGTGCCTGTTAGAACGAATATGGTATATCATTTGAATAAATGAGTTAAACAGGCCCAACTAAATTATGGATACTTTATATCTCATTACAAAACAAATGATAATTAAGAAAAATGGATGGTAAGATGTTTACTCTATTGTATAGGCAATACATATCACCTCTACTTACATTCTAGCGTCTGATTCCAATGGATGATTCTGGTTCAAGTTTGAGAGAACATAGACATCCACTGTCTGCAGGTTCCGCGCTGAAACGATCACGCCAGGAAGAATCGACTGAACATTTAGATCTAGTTTATCTGTTATAATAAGTTATTTCGTAAATTGTGCGTGACGGCACGAGGTCAGAGGTCAGGGGGCATAAAGTTGTTTATTGGGCATGATTTTTCTATACAGTATATAGTAAAACTCGGCGACAAAAATGCGTAAATAACTTTGTTAATCATACACTGCTATTTATAAATTTAAGTCACCACTTGTAGGAAAGGTGTAAGAATGCACAGCTAAAAGTAGAGATTAATTTGGCAATATACAGCACCTGAAAAGCTTCTCTAAATCTCTTGTAAAAATTGTAAACAAAAAGTTTGGACTATGACAGAGATTTTTCACCAGATTTAGAGTGGGTTTAATAACAGCTATGCATGCAGAATTAATCTTTTGACGTCAGATATGGTTTCCTACACTTGTTTTACAATAGGTGACTTAATATTATTCGATTCCCATGAGAATTAACGAAGTTATTAATAACTTATTGTTGGCATTTCTGTCAGAATTTCCCGGTGAATGGATATAAAACGCATGTGTAAACATTTTCACACATCTCCGACTTTCAACTAATATTAGACAAACTTATGATTGTTGGATTTCTTATTTCTTGGTGTCAAATCAACCGCATATTATTCTTTTATTATTTGCAATTGGTTTGAAAGGGGATAATTTCGATGCAACTGCATATTTGTTGATTTCCTGGGCTTACCTAGTATTTTCATTCATTTTACTATATGAAAACACCCATCCATAACGCAAACTTATCACCCTTTTTATCTGATCTGGTGACGTCACTTCTATTTACAAAATGGCTTTATTGCTTTTTCTAGTTCTCAATTAAACTATGTTTCTGAATGATAGCTTTTAACTCCTATAGTTGTCTCACTAATTGTATTTGTCAAATATACTCAAACCTATACTTTCTAAAAATCTGCATATTATTTACAAAATGCTCATAAAATCCCTAGTACATTCAACCAAAAATCTAAAGCAATGCTAACGTTTTGGCACTTCACAGATTACGTGGGCAGGGATGGTGCAGGACACAGCTCTCAGGTGGAGAAGAAAGGCCGGGTCTTGATGGGAGTACAATTCTACACACTGCCACGGGCCCGCTATATAAGAGAATTAAAATCACAGAATAGCATGGACAGATCTAGAACAATGAGACTGTATTCTTAATTGAGTACTCTGATGTTACTTGCAAATAATCAATAGTTCAGGTCAGTCACATGATTGAGAAAAAATTACCTGAATTTTCCTTGATTTAGAATTTTTGCTTACTAAAAGGCAGTTTTTGCTAACCAATATAACAAAAATTGACTCATCCTGAGAAGAAATTCAAGGCACAACATTACAAATGTTTTGTAAGAAGTATGGTGGATTAGATTTCTCCCACGATTTTATTTTTCAAAATTCCAACCTTAATGCTTTTAAAATTCACCAACAGTATGAGTCTGTATCACATGTAATTTGAAATAAATAACTGAAGGCTTCAAAGATGTACATTCTTAAGCTCAATCTTGGATGGTACCAGTAATCAGATCAGCTACGAGAATCATACCTGATAAGGGCATGACGTCATCATGGATGTCAACATTCTTGAGCTTGACTTTTCCGTTTTCACGGACCTTTGTGCGACCGGCCACCAGTACACCAGGCACCGACAATCCGGCCCTTCGCTGGCCCATGTCTACCACCGACGCTATATGGTGGCTGTAACACAAGAGGAAGACAAAATGTCACACACCTTTTTCATGAGGACATTGCTGCATTATAATGGAAAAAAGTGTTTAATTTACCTAAGAGCATAGAGCTCATTAGTACTCTCAATATGAGCCGCATCAGCCAGGTCACCAAATGCCCTCTTACAGCTTGCATCCTGACATGTAACACAAATATAACTAAGTCAATGATTAAACAGTAAAATAACAGAATATCGATTCTTATCGACTAGAAAGTGACCTAAGAAGAGAAATCTGCAATATTCATTGAAAATATTTCGCCATACATTTATAATAAACTAGCTGGATACCCGGCGCTGCTCAGGTTGAAACAGCTAGATGTGATTTGGAAAACACTAAATGATCGTTCCTCCCCGTCCTTCATCCCTCCCACCAGCTGGTACGGAATAACTCCATCACATGTGGACACTTTTCACTTCTCCCAAAGGTGTCCACATAAGACAGGTTCCACTGTAGGTTGTGTAGCAACTTTGAAATATATGTCACAGCCATTTACACACTAAATCTACTAAATATGGCAATGATTAATCAGTCTGATATCCCTCCCCCAGTTACTGCTATCCCTGGTAAACACGTGTGGAGCAGATTAAATGTCCTACGGATCCCTACCCTCCCTTCCACCGCCACCACCACCCTATTCTCTCCCCAACCCTCTCTACCTCACCCCATCTAAACAGGTCCATAACTAATGCACCCCCTTCCTGCTGCTGCTCTCGTTGAAACGGATGAGATCTGGAACATATTAAATGCTCCTCCCTTCCCATTCTTTCCCCTGTCCCACATCCCTCAAACCAGCTCCCATCACTATACAGGTCTGGGAAAGATTAAATAGACCTCCATCACCTTCCTCCCACACTCATATGTGACAGCCATACACAAACTACATATATGTGGCAATGCTTGATCCCTATAATATGCCTACCTCCAGCTTTTCCTACCCATACCCATATCAATCATCCCCTTTCTGCATTGCTCAGGTTGAAATTGATGACCATATGCCCCCCCCCCCTCACACCACCAAACACACACACCTTTCTGCCAACACCCCACCTCAAAATAGGTCCGGAGCAAATAAAATGCACCTCCATCACAATCACCACCCTTCCCAGCTCCCTCGTTTGTATGAATGTACGTGTGACGTGCAACGTACGTTTGACATATACAAACGTTTAACGCCGTACCTTTAACAAACATGGCCCTGTAAGCAACCTTCTACAAATTTTTTTTTTCTTGTTTTTATCATTAAAACCAATATACTAGTGTTTGGTTTTAAATGTGACATTATAACGACCAGCAAGTTGTCGTGATTGTATACATACACAATTTGGAGTGTGTACGTCTTGTGGTTAAAAAGCCTTTTGTGACACAAAAAATCGCCTCTTCTTTTATATATATAGATATGAAGTAATGATGGATTATTTGTGTGTGTGTTTTTAACAAATGACATTATATTATGTTTCAGAGGAAAAATAAATATTGGAAAATTGCGTCCTGAAGTCCTAAACAAGTGAAAATTACTGTCAAATAAGTAATTTCTCATTGACGCTTTGTATTTCTATGTATGAATGTGTATGAGACATGATGGCTTACAGCTTTCTCGCCTGTAGTTAGCGTGTTCAGCAGGAAGTACTGATGGTCCCGATAGAAAAGCGTTGTGGGGCTCTCCGGGTCACCTGAGGACAGAACAATGTATTTCGATGTTCATCTTCATACTCTGTACTAATTTATGTTGTAAGATTTTAGGGAACCTTCCAAAGTTCACCTAAGAACCAAAAGCAATAACAATGGGATTTAATTTTGAACAAAAAATATATTAAAAATGGCACTAAACTTGATTTAACACCAATGTTTGCAGTTTTATAGTTTCATTATATATTCTAAAATATTTATCTTAACATTTAGCATGAGCTTGTGAAATATTTTACTTGAACAAACCATTCTGACTTAAAATTTGTGCTATGACTGCCTTTTTTTGAAGCGACAATTTTCTTTACATCTAAAATGAACATTCTATTTATGTGACTGTAAAAATAATCCCCACCCTGTCTTGGCACCTCACAGATAAAGTGACGCTTCTGTCTCTGGTTCCCCCAACAGACACTAGCATCTTTGGAGAACATGGAATAGCGTGGATTCTTGTCCATTCCACGGTTGTCATTCCAGTTGGAGAACACAGCACACTTGCCTAAAATCATAACATTGCAATTGCACAAGCGTAGACTCATAGCATAGCAGGGTAAGAAACTTAAGTACCAGGGCCAAACCTAACATTCATGCTTAATAATCAGTATCAATATGTAGAACTTTTCTATGATTGATACATTTTCAGGGAGCCCTCTAAATTGTAGTGAGTGATAGCAGACTCGGTTGTCATTCGTTCAAGTGGACATCCTAACCATTACAATAACTACCTAACAATTCAATCAAGCCTTCATAGAGCTACACTTGAAAGTTGCTTTTGTATGCAAGAAACAATGCATCAACATGCTCATGGGCGTAAATGTGATGAATACCAGACTATTAAGCACTCACCCTCTGACAATTTCTGTACGCTTGATCCTTGGATCCAGAACTCATGATTGTCAAATTCTGTTCCTTTATCCTTAACAATCATCTGCACAGCATAGCTATAATATACAGTAGATGAGGCTTGTTTTGTAAAAGTGATACATGCATAATATTTGTCGTAACATTTCTCATAATTTTTCTTGATTATTTTCATGTTTTAATAAATTTTAATTAATAGTGGGTGTGGGCTTTTCACATTTTTATTGAACAATGTAATTTATTGTGAGAATTGTTGCATATATATACACTGTACTATGGTAACGTGATTGACGGTTCAATTTACTTAAAGAAATGCTGATATTCTTTATAATATAAATTTATGATCAATGCATGTTGAGCACAGCTCCATCTGCAGTCACAAAGAGAGAAAAGGGAAGACTAAATTTAAAAACAGACTAGGCATGCAGTTGTGAAGACAAATCAAGCGTATCCCGGGATAGGTCTAATAGACCCTAATTATCAAAGGAGAGTATGGTTTTGCAGCAAGTCCACACCAGCTGAATGAGGAATAATCAGGGCCTGCACCAGTAGATTCAGAATTTGATTGATAATTCTTGTGCTGTTAAGAGTGGTCTGGGCATAGGATTTGCCCAGAGCTTTATGAGTAAGTATTTTGAGTGTAAGACTGGTCAAAAAATGACAGTATCAAGTTATCAATGATCACGACACAAAAATCGATAATTGACTGCTGATTCAACATACAGATCTGAACATAAAATTTTTGTACTGCATATAATTTGAATTGAATACATCTGTTCTTTTAGCAACATCCAAGAAATGCACTAGACAGCTTTGAATTAAGAAATAATTGCAAAATATGACGTTTGTGTTCATTTGTGTAACAGCCCTACCTTTTTAATCAACGTGGACAGTGTCTATCATTACTACATCTCACCTGAGCTGGTGCCACTGGACAACGGACCTAATGAAGGCTAGCTTTCCACCATACTCTTCTTTACACAATGCTGCCGCTCCCTGCGTACAAATACAACGTTACTCCAACACAATGGGGTTGAATATTTGACCTGCCTCACAATTCCCATTTTGGGTTCTTTAATGACACTGATGTAATATTGTGTTACAAATGTATCATGCAATGCAATCTGCTTCTGTGCTTCTGGTATGTTTAAATTACCATTTCGATCTCCATTATTTATCATTTAATGAAACACAGATTGCACATTGATAACAAAAATAGAAGGGCAATGCACAGTGAGTTTGTGTGCAGTCATTTCACGTGTCACACACATAATACCTAGACTATATGATGTTTTGCAAACATTCTTTTGCCGAGATCCATTTTTGCTCACCAGTTGTCATCATTTACTACATGTAGATGTATTTGATTTTAAGTTGATTTAATTGTGAATAAAGTAATACCGTCTGTTACCACATATAGGTCGAACACTCATATAAGTAGAATCACATGTTTTGGCCTCAAAGTTGGGAATTTGTAGAAAAATTGAAGAAAATCTGAAAATCATTCTGGCCTCGATTGAGACAAAATTGATAACCATATGCATGTAAAATCTGCGGCACCATAGTGCTGGTTGATCGAGACTGCTATCGGCATTGCTTTGTTCTGGTCGTGAGTAACGAACAAACCCATGTGTTTTGATTACATGTCATTGTTAATCATCACAAAATATAGCCTTGTTACTTCAAAAGATAATGAATGATATTCAATCGAATTATCACTATAGTATATTGGATATATAACTTCACAAAGCAAGCAGCATTCGTTGCAAAGTAATGTTGTTGATCAACCACAGTAACCAACCCGCTAGTACATGATGAACGAAGCATGAATTTTATTTAATAATATCGCAAAATATAACGGCATATCTGATGTATAGGCTATAAAATAATGTTAAATCGAATTACCCTCACAGGAATATTGGTTTACGATATACAACTTCAATCCACAGTGATAGATGACGTATTCTACAAGCCTTGTCAAGGTATTTCATGAATATCTTCTATTATCATCCATAGTCACTCCTGGTCGCACACATACAATGATACGTGGTTCCTTGCATTCGCCAACACCGCCCCTTCGCTCATCCAGATATATTGATTTTCGGAATGTCCATCCAGCTTCCTACATGTCCGGTTAAACGAGGTTGTATTAAATGTACTTTCAAATCTTGTTTGCTTTGTCCCAAAAAAGGTAAAATCAGTTAAACAATCAAACTGTTTATCTGCATTGGGTATAGGCTTTAACACCCAGTGGTGTGCCTTGACTGGTGATTGTAGTCTAAGGACACCGGAATAGACACATGATGATGCCAAATGCAAAATGTCTGGCATGACTATTGAATAGCAACTTCTCAACTCCTCAGGAGTCAGTGATTAATTCCACAATTAAACTGCCTCATTATCTTAAATTGATAATTGTCCAGAACTATTTACTCTATCCTCTGCTGCATTCTTAGCCTAAACACAACGCATTTATTCTCTGCTGGCAAGTGCTTTTGGCTCGGGATGGGCCGGACATTTGTTATCTTGGGTGAAATGTGCTAAAATTTTGTAAAACAATAGGCTTAAAGTGCTGATTTTCCCTGATAAGATGTATGATAACATCAAAGATGAAAGAGCCACAGAACACCAGTAAAGAAAAATTGTCATATATTTGACAGCATCGCTACACATAGGTGATACTTGGAGCACCTGATAACCATGATAACTGATGACACGCAGATAAAAATCTTGACCTATATGTGGTAACAGACAGTAACTGGAACACATGAGTTGAGTGTGCGCACAAACTCCCTGTGCAGTGATATACTACCATTCTGTGTTTTTCAGATGATTGAACATCTATCTGTAGAGTAACAAAATATTCATAGTTATTTTTCTATCACTTAGGTCTTAATCATTATATCAATTTTTAAACCACTTACCTGCTGGTCTCTGTTCATAAAATGCACATAGTATACTTCATTCTCAAATTGCAGGATCTCTGCATCCTTGATATACTCCAGGCGGCCTGGCAACAACAAAACACAGTTGGTTTAGGCTGATGCCATTCAGCACATGCATGTTACAGAGTGAGAAGCACTGAATAATATCAAATTGGAAAACACAGCCTGACTGTAAGGCCATGATACCTGGTAGGGTTGGTACCCACAGGCCACGTATGACTAATGTGCATTATTTTGGCAAGGCTCATTAGAATTTGAAGGTGTCAAATGGGTTAGAACCTTTCGTCAAAAGGTAGTCTGATGTTTTGTTTAATTCACATGAATACCAACATTTGCAAAATGATAATACACATCCTTATCCATGACCATATGAATGTCATTACCATCTGTGTAATTAGAAACATCAACATACTGCGGTTGTAGAGGTTGACCATGCTTATATCATATGTGCGGGAGAGATCCACAGCCCACCATGGGTCATTCTGTGTGGGGGGTCACAGTCACTGCCGTGTCCAGTGGCCCGGTGAACCAGGGAT
>CM032660.1:32167036-32183952 GCA_019095985.1 Streblospio benedicti
ACACAGCCTGACTGTAAGGCCATGATACCTGGTAGGGTTGTTACCCACAGGCCACGTATGACTAATGTGCATTATTTTGGCAAGGCTCATTAGAATTTGAAGGTGTCAAATGGGTTAGAACCTTTCGTCAAAAGGTAGTCTGATGTTTTGTTTAATTCACATGAATACCAACATTTGCAAAATGATAATACACATCCTTATCCATGACCATATGAATGTCATTACCATCTGTGTAATTAGAAACATCAACATACTGCGGTTGTAGAGGTTGACCATGCTTATATCATATGTGCGGGAGAGATCCACAGCCCACCATGGGTCATTCTGTGTGGGGGTCACAGTCACTGCCGTGTCCAGTGGCCCGGTGAACCAGGGATGAGTGGGTCGGGACTGACCGCTCATCAATGGGTTACTGTAACAGACCATGGGAGAGATTGGGTGAAGTCTACTTCTACTGAATACAGTTATACTTACTAAGTAAAGACAAGATATTGATGTTTTGTTTTTATGTCATAACTGCATAGATGTGAACCGGTCACCGCTTAAAATCTTAATCTGATCCTTGAAAAATCTTAATTTTTGAGCAAAAATCTTAACAAAAAACGAGAAAAATCTTAATTAAATTTTAATGTTTTACGGTTTATTAAGTACTTAAAATGGCAATTAAAATCAAGAAAATATCAATCTAATTACTATTTGTATAGAGGGTACTAAAATTACTAAGTATTTGATGGTTGAAGATTGAATGGATTGTTACTTTCATCGAGTGCCATTTTGCCAAGTGTGCACCTGCTACACATATAGTGCCTGATGCAATATGCATTTCTCACAACGCAAATACAGCAACGTGCAAACACATTTCCAACGCTATACAATACCATACATTAATTGCTGGCTTGATCCAGCCAAAAGCACTTTCGTTTCATAAAATCGAGGTCGTATTGTGAACGGCAAAACTGGGTCAATGTCTGTCAATGGCCGCAGACACAATATTGTTTGGAAAAGTGCATATCTTCAATGAAACTAACAGAACCCTGTAAAAAGCCTACAATCCGGACGTAATGATTTTACAGAATTCAAAATACGTAATTTTACAAGGTTTTACCATAAGTTCACATCTCTATAACTACTGGTGAAAGGCTGGTTGAATTTTCTAAAATTTCTAAAAGGTTGAATGTTGCAACTCTGGCCTGAATTTTCAATTTATTATTTCTTGTAGTCAACATCATTCTCCCTGTCCATGATGGGTAGGCATTTATATAAGCTAAATTTAATATTTGAACAGCAGCGGGTCCTCTCATTGTTGTTTTAAGTGAAAATGTCAATCTACATTTTCTGAAAGCTTGCAACAGTAAAGAAATTACAAAGCAAATTTACATATGAGGCCTAACCAACATGTAAAAGAAGATTACGGTATGTTTGGTTTATGTTCAATATGGTCTAACATTGTCTAGATTTTCAATTGGAAAAATAACACCAAATGTAGAGGATGAACTAAGCAAAAAGCATGTGTGTGCTGTTTAACTTACTACAAGAGTCCGTCGACTGCCCGTTCTGCTGAGTTGTAGACACTGATGTCTCTCCGGTCCCGCGTTTTTCTTTCTGAGCTGGTACCCATCATTGCACGACGTCCGTATGCTACATTCTTCTGCTCCCTCAACACTGTAGCATACATGTACGTACAAAACATCACATTGTGAATCTTTCAACCATCCAGGGACTTTTAATTCAAAATTTCTAATTTAAGGTGCATCAGCCCCTGATGACTGCTTCTGGCATGAAGCATGAAACAACGTTGTAGGGCAATGTCTGCATTATAGTTATCACTTAATCAACAATTATATATATATATGTATATATTTATCAGGATTGAAATTTCAACTATGCGAATTCCTATAAAGTTTCTAATATTGAAGTCAGGTTTGAGATCTCAGATGTTCATGGTACCTTCATTGCAGTGGGGCGCCTGGAAGTCTACTGAGCATGCACACTTGTACTGAACGTCGCCAGCTGCTGACGTGTCCACGTAGCAGGTGCTCCCATTTCCACATCGCTTACCCCCGCAGACATCACGGCCTACAATTGCAAGACCTACCACTGCAAAAGACTAGTACTTCTTAAGGCAAAATTATCTTTTGTCATTTTTCTATACAATTTAGTTGGTCCAATGGGACTGCAACTCGCCTGGGATGATATCTAGATAATGGATATACAGGGATGATAGAACACACTTAGATCTACTTACATTTGTCCTCACTTTAGGACACATTTAAGAGATAACCATAACGCTACTCATTGTTAATAGCACTCATATATATCCTACATACTTCAGGCATCATTGAGAAAACACTGATTTACTAGTGGTCTTCAGAAATTTTGATATTCTATTTAATACTTTCAAAAGTAAACTGAATCTCCACCATGTTTTGTGTGAGTAGCTTGCTATTCAACCAACCCATGTACATTTAACATGCACAGACATACTAATTCGCTATTTATTGTCATAGAGCATACAATATACCGGGACACTTATTCATTAACGCTCATGATAAGTAACGTTATTATTTAGTGAAGGTGCGCCGTTTGTGTAAATCATTTTGTCTGTGCAATATGCTGTCAAAATCAATTGTCACTTTTAAGATATTGGTAAGTACATTTGTTATAGACTATTAGGAGTTTGGAAGAAATCATTCTATCTATTTATCCTCATAACCCCTGAAACTCACTCTAAAGAGTACTAAACTGTACTAAACTGTTCTCCCATATTCAGACCCTCAAATCTGTATGAATACATCTACATCCGAACTACTTAGCATGCCTGCTAATAGAATTTGTTATACACATGGTGACATGTATTTGTGTTTTATTTGTATGACCATTAGTTATAAATTTTCTGAAAGTGACTTATTTGGTTCAATCGTTTATACTTTCACTACACAAATCGCATCAAAGACCACAGAAATATAAAAATAAAAAAATATACATTAAAATAATTAATGAAAGAAAATACTAAACACAAATGTGTTAAGAAAATAAGTACAGCAATTTGATTATTTAAGTTATAAACATTTATAACATGATTGTTTTTTCAAATTAGAATAAAACATTAAATTTGAAACAAATAGAGATCTTAACATCAGAACAAAAAAACAATCAAAAAACAACTGACTGTCACAGTCAAGAGTAGCGCCTGGATCAGTCCGTGTATTTGGGATTTCTTCTCCGGAGTCAGGATTAACGCACCAGCAGTATTTACTCTTACTACACTGTAAGTTAGTGCATGCAATATAAATACAAGTCATCTTGAGCATACAGTCAATTTTTACAGGTGATTTTATACAATTTGTTGGCAATTTGGATGCAGTATAGTGAATGTATGTACACATGTGTAATTTCTTCAATCCCTTACATTCATATTTTCACGGGTATAGGATTAGGCCAAAAGTCTTTGGCTTACAATACAACTGTGTTTCAATAACATAAGATTACAAAGCTTCGGCATTGTTCTACTGCAACTTTACAAACCTGTTTTTTGTGAAAGAGTCCATTTTTATCGCACTGTGGATGGTATTCAGGGTTGGCGCTGGCACCAATTTGCTGCTCCTGACAGGTGGTGATGGGGGGTAGGCCTAAACAATACCAAAGGCATCAAATGAAGCACACGACTCGGTCATAGACAAAAGAAAATTTGGGACAGTGACATATCTGGAGAGTGGAGAATGGGTATTCTGTAATATATAACATGTTTGTCATATGGTCGCAATTTAAGTACCGCTGTTATGAATACTGATGTCACTGGTGCTACTGGATCGAAAGGCATGTGATAAGGATAATCTACAATGTGTGGTACTGTATAGAACATGATACTGTGATGCGTCAAAAGAACGAATCCTGATAAAAAAGTCATGTTACACAACAAACCTGGTTTTGTATTTATTATTCATTTTAAAAAATCATAACATTTGTTTTAAAATAAACTGGCCTCAAAGAACAAATATCTACCCTTGTTTACAAATCATCTGTGTAAACTTTCAGTTTCATGCCGGCATATAACATAGCATATGCAACGAATTATGTAAAGGGATAGCATATGTGAAAACGTTAACTGTTTTACATCACACGTCTGTGGCGCGCACTGTTATAATTTGTATGTATCACATACGCCGTGACCTGCTTTTTGTGTGTACGGTACCAGATCAAACATTAACCAAAATAAAATAGACATATTTAAAAGACTTGATAGGTACTAACATTGCTAATGTTGTGACTGCTAAATTTGAATGGTACACCTTGAAAGTGGATTAAAATCAGTCCGGTGGGCAACTAACCATATACAATGTACAATGTATACTGTTTTTACCGCTACAAGTTATTTTTACAAGGCGATTCCGAAGCATGATAACAAATGAAAATAGATGCAAAAGAATAATCAGGGTTCCCAGTGATTCTTGCAAATGGAATTCAAGGTTATTTCCAGGTTTTTTCCAGGCTTGTAGCTTTGACAGACGCAAGATCGGGGCATGTAGTTTTAAAAAGTGGGGTCTTGTAACATTAAAACATACGCAAATTACAACTACCAAGAGACAAGGTTCATAAAGAGACTGTACTTAGGTTGCTTGTTGGTGGCTGCATGAACTTGAAGTCATTCTTTTCTTCACTGTCAAGAGACTGACCATGCTTCTGACCTAGGCTAAAAAACCTCTGCCCCGGTTGTGGTGGTGGATAACCGAAATCTCTGGGTTCTTGTGGAGTCCCAGGCGTTGCAATTCGCAGACTCTCCCAAGTGTACACCTGTACATAACAAATACATACATGGCGGTGCTTTCTTACACATCTAAAAATGAGCCCTCCTACTTCACAAAGGCTGCAGGTTGTCAGGTGGCTTTTGGCTATCCAAAAGTATTTTAGATAGCCCATGTAAAAGGACTCATTTTTAAACCAAAATAGATTCAATGAAAAGAACACTCAATGTAGAAGTGGTAAATCTGTGCTATCTCCAGTCAAATAACCAATGTCTTGTTTCAGCAACATTTGACTTCTTCTGAGCTTTAACTTAGTCTGCACCATGGCCAGCTCATAGATTTCATTCATACGCATAAACTGTATATAATACATGTCTGCAGTCACACGATCCAGTGCTAGACCCACCTTGACCTCCTCCATGGCAAGTATGCCATTCCCGAGTATGCCCACATATCTGGCCCAGCGCCACGGCTCGCATTCCCTCAATACTGCTGCCGCCAGCTCCGGGTACCGTGTAGAATTTCCGGCGCCAGCACAGAGCCCTCGGCGGTCACCACTTTTCCCGTTCACAGGAGGAACAAACGCCGGCACCGTCCAAGGTGTGTACTTGTGTATTGCAAACACCTCAAAGTCACGTGCTGGAAACGACGGGCAAAACATAAAAACTGGAGGTATGCCAAATTTTGTGATAATATGATATTGAACTATTTTGGACAGGTTCAGCTTCATATTAATCACTGGTGTCCCACAATGGCATTCTTTGTCAAATTGGCCCACATTTCATCAGTGTGGGAAACTTCTCCAAAATAGGCACTAGACACTAGGGCTGGCAAGTTGAAAAACTTACAGGCCCTAGTGAAATCTTACCAGCCCTGTCAACGACACTCAATATCTAGTGGGGGTCCGGGGGTATTCCACATTGGAATTTTTTTTAAACATATTCTAAAAACCAGCCATTTGGCGGACTTTCAGAATATATTTGATATTATGACGAAAGCACATATGCTAAAATACGGGGTCATAAATGTGCCAGACAACCGGGCAGTTAAGTCTAAAGACCTGCAGTTGGATATTTATTTGTTCCAGTTTTCAATCATACTTTTCCGTTAAACTATACTTTGAACTAGTTTTTTTTGGCAAAAGCACACCTGAAGCTTTTGGTCACTCTCATGACCTTTTTCCCACAATGCCTTAGTCTTCACAAGATCGTGGTGTGATGATGTCAGCCCTCCGGATGTTGTAAAAGACTTCTTGTAATCGATTGCAACACCCTGGGGGCCGAAGTCATCACACCATGATCTCACGAAGACCAAGGCATTGCGGGAAAATGGTCATGAGAATGCCCAAAAGCTTCAGGTGACCTTTCACCAAAAAAAAAACTAGTTCAAGGTATAGTTTAGCACAAAAGCAAAAATGTTCTCTCAACTTACTCATTTTGTCCTTACGTATGACCACGATAGTATGCACCATGACAAACTTTCCGTACAGGTCGACCAGCCACCATGAGTTGGGCTCCTCATGCGTCTCACACCAGGTCCTACAGCAGACACACACATCAGAGAGCTTAAACTCACCAACCCACACCAACCCACTTTCTCACCACTTTGCCATTCATTCCCAGACTCATTCTCTTTTCTGACTGGTTAATAGCCATGCGGGATATGGGTTTATCACTACTTTGCAGAGGTGATCTTACCAGTTTGTGAATGGAAAAAACATATACGTCCGACGCTCATTAACGTAATAAATGCATTACTACGACATACAAATTATTATGTAGTCTGTGCTGGGACATTCAGAGAAACGCTGTATTGTTTGGAGGGTTGGCGTTTTACACCATAGGTACATCAAGCCAAGTGTGTTTTACACTGATTGCTTTGTATTCTTAGAAACGTGTTGCCATTAAAATTGCCGTAAACAAACTATAGATTTTACTGACTGTCTGAATTCTGGGCATTTTGGATCAGAGCGCCAACAATAGTACAACCCACACCAACCCACTCACTTATCAGTCATAACCAGAAGACGCATCTTCCTCCAATCACAGTATCTCCATCATTGCTAGATCGCACTCTTTTTCAGCAATTTTTCCCATGCCCAAGTGCTGGAAATCCTATGGATACTCAACCCACTTATAGAAGTTAAAATGAACTACCGTAGTACCAGTTATATAATGAAACAATCTATTCAAAGGAAAAATAATTCCTTCAATTGCTTATAAAATATTTCCATGAAAGTGCTTATTTCCCTATGGCATTATTAACACATCAAGGCTCTTACTAAATAATGCTTTGAACGTGATATGCATGATAAAGATTTGCAGCGGCTTTGTTCACATTTTATCAGTAACCAGTGCAACCACACTTTCAACTGCTCTAGCCAAACGGGCAGGCTAATTTGTCTGCCTCTGTTGAGACCAAGGAGTGACTCAAAATAGAAACAACGAATCTGCCACTTTTGTTGAGCTTCACAAAATGTAAATGCCTAATTTTGGCCACTTACTGTGGGTTTCCGTCGACAGCAAATAGTGCCCCGCGGAGGTCTGCAGTGGAGCTCTGGTAGGTGTGCCAGGAGCGCTCCGCAACATTGGGCACTGAAACATCATAATAAAACATCGCTCTTTAGAGAAAATGTTAAGTACTGGTTCTCAAACATATCATGGTCAATAGTAGAGGGGAAAATGATGCAAAATAATTATCTGCAGTGCATAGGGGGAGTGCCCACCGTTAGGTGTAAATAGTACTGGTGAGTATACAGTGAATAGTCTATGTACATACCTGAAGGAGCAACGACCACTCGGCCCTGCACAACAGTGGTGAGTACGTTGGATTCCTCCGGGGCCTCTGAGTACAACATCACATAGCGACCAAACTTGTACCCAAGACATATTACCGCAAAGCTGCACATACCAGAAAAAGTAACCTTTGATGTATTCATCATGATGGAATCTTACATCATTTGGACATTATTTCATCTTATAGAACACAAAATGAAGTTACATTACTAAAGTGGACACTTCAATTAAACTACTTCTTAATTAATGAAACTCACAAAACATATACAGAACTATATAAATTACATCGCTACATATTCTTGACCACATAAAGATTTAAGTTTTCAAAATAATCTTTTGTCTTCTTATGAAATACTGTATTTTCATCATAATATAACTGTATACCAAACCAACAAGTTTAAAGGAACAAAAAGTAATCATTTTGTTTTGGAATGTTCTTTTATGCTGTGTGAATATGTTCTCAATGATTTAATTTTGAATTTTAAAATTTTCTTTATTTTTATGAACGTTTTCAAACCATGTAGGTTCCTTGTCAAAAACTAAAATAGAAATACAATATAAAAACAGTGCAAATACAGTACAAAGAATACATAATGGTTATCAAGATTAAAATGGTATTAAAAAACAATTGACCTTCATAATACCATGTTAATCTTGATAACCATTATGTATTCCTTGTACTGTATTTGCACTGTTTTTATATTGTATTTCTATTTTAGTTTTTGACAAGGAACCCACATGGTTTGAAAACGTTTATAAAAATAAAGAAAATTTAATAATTCAAAATTAAATCATTGAGAACATATTCACACAGCATAAAAGAACATTCCAAAACAAAATGAGACCAAGCGCTGTGTACCAAATACATAGAATTTTTAGTAAAAGTAATCATAAGAACAGAAAATCTATTTACACCCACTCATTGATCTTGCCTCACGAACAAGGCATCTGGGTGCATGATTTTACTCTTTATCATTTAGTTTCGAAATTCAAAATCATCCAGAATCACTTTATTTCAAAAGACTGTTTATGCATGCAATTTCAACACCAAGTAAAAACTTAATTGGTGAACTTTTTGAAACTATTTTTGAAGTAGAGACATTCAAGATGAATATTTAAGTAGTTACATTTCACTCAAACTTACTAATCTTCAAAAGTTCCAACATTAAAGGCCGTGCGCCCGTCCCACATTTCACAGTAGGAGCTGTAGGAGTGTACAAAGTGGGGAGTGCGCACGCTGAACTCATTGTGCCGGTGGGGCACATAGTGGTTGAGAACGTACACCCGCAACTCCTGCTCCAAGCCGCCTGGTGGAACACACACTAACTTTATACACATTCATCTCAGTAGATGGCATAGTCATAGGCCTACATGCATATCAGAGTATTAAGCGCTTTAGAATTTGCATCCTCAGTACAGCCCTGATAAAAAGTGGACAGTCCTTAAATATGTCAGCCCTATAAAAACTGCTCCGTCCATTTTGTGCTGGGACCATTTGAAACCAGTCAGCCCTGCTTAAATCAGCAATCAGCAGGTACAAGGCCATTGGGTTGGCCTTATTTCATTTCCTGCCTATATTTCAAGAAACACTGTCATCTTTATTTAATTTGTGAACAGGGTCAGGATTAGGTGGGAAAGTGCTACTTGTCAGCAGAATCATCTGAATGAGTGGCCATGAGTAGTACCGATATATCTGCACCACCTGCAAAAATTGTACTTGCCCTCCTTGCAAAAATTCTATACTTGTATGCCAAATGGGCCAAATTTCCCACTTGTTAAAAGCACCAGAGTAGTTAAATCTTTTTAATTGTCCTCCACCCGGTTTTACTAGTCTATTCAAGGAGACGAGTGGCTAATCCTGACCCCATGTGAATTAATAGTCCCCTAATTTGCTTTACAATATGTTCTGAACATGTTATGAAAACCACTGTAAAAGCACATCCATTAATAAATTTCCCATGGCTATAATGTAATATGCACCACTAGCAAGTTAACACTCACTATCCCATATTTTCTGCAGGTGTGTTGGGCTGAATTCGAGCTTCACAGCTCCAACGCGTATGCGCCAGCCGAGGTCAACCATCCACCAGGACCGTCGGCCCGGGGCAGCCAGGGGCACCGACCAGTCCCTGCAGTCAGGAAGGAAGACGAACGGTTACATCATACATTGACTAGTCCCAGCAGGGGCACAAACCAATCCCTGCAGTCAGGGAGGCAGATAAATCATAAATCGACTAGTCCCAGCAGCAGACGGCTGAGAGCAAGGGGAAATCTATGTATCAATTCTGGAAATAAGAACTATAATGTATATGGTCTATAATCACCATCCAGATTCTAGAATCAGCCCAAAAAATTGATTTCTTTCCCTATAAACCCAGTTGCACTTACCACAGGTCAGCAGCCGAATCTGCGTGTCCAATCCTGTCGTAGTCATACAGCAAGTACAGGCCGGCCGTCTTCCCATACACAAGGTTGGTCCCTGAAAACACCCAGTCATGCCATGTTCAAAATGGGGAAAACATAGAGTGGTAATTGGTATATTTGAATAAAATATTTTTATCATTTTAATAATTGCCAAATTATTTTGAGTTTCAATTGCTACTTCTCAACTACCTATGCACAACATTTGATCACGATGCAAAAACTTGAACTGTTCTAAAAAGATATCTCTTTAAATTTTATACCAAAAGTAAGATTCCCTGAAATTTCTCTGAATTATTTAGCCAAAGTTGAATTCCATGAAAACTCCCTCCATGGATTTCTGTTTATAGAAATACTCTGATTTTCTTCATGAGAGTTGATAGAAATACTCTAATTTTCCTTATTCTCCATGAGCATTGCTAACCCTCCAGAAACAGAGACATATAGAGACAAACAGAGTAACTACAGACGTGGCACTCCACTGTAGTTGATGACGAGCTTCCCAGTCACCCGACTGAAGTGTCTCCACCCAGGCGACCATTTGGAACGCAGATCATCATTCACCTATATAAAACAACACATATAAATTGTAAAACCAACATCCACAGAAGTAGCCACTATCACTTAAAGAGCCACTGTTTTTATCTAAATTATCTAATCAATATATACACACAGCTGAAATAATTTACATACCAGTTTAAGAAAAAGCTCACCCGTAATAGTGATAAAAAAAAATTCATAGACATCTATTATAAAGATAGGAGACTTTCATCATTACTAATAGACAAAGACATTTTCAAATAAGAATTATTTCTATGACTTTTTTACAGCAAAAATATGTGTATTTCTGTGCAAAATTTGTTTTTCAAAAATCCAAGTCACAAAAAATTCAGAATTAAGAAATTAGAGAGCAATTATATGTTATACCTTGCTTGAAATGCACAAATCTACAAGCCAACTATCAAGGGAAGCAGATTAGATTAAACAAAACCAAGTAAAATGAACTGCTATGGCCCCTTTATCTGCTGTTCCTCACCATAATTCTGAGGCTGCCTGCGTGAGGGTCAAAGGACACCAAGACCTTGTGGAGTTTGCCCCCGCCTCCCGTTGCCGAATGGTTATTGAAGACTAGAAGCTGTGGGAAGAACTCCTCGTGGGCCACTGTGGTGTTGCCGTCATCAAAATGAACACGCAGAGTCCCCGGAGAGGACAGGTACACACCTTGCACGAGCAGATGGGGACATAGTCATAAATTGATAGCTGTACTAGACTTCGTACTTTAATTCACTGAATCCACCTTTTGTCCCATAACTTCCTTCAATCAAAATGGATTTCTATAAAAGTAACATCGTTTGGTGAAGAATTGGCAAGGGTAATTAGAAATCCTGGCATAATATCTCTTATCTTTGCATACAAAGTACAATAATCGAATATATGCACATTTTACTAATACTCACTTGCGTAATATTTTCTTAAGAGGTCATGGGGCATATTTTCAAATCTATTGTATATCTTGGACTACAGAGACTTAGTCTACATGTTCTCGAAAACTGCAATTTTTATGGTGTAAATATTAAAGAGACCGACTATAGTACTAGAAGTAAAAATTAACAAAACTAAAACAAAGGTAAGTCGTTTTCATATCTACATTTTCATTTCGCAACTCACACAAGTAAGTATGAAACAGTTGCATGACTAATCAACACTTTCTAACCCACAATATAAAAATATGTGCATAAAAAGAGCCACAAGTAGACAGCAACTCACATGACTGGTTGAACGTGTACATCGTTCTGCGTGTGATCTTTGTGAAGCGGTTGAAGCAGAAGAGCGGGCCAGTGGAGTTTTCGGACAGCAGAGCCAGACGAACAGTCACTGTGAAGCCATGCTCTAGTGAAGGGAACTGAGTACCATCTGAAACACGGCGACGCCAGATTCTCGAAAATTGGAGATTTTATATAAAGAAATATCGTCTAAAATGTCCCTGCATGAACATTCTGATATGTAAGTTAATCATTCCTGCAGGTTTGTCAAAATATTTTCTCTACAATAAGTTGAATTTAGGATCACTATGTAAACAACATTTGGCTGCGTACTTGCAATGTAGCCTTGGCGCGCCAGCGCGTAGCCTCCATCGGCTGTCTGCACTTTGATGTTTGACGGCCAGGTTGTTTGGATGAGTTTCTTATCTCCACTTCCCGTATCATTCACCTTCAGGGTATAGTGGGTATCCACCTCTGCAAGCATAATTACCATAAAATATGATAAAACATTGTATAGCTTTTCAAAGTTACTGGTCCTGCTGTAGAAGAGTAACTATTGAAGCCTTTCCTGGGCCATTACATTATTATATATCATCATACATACTTGTTGATGTTGATGACCCCTTATGGCATATACAAAATAAAATTTATAGGATTTAACTTGTTTTTAAAAAGTCCGCTCTTTGCGTTAATATATCTTAGCTGGAAACCGTAGCAGTACTATCATGACTGGAGGACTGCACTCTTTAGTTTTTTAAGAGACCTTGAATTTACTGTGCGAACTCTAGACATCCGTTATGAAAACGATGCAAGAAGTTTAATATTCGACATAGAAATATGTTTCAGATATCCTTTTCAAACATGTAATCACTATGCACACGGCAAAAAAAACTTTCTAGAACACTTTTGATATAAATTACAGCCATAATGAGTTAAGGTGCGACATGTATTGTTTTAGAAATTAGTTTGTTGTTTAATGGTAGACACAAAAAACGTCAACACATTAAAATTAGGAGTATTTGTAAACAAGAATTTGGTTTTGAAATGGGAGGTTGGCAGTGAAGGTACATGTACATACATGTAGAATATCTATATATATGTGTGTGTATTTCTCTTCACAGATTACCGGTAATTTCTAGAAATAACGCGCATACAGCGAAAACTAGTTGAGTTCAACGGAATTTTCTACGATTTCTGTGGCCCTTAACATATGCGGAGAGTATATATATAGAAAGAGAGAGAGATTTAGTTTCCCAACAAATATAACATATTTGACTCATTACAACCCAAACCATGTGATAACTGTTAAAACATACCAAATAATACATCTTAGTAACTTAAAACATACCTTTGGGCACTCCATACACCTCCACCTCCCTGAGAGCAAGTCTTGGCAGGTTCATCTGTGTGGGATCTGGCGTTGCCGTCTGCCTGATCTGCACCACATCCCCTACTGCATGCACATTGTCACACGCGTGTTCCACAGAGTCCTCATACCCAAAGTTTGGAACTTCCATGTTGGACTGGCATTGCTGCAGCAGCAAATGTAACAATATTAAGCCACATATAAGCATCTTTGATTTAGGAACATTAACTGAGCAATAAATATACAGGACAACCTCTATTATCCGAATATCTCTCATTCGAAATTTCCAACAATCCGAATGTTTTGTGAAAATCCTCATCCGAATTCCTGGAAGTCAGGACAGTACAGATTAGACTAGAATAAATTGCGAACTGGACATCTGTCTTCTTTAGGACAACCAAATCTTTTGATCAAAGCAAGTTAACAACTGGCAATGTTTTAAAAAAGTAATTTTTTTGCACAACAAAGGAGGCCCGGCTTTCATTTTGACAGCCAGCCAGTAATTAGAAAGTGTGAAAAGGAAACAAAAAAGAAGTAAACAAATTCTTACCATCTTGTTGCTATGGCCTGTTATTATGTAGATATTGTAGCTCCGAAGATGGTCACCTGAGAGAAACAGCCACATTCACACATTTCAATCTAACAATTTTCATTCCAATTTAAAAAAAATATTTATAATCCTAGTTGGTTTAAATGCCTAGATGATTTCCACTCACTAAATAATACAAAATCTATTTATATATAAAATTGAAATTATAATCTATGGATGTTTGTATCCTTTCTAGAGACTGGTCATTGCACTAATTAGTTACTATTTGTGAACGATTCTTTACCAATAGAAATAGAGCAGAAAATTGCTCCCTTTATCTAAGTTTGATAAGATTTTAGAATAACTCAAGCAATGAACATCTATTTCCCATAATATCATGTTCTTTACACTACAAATCACTCGGATTGCTTCAAAATATTATTGGGGTCAATATTAAATTACTTTTTACTGCCAGTGGCTTCCAGCTCGATTTACACAAGTCCAATTTTACTATCAAAGTTACATACTTCTGCTCTGCTAGCATGAGTCTACCATACTCCCAAGTCAGACTAGGTAGAATATAACATTTTTAACATTATTTTATCCAGGGGCAATGTCAGTCTTAGTCACCCAGAACCTAGAACCACATGTCAATTTTCAGCTTAACTTCGTGTGGCATCATGACCCACAATTTTGAATACTTAAAAATATATGAACCTTATATTAGCAGAGTTTGTAGAAATAAAACAGCTAAGCACTGGTGTGGACAAAAAAATGACCACTCCTTCAACAGCTATAAATAACGCTTTTTTTCAACTTACCATCTGGGCCTTCGACTTGTGCTTTGAAGAGGTACAGCCAATGTTTATTTCTTAACAGATATTTGCTTACTACTAATATTCTCTACTGTGGCAGACCCGGAATCAACAGGAAACTACTTACTACGTCCACTCTTGAGGTCATTGAAGAGCCACACCGTCTGCACGTGGATTACGCTCCTCAGAGTGACATCAAACCACGGCTCCTTCCAGCCTTTTGTCTCCTTGTCCCACGTATACGAGAGCACAAGAGCATCGGCTTCAGGCAGGTTTTTGCCATCGACCAGTAGGTCATAGCTTCCCGAGGCCGGGGCACTTCCGTTCACGGTGCCACCATACGCATAGTTCTCTAAAGAATTAGAGTATTACAGCATGTACGGATAACAGAAAATAAATAGCTACTTACTGTGATTTCTATTTTTTTTTTCAAATACGTTAAAATGTTTTTCAGCTTTCTGATTGACTGCAGCCGTAATAGATGTTCTAAAATTAAAACGCTCTGAATGAGAGATTATTTTCGCAAAATTGGGACTCCCTGACTAAGGGGTGATTTTCAATAAATTGTGATTTGAATAAGTCTAAAAATAGATGAGGATGTCCCATTGTCCCCTTATACAGCATTAGAGGTTACAGGTATCCAAATAATCGCCCTCGGCTAGGAAACAGTCATATTATACGGTAACATTTATAGATCATCTATGTTATGTAACTGTTAAAGATTATCTATGAAGCTTTGAATTCAACTTACTTGGTGTGCAGTAACCTAAACCGCATGCTACGGGACAGCTCTTTTCAAACTCTGCATCATCTTCACACACTAGATTTGCAGCTCCAATAGCACACTCAATGGGAAACTTGTCTATGCATGGTTCGACTAAAACACATGGCATATAATTTGGTTATTACAGATGACAGGCTAGCACAGAAATGGTGGGTAATCATCTATATGCACTCGCATGCTGCAACTGAATTTCTAGATGTGCATTACGGTCTTCATGAGAGTGTTATGGTGAATTAATTTATGCACCACTAGTAAACATGCATGATATAATATCTGCAATATTCATGAGAATGACTCCTTGTATTAGTTAACCTATCATATTCTCAAGAAAACCCTCACTTCCTTTTGGGTTACAACAATTAAGCACATGAGTGGCGTATTGATGTAAACAAGAAAACTTATGGAACATGCAGCATATTTCTTAACAACAAAAAAGCAGCGTTTGAAGTACATACAGGCGTTCCTGTAAGTGTATGCATTGTGATTGTTTGGCATTACGCTGTAGTTTATTCAGTGATGCTACAAGCCACAGGAAAGATCTATTAGCAGCCTCTGCAGCTGGTGTGTTGTCACGTGACATGTGATGCAGGGGTTGACGTGAGAATATTCATGCCTTTACAATTGGACAAGCATTCCCAGTCACCAGTGCCTGCTGCCCATTTGAGATGCAAACTTGCCCCGGCAACTCGGGAGATCTAACTAGTATTATAGACACAATGAACTAGAGACCACTAATATTACCTGACTGCCATGCTACGGCCACACTTGAGGCAGCACACAAAAGAGCTGAAATAGGGTATTTTTAACATTAATATTTGATCATGATACAATAGCCACTAAAACTGTAGCCTTGAATATTTAACATTATAGGCAGATCCAGGCTTTTGGAAAAGGGGGGGCGTACTTAAGGAAAAGGGGGGGTGCACTTGAAGGATTTCATCAAAAACACTACGAAAATGAAGCATTTTGGTAGGAAAAGGGGGGGCGCGCGCCCGTCTCCGCGCCCCCCCCCCCCTGGATCTGCCTATGAATTTACTTTATGCATATCAAATATATAGATCGCGACAAGATTGGGGTTAGATACAACCACAGCCACAGGAGCAATTTCTACGGAGATATGTTGCTGTTTGACTGATGAGAAGCCTAGATTCTAGAATCGCACCAATGGGGATCCTGTCATGTATGGAGTACCCCAGGGCACAGTCATGGGCCCCCTACTATTTCTTTTGTACATAAATGACCTACCATCTGTTCTCAATCCATCCACTTCATGCCGTTTGTTCGCCGATGATTGTTTGATCTATAGATCAATCCAATCTATGGAGGACAAGGTCATTCCACAAGGGGACTTAGATTCACTCTTTGAGTGGGATCAGGTCTGGGGCCTCAAGTTCAATGTGTCCAAGTGTAATATCCTCCACCTTGCTAGACAGACCCAGAAACCTGTTCGTTTTTACACCCTAGGCGGTGAGATTATTGGTTCTGTCCTTGAGGCGAAGTATCTGGGCGTCACACTGTCAAACAACTATGGAGCCCGGTCTTCACAGTGGAGGCCTCACATCTTGGATACAGTTTCCCGTGCCAACCAATGTCTGGGGTTCCTACGTAGGAATCTCCGCGGTTCTCCCTACAGACTGAGAGAGACAGCATATTTCACAATCGTCAGGTCATCATTGGAATATTGTGGGGCTATTTGGGACC
>CM032660.1:32193199-32207116 GCA_019095985.1 Streblospio benedicti
GACCCATTTTATGGATTACAGTACCTATTATAGTGTTCCACCAAGGATGTGGATTGTTAAAAAGAAAGGGTTTGGGGTTCATTCCATCACCCCGAGGGGGTCCTTCAACTTGACGGAAGCACAACTTTTTCTTCAAATGTGAATGGACTGTAAAAAAGACATTTACATTTTGGTTGAACTTCCGTGGCCAACATACTGCTTTCAGTGGTACCTACACACATTAAATAGATTGCATGGCAGAGTGAACGCAAATGTGAGTGATTAGCACCTGCGCCACTGTTGCGATAAGCTGGACGCTCTATGCTGCATGCTCCCTGGGAGTTGAAAAAAAGATATAGTGTGACAAGGATGCCAATGACCTGGTTTAGATTTAGAGGTTGTCTGATCTTTCAGGGGAAGAAAACCATAAACCAGACATTTACATTTATTTATTTACATCTATCACATACATCCAGGGTATGTGCACATGAAAAATTATCATAACAATGGAGACTTTTTCGCACCAGATATTTTGATTACATCCATATTTTTCAGAAGGCTTGAGCACTACTGAACAAAATAAAAATGAAAATGAGATTGGATGCAGCTTAAGTTCTGTAGTTGGTGGTGGTGGATGGGGAGGGAAGATATAAGGGGGTCAAGAAATCCCTTATCCTTATGTTTTTGGCCTTATTTCACATCTTTAGATGTTTGACCCTTTTAAATCCCACAAAAATTTTTTAAGTTTCCCCCCTTCCAAACATAACACTTCATTAAGACTCACTGAGACTTTAACACAGTCTTAACGGGAACTGAATCTGGATCAAGGTATTCTTTTGCATTCAAATATACAATCATCTGTGGATGGTTCATGCACTGCCGAAGAATCATCATGGATCACTTACGGAATGCCTCTTCAGGACAGTCCGTAGTAATACTATCCAATATGTGTAAGAAGGTGCGTTATGTTTATTTTAGAACGACTGTACCGATGCAGAAACATGTCGTAAGACCCGATCATAACATGAAGAACTGGGGCTGAGAGAAAGGGCTTAACTATTAGAGTTGGTCTTTTTACAGAGCTGGTGTTAATTGAAAGTTGTACTGCACACGTTGGTAATCCACCTGACTGTTAGCATTGGAGTAGCCTACTAGACTCTATGTGAGGTATGGTCGTGTATTTATATTATATTGAACTGTAAAGTTATATTGATGAATACTAAATGCTGTCTTAAAAGCTGTCGACTGTACCACCTCCATGTAAGTTGCATTTGTTTTAATTTTCTACAATTGAATCCATTACCCAAAAAGATTACAACCAATTAAGGTATCTTATTTCACTGCACGTTTTTGCTCAATAACAATTCACGGGCAAAGCAAAGTATGTTGTGTTTGATATGCTATTCTATTTTAGTATTAGTGGTGTTTTCACAGACAATATTATATTTATGTGAAATCCAGACTTATGTTTAGTTGCATAGAATACACAAACTTATATATATTTTTGATCTCTCCATTCTGGTAACTGCTATATATTTTTTATCTGTATACATAAAAAAAATATTTCTGATTTCTAACAGTTTTAACCCGTAAAACTAAAAACATGAAAAGGCACAGTTTTAGAAGTTATCAAAGTTTACACCTTTGTTGTTCAACATCTCACGTTCCCATTTTGATCGACGATTATAAATTAGTTATTATCTCCATTAACATTGTGCTATTCTGAATAAAAGCTGAACTCATAATGTTGACAATGTTTTACAGGAATTCATAACGCATCCAGCAAAGTTGTTTAAAGCTGTGCTCGCCAAGAACCATTTGTTTTACTTGTAAAGCACGTGACTAGTCTACAGTACTTTGAGAATTTTTTTGTCTGATATCACATGACAGTATCAGTTTTATTATTGTTGTGTTGACAGACAATCGAAGTCATAATATGGGCGATTTGTCATGCTTAAGACTACTCTTGCTGATGGTAAACAAACTGTACACGTAAGATACCGTTTGTGGATTATTTCAGTGTCGTCTGGGTGAACGGAAATCGAATTTTGATGTGACTTTGTAGCAGACGACAATTTGTGCAATGGGAAACGGCTGTTCGTGTTGTAAAGAATCTGACAATGTCAATGAAAGCCAGGTAGATATCTAAATTTTGTCAACTTGTTATCAAATGATATTTAATTTATCAAAATGTCATGCAGTGCACATTGCAAATAATTAAGGCACACACACCTTTGATCATTAGGTCAAATTCATGACTTGGACTAAAGAAAACCAAAGGAATATTTTATTTCCATGCCATGCATGATATTTTGTAGTGAAAATGAATGAATTCAAGTCATTTATGCATTAATATCAAAGAAACTAGGTTGCACACATTTGAATCAGTGCATTGACCCCTTTTTGTGCAATTGGTCAATGATGGCATATATACATTACCATAGGCATATCCAAGAATTTTTTCCCATCAAAATGCTGCAGGCATGTCCTCCCACCATAACCCACCCCTTAAGTTTTTGCCCCCCCCCCATCAAAATGCTGCATTTTCAAGGGGGTGTTTGGCATGTCCTCCATGCATTTAATACATTTACATAAACCATGAAATGATGATTAAGTGACGCCGTGAGAGTGCACCCCCCTACTGGCAAAAACCTGGATCTGGCAGACTAGATTACATTGTTAAACCCTCTGAGACATTCTTGTGTTTATGGATTTATCAGAAATGTGCTGAGCTTTGAAAAAGTGCTAAAATTTCTAGACACTGAATGATTGAGCTGCAATGAGTCAAAACCTTATAAGTGGTCCCTAATTGTGCATTCAGGGTCATGGATTAGATTGAAAAAATGTCTAGTGACAGCAGGACGAGTATAGTTTCACAATTTAATCATTTTCATTAAAAAAAGTCCCTTGTTCTGTTCAAAACTTGACAAATTCCTATTTTTTTTCTACCCATCATTTGATATGTTTGAACAAGTGTTAATAATTTGCTTAATCATGAGCCTTTAATTCTCTTCTTCCTTACATAAATTAATCTCCAGCCTCTATAGGATATCACAGAGATGAAATTCTCATGATGTAGTGACTGGCTTTTGTCCTATGGATATCGTTCTAATCAGGGTTTTATCATACTGAATGTAAATAATTTCATCTAACAATGAGAAATGTTACAACATAATCACAGATGAAGGCAAGACGCTGGCACATCTGGGGGTTAATGGGATACGGCACTTGCCCCTTTGCCCTTTTGCTGCATATTTAACTAGACACTAACTTTTTTTTCACATCACCAGCAGGTCACGTGAAGGTCCAAATCCATGTGCTCAGGTCTCAGTTTTATGTGCCCTGATTTTTTTTTGCTAAACCGCTGACGGTAAAATAAAAAAACATCGAAACAAAAATAATTCAACTATCAGATTAACATGAAAATTTCATTTATACAATGTACGTTTCACCATAGGGAATACCAACATCGTGGATATGACTGTCAAGTTTGGCTAAAATATAATAACTTGTACTTTGATGGCGTGCCCATCAGGGCACAGGACCCTAAGATTTGATGTGCCCTGACTTAGATTTTATGTGCCCAGGACACCAGGTATTAAGGGCACTAGCTAGCGTCCAGCCCTGAATATATACAAATATGTAATTCTGGGTAGATTTTTGGCATGGTAGCATATATATGTGTCTATGGATTTCATAGAATTCTTAAGAGGACAATCCAATGCCAAACCCCAACCCCTCCTTACTCTCAACCATACCCGACTTCATAAAAAACAGATTTCTACTTTATAGGAAGAGATGTATATTTTTCAAACACCTATCTACTGATAAATTTCTATCTCATGAGGATGTTTTTGACTGGTTATAAATAGGAAAACTGTTGCTAAATTTTTGTTTTTTTTTACACACATTTGCTGTGTAACATCTTAGTCATGTTTGGTTTCATATACATGTATTTAAGAGGTGAAGTCTGGTCAGTTGCTTCTGGTACTTAATATTTGAACCTGCATTCCATATGTTGATGTAAGTGATGCTGGAATCAGCATGTTTGTTTTATCGACATCTTTATCATCGAAACATTGACCTTTACATTGAATTAATACTGGAATGAATGAAAACAATACACTACACACTGTACTAATGAAATTGTCTGGAAAATGTTCATTTGTAAATACATATGCTGCTCTAGAGGATTTTCCCCGTATGTAAGTAATATGAACGACATATCATCTGAAATATAAGAAATAGTGGCAAATGCATGTGATTGCATTCATAGTTCATACAGTTTGAAATTCAGTGATGTTTTTCCTTAATTGTCCATATATGACAATGAATGTATACTGATATGAATGTATAAATCTGCACAATTTCTTTGGTTCAAATTTAATCAAATGTTGCTTCAGTTTGTGTCAAAGGCAATGTCCAGGCTTTTTGTATCCATGAAATTAAAAACATGTTTGTTTTCTAACCTCCAATCCTATATGGCGAGAAGAAATGGTAAATTAAAAAGTTAAACTTAACATCATTTTCTGTCCATATTTGACACATGGAAAGAGTCTTGAGAACACCCCCAGACGTGACCTTTATTTTTTCCCTGACAATTGTGTATGTTAGTCTGCTGCTTCTCTTACTTTCAATGCTGTCCATTCAATCTGATCTCTTACAAATGTCATATGACTTAAGCATGTGACCAATCATTGATTCGGTAGATTTGGTATAATCTTACCTATCATTTACATGTATAATATATGTCAGATTACCAGTGTCGTTTTCTCATCCTTGGGACTATAGAAGGCTATTTTAGTAGCGTATTTACATTTGCTGCATTGATGTATCTAAAGATGGAGTTTTTCATTTAACCAGTGCAAAATTTGTTTGCTAACTTGTGAATGATTGACTTCATGCCTTTTTATGTGAAAGGGAAGAATCACATGATGTATTCATTTCATCTCACATTTTTTAATGCACAGTAAAGAAGAGAGGATGATTTTTTATTTTTTTTATTGATTTTATGTCACTTGTGTTAAGTAAAGAACTAATGTTATATTATAAATGATAGAACCTACATCTTTGATAATTCATTCACATTTTAATTGTGGTCATCCTCAGAACATAATGCAAAATGGACAACTTGAATTACAAAACAGTACTGTTTTCAATATTACATATATGATAATTTCCTCAATGTACAGTGTCTGCAGAGTCAGTAGATGCGCCTCCCCCCTTGAAGTGCTTTTCAGACTTCCACATGTTCTTGTGTGAGTGTGGTGTTGCACTGCGCCAAATGGCTCTTCATTGGACCTGTATTCCTTGAATGTTCTCAGATAGGGGTGTGGAGATGCCCGCTTGTCTGTCCGACATAGCTCCCTTCACAGTGAGGACATGTTATTTTTTACATACCTCTCAGCTTCTCATCATTTTCTCTACAGGTGGTTTGAGGGATGGTATGGTCATTTTTATTTTTCTGAGTCATTATGGTACATGGCACATTGGTACGATGCAGGGCATTAGAATAGTCCTCAGTGCATTTTTCTCTTATATTTTAATTTTTGCTGTTGTAAATTTCATGATTTTTCAAAAATTCATGAATTTATTTTTATTTTGTGAGTAGGATTAGAACGGATTCTTGTTTTTCTTGGTGATTCAATGATGAAGTTTTGAGTGATTCCAAATGCAATATGTATGAAACCAATGGTTAGAACTTACTTTGATGCATATCATATGACTACTTCTATATCATGGTAATCCGTAGGAGTTGTGTTAGAACACATAATTTATAAGTATGAGTGGTGTGAGAAAAAAGGATGAAAAAGGAAGAATGTGAAAATCAACCAAAAATGAGGCATGTGGCGAAATGCCAGAAAATAGTAGCATTTATAGCATTTCTTGACACCATAATACCAACCCACCTCCCCCGGCACGACTGATCATGATCAATAGATCGTTGCCCTTATGGGTCCATCAGTAGCAAAGCATGACGATTAAATTCTGCTGTTTCAGGGAGGCAATGGTGAGGGAGAGCGTGAGCCTCTCCTGAGGTCCGGTGGGGGCGGGGACGCTGCTCGGGTGGTGGCCAGTGGTCAGGCAGTGGTCACTCAGCCCCCTAAACGTGGTCCCCAGGACGACAAGGATGTATCCCTGCCAGCCACACCAGACACCCATCCTGATGGTATGTATGGAGTGACCTATTTCACTGTAGACGCATGTACTGTGGTATTTCACATAGACAGATACATAGAGCTCATAGCTGGAACTATTGTTTTATGCATACAGAAATGTGAACATCCGTTTTTTCCTCGTATTTTTACGGTTTTTGACCTCTGAAAAATCATTACGTACGGGACATGGTTTTATCACGGGAATTCACTAGTTTAAGAAAAATATGATAATTCATTGCAAACTTTAGTTGAAAATCGTGTGAATAATGCTTCCCAGAAAGATTTGGTGCTCATAACGGAAACACCCTGCTGGATCACGTCAGTAATGATTTGTAGCGCAGAAAAAACGTGTCTGCGTGAGGCTGTTTCTGCGTTGCTGTAAATGTAAGTGGTGCCGGGTGCTAGCGTTGGTGGAAGTGCATGTGTAGGTGCAAAAAGAAAATAGACGCTGGTAAGTTGAAGATAAATGTTTTCAGGTGAAATTTCCTTTTATTCTTCTAGAATATAAAAGTAATGGTAGAATAACCCGTGCATGATGATTGCTTATAAGATGTTAATTCCGATGACACTGCTTCAAAATGCCATAAGATGGCCTTGTATGTCAAAGCCTAGCTATGACTAGATTATGACAGTATCTAATCTACTCTTGTGTTGAACACCCAACCACATGGAGGGAGCCACTCAGCATAGCTGTGTTTACGTTTACAAACACCACATTTCTGGGTTATTTTCTGGGTTGAATGAATTCTGTCATTTAACACAGTGGCAGATACTGTATAAATTGATGGTTTTTGCTATTATCGCGCTCATTAGTGCTTATTGTGAGTAGATAAACATTAAGATTTTATTAAGATTTTCAATTATTTTTATTAAGATTTTTGCTTGAAAATTAAGATTTTTCATAGCTGTGATTAAGATTTTCAACTCTGACGGGTTCACATCTCTGTGCATACAATTACAGGACACAGAGAAAAATTGAACTCCATATCTATGAAAGTAATCATACCACAGTACAAGTACCCATATCTCACCGTCAGATTTTTCATGTTCTTGTGGTTTGAGATTGACATTGGCACTGACAAGGTGTGGTTTCACACTTGCTGATGCAAAATTGTGGTACAAGTAATACTTTTCCTATCAGTATTTTTTTTATTATGATGAAGTACTTATCCTTGCAAAATCTAATTTCTGTAGACATCATTAACTGCTGAAAATAATTTTCCTGAATATTCTTAATTTTTCTTATTGGATTTATTGAATGAATAACGGGCTGTATGGCAAGGCTAGTGAATTTTTTCAATTTGGAATGTGTGGTCTAGCAAAAAAAAAAAAAAAAAATGATGTCCTAAGTTAATACAACCCTCTGACTTAATATTGTTTCTTAAATAGTATTTGAGACTAGTACATTTAAAGGCCATTTGCTCAAGGGTTTACAAAAGTGAATTTTGTGTGCTTGTATGTTTCAGTTTACGCCAAAGTTGAAATCCTTCCTTCAGGCACACCTAATGTAGATCGCAAACTTCAAGTAAGTAGTCATTTTTGCAATGGTGATAAAAGAATGATCTCCCAGAAATTATGCAGCCAAGTCAAATTATTGAAATTAATGAGTCCGGACCCTTTGGGTGTCGGACAGTCTACTGGGTTCCCGTAGCTTCTCTCCATGTATCTCCATCCTTTGCCATGACTTGGTAACACAGGTCAGATGCCAACCACAGATATTCCGCTGTGGCGTCTCCAGTTCTTTCTGGGACGACCTCTTCCTCTATTACCCTCCACAACGATCGATTCACATCGATTCGTCCAAGACTGGCTTTGATGAACATATTGTGCCCATCGAAGTCTCTGATATATTGTCATTATGCTGATGTTTCTTTATGTCTAGTTTATTATACAGTGATGGTACTCTAGTACAATGATGATTCTAGGCCGCTTATTGGTGCATTTGACATTTTAAAGTCATTAGTGCACAAAATAATACCAAGGGCATCACATCAAACACAGATAAAAAAGGACTGATGCATATACATAATTCTGATGGGCCGAACAACTTTTTATGAAATTTTAAGTTTACATTGTGTAAATCATCAATTTGGCAAGGTTACCTATCTTCATCATTAGAATTCATAAAATGATCCTTTTCAAATTGACCATGTCAGAATGGCATACAAACCTATTTTTTGCTTCAGGGAGTCAGGGACACTCATATTTGTTAACAATGAATCAATCTAAAATCATTATTCTTGAAAATTGAAGCCTAAAATCTCCTTCCACAATTTTAAAATTCCTTTTTGATTGACATACCAGATAATAGAAGTGATGTGCTAAATTATTCCGTTTCTCCATTTTCCTGCTTCCTTTGAAATATAAGCTGCTCTTTTAATATTCAAACACATAAGCTGTTTATTTTTTAAGTCATATTTACAGCCTGAACACCAGGGTTCACTTTTTTGCTAAAATGTTTGTCTCAACTGTTATATAGGGCATATTTTCATTGAATTTTCAAAATTCCTAGTCGTGGTCTATAAGTTAACTTTAATGAAAAACGCAGGTGAATGCTCAGACCTACAAAGACACTTTTATAAAGATCAGTTCTGATTGAAGAAAGTGATTGGATAAATGTTCTTTTTCCCATTATGAACTCTACTATATTGCAATATTGTGCAAATCGATTTTAGCAAAATATAGTTTGTGTATACTGGGTACATGTAGTTAGTCACAACCTTTTTTTATAGAAGTTAGTAGTTTACATAAAGAATTTCTATTACTGAATTGAGAGAAAAGCTGATTAATGTTTTACTCTTACATCTTTGAAGGTTGTTTTCAAAAGTTACGTAGTAAAGCTGATATATTGCAGTCACATGGTTTATATCTGATCACAATGAATGCAAATATATTATCATGATGTTGTAAATGTTCCCTGTATATTTTAGGTGTGCTAAATACAATCATTAATGTGATATCAGAGTGATCTAGTCAGGTTCTCACAGTACAACTCCTCTCTGAGGACCCATGATTTATTAAGCATACTTTTGTCCTGATACTTTTTACTATTTTTCAACTTTGGTTAAGAGGCATATATGGACAATGATTAGAAGTTTGATAAAAGAGCCATGTTTATGTGTTGGTCCAAACATTTACAAGCATCGCCTAAGGTTCAGTCTTTCATATCCATTCACTGACTACGAATCACCGTCGTTGAATATTTTTTATGCATTTTGATACAATGGACCAATCCAAAGCATGTTTTCCTACATTCATTCTTTTAGGTCAGTGTCTGCTCCAGCTAGGCAAAGTATCCTGCCCATTTGCCCATAAACTTAAGAAACCTGCTGGCCCAGGCTGAAATCAGCCAGCTCAGGCCCTGTGAGCAGACGCTATAATATGAAGATATTCTGTTTTCCATTGCAGGACATGGCTTCGCACTTTGGGGAGTACGTGGACCAAGTGAACGAGCTTGTTCTGCTCCATGACCGTCTGCGCGGAAGCTTCCCTGACGTCTGTCCCAACAGTGACCTGCAGGAGGCCATGAGGCACCTCGCCCAGCAGCTTGGTTTGTAATGGAGGCTTTTTCAGTCTTATCTCACGCATCTGCCTTGTTGAAGCAAAATGTATGTGTTTCAGCTAGGAATGTTTGTAGATAAAAAAAAGCGTCTGCCATTCATACAGAAAGAGAGGAATTATATTAGAGATGTTTCGAATGATAGGAATTTGACAAGAGTCCGGGGTATCCAAATAATTGCACGGTGCGATTAAATTTTTTTTGTATGTATTGTCTGCTGTATTGTTACATGTTATTCTATTCAATATTAGGTCTAGTCAAGACAAGTACATGTATGCTTTGTCTTACACAATTGACTCCCTTTATCTTTAACTCCTCACGTTGATTCAATCTGTAGGTTCGCACGTCAGCGTAAACAAGTCTCGCTCTGAGAGCATAGGTGACGACACGTATCACATCGCTACGGAAACAGGCAACAACGACCAACCACCACCGCAATGGGACGAGGATGTGCAGTGCGCTCTGCAGGACCTGAACAAGGCCTTGGAGCTTGGGGTGCGGCTCACGAGCAATGGTGAGGGAGAGAAGTATTACACATGGAAATGTAGATATAACACAAAATACAACAAAGCACCATCCAAATGTCCATGGGTTAAAAAGAATTATTCTGCACTTAGTCTGCATCTAGCTGTGATACATGTATTCAATTACCACTTATAAATCCATAGGCTTAAGATTTCGGATTTACTTTTAGGTTTTTCTAGTCTGCTGTACTATTGTGATTTACAAAAAAGTACCTATGATAAATGCAGGGATTTTTTAAGGTTGTTCCAAAATTAGGCCACCAAAGCGTCAGTCTGAGTGAGGAATGTTCATCCCCGACTTGTTATTGGGCAGTTGTAGATGGGGAGATACACAGCTAGATAGTTCATTCTACCTTTAAAAATTCATCTGTGACAAGACACCGTGCCATTTAACAATTGCTACAATGCCTCAACTGTTATGGGTTCGATATTCCGCACTGTTTGACACGAGGTTTAAGGAGGAAATATGGAAGCTTGATGAAAATGCTGTCTCTAGTTTAATCAAGCTTCTCTTTCTACCCAATGTGCCATGTGATATGAATAGAGCAATAGAGCATGTTATCTAAATAGAATCAAACATAACGCTTCACTCTTTTTATCAATCAATGTTTTATTCAGGTCAAACACCAAATAGTATCATATGATTAAGGCCAAAATTAAGGACACATTTGCTTTTTTGGTTTGTTTCTATAAAATGATAGATGCTTGCTTAGCCAAGTCAGTGGATAATATACTTGCATCTCAAGTTATCAGTAGAAACTCAAGTTGATCAACTTACGTACTTTTTTGTTGCTAATTCAATAGTGAAGACAAGTGGCATCTTTTGAAATTACTAATTTACAAGGGCCGAGGTTCACATTTACAGACAAGCAAATAGTCATTCGTCATCTGATAAGCTACCCTTTGTTTAATCAGTAGATACATAATAAAATTATGTCATGTATGTTTACACACTGTGTTTTATCTAGTCAGAAAAGCTTTGGTTGAATCAAAATCTTTGTTCATTTTATCTATAAGGATTCTGTGTGTATGGTTTGCAACATAACCAAATAAAAAGCAAGTTTATTATTTATGGTAAAACGATGGTCATGTCATATGCTACGATATACAATGTTCAATGAGGGGAAATGGTTCAACATAAAAAATAGAAAGTGACAAAATTGAGCACATTAATCAATATCTGTGTTCCAAATCGGCCTCTTATCTTGTTATACACTACATGTATGATATACAGTATAATCTCCAACTACGAAGAGCTCTATCAAGAGACCATCTCTATAATAAAAAAATTTCTCATTGTTCCAAACTTTAAATTATTAATAAACAGTTGATAGCATCACTCTTTTGAGACCATTTGAGACAAGTTCCCTCGTTTTTCTTGATAGTGAGGTTCTGCTGTAATTCACAACCCCAAGATGGAAAAATCAGTGACTCATTCGTTTTAACTTTCATTAAATATGCCTTTTGTGAGGCCTTTTTCCCACATTCGCACGGCAACATCCCCAAACCCTCTCTCATACAGACACCTTGATAATCCGAACGTTCATCCAGCCTCCTAATTGTCCAGTTAAAAGAGGCTTTACTGTAGTTTTCACATCGGCTCCATTGTTTCAAATATTAATAAAGAAACTTCATATTTGTTTTGTCCCAATGTTTGTGAATTCATTTTCAAACGTGTCTTTCATATCTCACTCACTATTGAGAATAATTGTACAACGTAGACATAACTGTAGACAGGTTTTGTAACCCTAAGTAAGAGTCCATTCCACTACATCAAGTGGCCCTGGTGCGACTTGAATTCATGACACCAAGGTTTGTGAACAGAATGATACAATCATCGCAAGCGGCGAGCTGTTAAACATGTTGAATCTTTCTTGAAAATAAGTATTTTATCAAGGTTTACTCGTCTCGCTGACTAGTAGCACTTTCCCACGGAATGCTGACCATTCAGCTTCTAATAATTGCAGGTGAGCGTCTTATCCAGACCTGTGAGTCACTCGTTGCCCGGGAAACGGAGCTGAGGAAGGAGGTGATGGTGGCTCAGAGTGGGGTGGACGGGCCACTTCGCAACCAGGCTTTCGTCAGATCCATGAAGAACCTCAAGGCGGTCAGTTGGATGGGATTGGTTCATTTGTGCTATCACATCATTGTTTTGTCTGTCAATTGATCATAAGAGAGTGTTTGTTAAAGGTTGGAGTGAAATAGGAATGCATTCTAAAAGTTGCATGTAGTGCCTCATTTTGTTGCTGTTTGTTCTTGTCGTGCTACATTCATGGTACAAAATGGGCCCATACTATATGTATCCACCAGAAAATGTTTGATTTTGATTTTTTTGTCATAAATAAGATATACATAGCAAATTAAACATTGTGGACATTTTTCATATTGAAACAACAGTAGCAAAATAGAAACAAGCAAACATCAGAATGAGAGTTTGATTGTGTTAGTACATTGTTGCCTATCTTGCCATACTAAACTTGTATGAGAAACCTGTGGTTGTATTGCAGGTTCCCAACAAAGTGCGTGCGCTGCGTCAGGTCGTCGCTAATACGTTCAGGGAGCTCAAAGATGTCACAGACTTCTTTGGGTAAGGTCTTTGTCATTTTGATTCAATTAGAGTGGAAAAGTGCTATAGGTGAAATCAGGATCTGTTTTTCTTAAATGCTGATTGGTGGAATTGATGGATACCCGAATAAAATATGGTGGAGTTGATGGATACCTGGATAAAATATGATTATTTGAATGTTTCTCTCCACTTGATGTTATGATCCAAAATTCAGGAAAAGTGAATTATTTATTTGCTGTTAAGTTGGTGCAATATTTTTCTTTGTTTTGATGGATACCTGGATAAAATATGATTCTTTCAATGTTTCTTTCCACTTAATGTGATAATTCAAAATTTAGGAAAAGTGAAATCTTTATTTGCTGTTAAGTTGATGCAAATTTCTTTTTCTTCTGCTGCATGTTATGGTCAATGTGACAGTACAGTGAGAATAGGCATCACAATGAACAAAGTAAGCGCCATTTGAATGTTAACCGATGACCAATATAATTTCAGAACTGACCCTCTTGGCACAGATCGCGTCCTCATTGACCTTTCATCCAACACGGTAAGTTCCATCATATCACAGCGTATGGACTACATGTATATGGGCCAAACTATTCAGGGCTCTACATCGAGATTAAGAGTGGACTCAAGCAAATACCTTTCCGTTTGTTTTAGACATTATTCTGCGAACTCAAAATTTTGTGAATATTTTTAAGATCAAATTGAATGAGTCAAATTGCAGTTTACATAGTAGTTATCCATCTCTCAGTGAAAGGTGTGAAGTGAGGCTTTTTTGTGCTTCCAGCCGCCAACTGTGTACCGGGAGGCAGTGGAGCCAGAGATCCCTCCTGAGGCCCAAGACACTGCTGCTCAGATGGTGGTCGCCTCATGGCTACAAGACAGAGGTGAGTGCAGACCTGTAATATAGGGTTTGCAACAAGCAACTATAGACCACTTGTCATGGGCAACTAGCCTTGCTTTGAGCAGAACAAGAAGTGTCAAATTTTTTCAAGGTATACTTGGTATTAAAGGTGCGTGCAGTGTTTGTTTTGTAGCTTTTTACCATACAAGTCCATGGATGTTGACTTTTTTTTACATCTCAAAATGATGATTTTGTTCATAATATTTAACAGAACTTTGATGATTTTG
>CM032660.1:32207216-32287817 GCA_019095985.1 Streblospio benedicti
CTGATGTAATTCAGTCGAGCAGCCTCAGTGCGTACATATGCATCAACTATATACTGTTGAAACAATTTTTCGCCATAAAACAATGCACTAAATGAGTCTCTTATTGCAAGGCGAAATGAGTAGAATTGAAGAGGAGAGACACTATTTCGTGTTGCTGTTTGCCGCTCTTCATCGTGGTGTAAACCAACATGCCATCCCATGTCTCCTCTTGGGAAAAATATCGGATACACCATAGGATCTGCATTAGGTGAGCAATAAGAAATATTCGTTGGAGGTTGATCCTTAGGGTAAATCACTACATCACGATTGGGAGGAGGTGCACCATCACCACTGACAAATACTGCTGCCACCTCATCATGCCGAGGTTCATTATACCGTCTTTGATCTGAACCACGCTTGAAAAACATGGTCACTTGAGGAGGTTCTTCACCTCTACTTTGTGCTTCTTCTAGATTCTTCTTCTCAACTTCAGCCATATATTTATATGCTGCAGCATATGGACTCACACGATCAAGTACCGTGGTCAACAACATCATTACATCTCTGCGACATGATTGATTGTCTTTGCGATGGAGTCTGGCTTCAACAGCTTGATCTCCTTCAATGATGTAAAGCTGGCTATATCTAGGATCCTGGGATTCTGAAGGATGTAGTGCTCCAGCTTGGTGATATATTTGACCATGTATCCTGAATGTGTATGGTCCTCGGTTTGATGGAGGAACTATTCCAGGTGCTCCAAAGGAGGCAAATGCCATGGCACTGTTATAATTGCGGATATTTTCCAGAAAATTATTGGAATGTTGACTGCTTTTAGTAATGAGATCCTTCAGCTCATCAGGATAAGGAAGAAGCTGAGGTAAAATCACTTTCCCATTATGGCAGCAGTTGTTGATTTCTTTGGTAAACCGCAATGCATGACAATATGTACATTTCTTAGATATGTTGCCAACTTCATAGCGTGCCACTGGTGGTGGAAACTGCCGGCCCACGAAGCGTTGAATGTTGTGCAGAGTTTCTTGAGGGATGGCAACATCGTGCTGAACATCAGCTTCAGGTCCATCAGGAAGTGGTGCATTATTCTGCATATGTTGGACAATGTGGGTGTTGTGAAGTAAGCACCTAAAAATCATAATGAGGTAACATGTTGTTTAATGAAAATATGAGAACATCACATTTATAAATAAACTATTGGCAAATAGTTTAATACATTGTACCAAAACATGTGTGTTGTTTTTGTGTGTGTTTTGTGTGTGTTTTTATTAAATTGTGCAGGCAGGTAGGTGTATTTAAAATTGCTATGGAAAAGAGTATGTGAACTTACACGGGTTGGGCTTGTGGAATGCTGTTGCCTGGCACAGACTCGGGAACTTGAGGGCCGGATGTGCTGCCTGATGGAACAGCCTCAGGATTTTGTGTACCAGTGTCATTAATTGTGCTCACTGGCAGATGCTTTTTTTGTTTCCATTTCCTTCGGTTCCAGATTTTACGGCTACTTTTTGGCCTTTTGGAAGGTGTGGTACTCCTAAAAGTAGTAAACAAATAATAACAACACGATCATTTACTTTGGTGGCATTAAATAAGAGATGAAAATAAATTCGCATTTACTTTGGTGGCATTAAATAAGAGATGAAAATAAATTCGCATCAAACAGTAAATTGGAAAATAAATATTTATTAAAAAGTATGTGAACTTACGATGACTGGACTTGTGCTGGGATGCTGCTGGTGCCTGGAACAGCCTGATGATTTTGAGTAGCAGTGTCATTAATTGTGCTCAGTGGCAGAGGTGTCCTGAGTGAACGCTTTGCCATTACAACTTTCTTGAAATAAAACTAAACACAAAGTGTACTCTTCAATGTCCCGGGCCGAAGTGCCCAGAATGTTTATTTTTGAAATAACACTTCACCTTCAGTATTAATGCACATACAAAGATGTAGTGCAAAACAATGCAAATCGCACGACATACGCACTCAAATCACCCATTGCAACATACAATTTAAATATTAAAACAAATAAATATAATCATGCCACATTTTATAAACACAGTTTTAAATATATAAGATAAAAACATAATTAAATCAATACGCCAACTTTGACGCCCACGCAATCTCTAGTCCTCTCACGTCATTTGTGACGTAACTTACGTCATTTGTGACGTAACTTACGTATATTAGACGTATAGACGTCAATTCACAACACGGCTATGGCGGCGCAACCCGTTGTCGACTCGACATTTATGAACCTAGCCGGCCCGCGTCCTACGGACGCAAATGGATAGTCCATCAATTTATAACAGCACGACGATTAATCTCAACAGTCGTGCGGTTTTTGTTTCGAGTAGGCGGGGACGTTATGTACGATATGTACCGTTCCGTGCTCCGTTGGAGGAAAATTCTGGTTAATTTTGATTAATTGTGCGTGTAAATTGTTCGCCTTACACGTAGTCGTGTCGCACGTCCGACGTACGATGTCATAGCAACGGAGTTGTGAAACTATTATCGGGACAGTCGTTTTTACCCGGAAGTAAGCGGTCTCGTAGAAAACCCGTTGTCGACTCGACATTTATGAAGCAGTTTTCTCGTAAATTAAGAGAGATTGAAACGCACAGTGATTATGGGAACATTGAAATAGTAGTAAGGCAGGGAACGCGTCTAGGTTTGAAGCGCAAAACGGCACTGTATCAAAAAACTCAAGTTAGGCAAAACAAAACAATTTAGTTAAGGGCACATGCATACTATCATTTAATGCTTGTTTAGAGATCATTTTACAATAGGACAATACCTCGGTAAACTTCTCATGATAATAATACAGCTACAGTCAAGGTTAACGAGATTTTTCTGGAGATAAAAAATTCTCAAAACATTGTTTTTATTTTAGTATAAATGTATTCATTTCTTTTTTAAAAATGTATAACACTTTTAGGGGAGGGGAAATTTGGTTCATGGACCATACAAAGCAAAAAAGATATTTGTGTTGATCATACAATAATTCTAAATACAGGCAAAATTCACATTGACTGAATTTTTGGAATAGTGATTTTTTGTATGATCTTTTGAATATTATTAAAAATGGTCCAAAAACCAAATTCTATTCCCAAAAAAACCCCTAAAGTGTTCTACAAGGGACAAATGAATGTTCATTTTATACTAAAATAAAAGAACATTTTGAGAATTTTTTTATCTCCAAATTCTTTTATCTCCATAAAGTCTCCTTAAGCAGAAGCCAATAAAAAAATCAGCTGCTGTTTCACTTCTTGTCATTATTGATTGATTAGCCACCTGTTGTGGTGGAAAGATTACCACTTGGTGATTGTCTATATCCTAGCCTGGTCAGTAGTGCTGCTATCTAAGGAGATGCTGATAGTAATGAACATAACATACCAGACCTTTGCTTTGCAACTGGAAAATGCTATGATAATTTAATTTATCTGATATTGATTTCTATTAGGTAAAGATAGCCTTTTGACTTTGAATATTTTGCTTCCACAACGTCTGTGCACCACACTTTCTTTGCAAAGCCTAAGTGGTTGACCAGCAATATTCATTTTCAAAGTATTGATGTAACGATAATATGCCTACATGTAATACATATCATTTTGGTTTACATCAATATTGTAATAAACACTCTACTGTAGTTGAAAATCAATATTGGTAAACAAAATGACATTGATGTAGTCCAAAAGCATCTGTAATAGTAAAATTTCGTAAAGAAACATCACCTTTGTTCTGCATGGGAGTAAAAATACATATCTTGCGTCATGTATCCTAGGTGCATGGTGCAACTGAGACAGCTCCCGAGCTTGCAGCCTCGATCACACAGGATGTGCAGGTGGCGGAAGAGAGGCTGGTCCAGGCTGCTGATCCGGGTGTCACAGAGCAAATTGTCCAAGAGCAGGTGGGGCAGGGTCATGCATAGATACAGTAAAACCTCACCATGGAGACACCTCACTAATACAGACACCTCACAATTAGGGACATTTTTATATTCTCCCATATGTGTATAGTTATAAAAATGCTGTACCAATAGAGACAGGACAACTAAGATTAAAAAAAATGCATTCCAATGAAATGGTTTCTACCTTCTTTTTGATATAAATTCATTTAGTCTTTAAGATTTTATACTGCTGCATGTTTTAACCTACATCTGAAGTATTGACAGGATTTATTGAGAAATTGATTAAAACCATGGAGGGCAAGCTACTTTACTAGCTCTAACTAGTGTATATAATTTACGAGCGACGACTGATTATTTTTGTAGGGGGTGGCCTTTTTTCATAGCTTTTAGCCCTGTAGTATGTGAGTAAATTGAGTTTCTTACCAACATGAGAGAAAATAGTAACAAATGTATCCTGCAATTTTCGTTACTTTTTATAGATGAGTGCAGACGATGATGTGATGAAGTACATAGTGAAGCAGGAAGAGGAGACTGCACCAGTGCAGGAGCAACGGTTGGAGCAACCTGAGGATGAGCAGGAGCAACAAGCTTCCGAGGACGGAGAACCACATGCTGTTGAGGAGGAAGAGGAGGAGGCTGTTGTTGTGGAAGTTGTTGCTACTAGCAACACTTCCCTGGCGGAAGATGGACAGAAAAGTGAAGAGGATAAAGAGGAGAGAGATAATCTGGAAGAGGATCGTTCTCTGGAGGAGCAGGAACAAAATGTTGATGATGCGGTAGAGCAAGAAGTTGAACAGGAGGTTGAAGGAACGTCAGGCGATGAAAAAATAGTCGAGTCACAAGATGCAGAACAGGTAGAATCTGAAGGTGAGAATGATCAGCAGGTTGAAGCTAACAAACAAGCGGAAAAATCAGTGGCTGATGATGAACAGAAAGTAGCAGCAGAATCACAAGAAGAGGTGAGCGAGGAAACCTTGGAAGAGCAAGTGGAGACGCAAAAAGCCGAAAATGAAAATGACCAAGATAAAGAAGAAGACGATGGTGATGAGGCAGAGGAAACCCTGCAGGATTCTCAAGCAACCCTGGAACAGTCTGGGGAGGACGACTTGAACACAGCAGCTGGTGATAGCGAGGCCATAGAGCATCAAACCCATGGGGATGATGAGCAGCAGAAAGAGGAAGAGCATCAAAGTAATGGGGGTCAACAACAACAGCAGCAGCAAAAAGGCAATGATGAGCACAGAAGTGATGGTGATGCCAAACAACAGAATGGAGATCATGTGAGAGAAGAATCGGATGAGGAGGATGATACAAAATCCAAAGAGGACGATATGGCATATCAGACGGCCGACTCTAGTGGTGTGTCGGAAGAGACCTTGGATTCATCATCCCCTCAGCATGCTGGAGCCAGGGCTGGGGGAGACAGCCAATCGCCGGGAACAGCAGATGAGGACCAGGTAGTAGCATAGTCATCTGCACTTGCATGCCGTTCTCTTGTTTTCGGTGGTTTTCATTCTAGACTGGAAAGCTCGAGAGAGCTGAGAATCATAATATGGCCTCCGAAAACTGGTTTTATAGTTGTTTATTTTTTCCAAATGTTTGGATTGCACTGGGTCGATTTTGGATACGACAGTTGAGTTGGTAGGTTTTGTGATGGTTAACTCTCATAAAAGTTTCTATTAGATATAACTTCTCTAACAACAAAGTGCACTGTCGTCTAGTAACATGTGGGAATGTATCACCTCAGTCTTCTTTCTTTTTTTAAATTTGTGCTTGAACTGTTATAGTTGTTGAGAATTTTATTTCATGTATGTATCACAGTAAGGATTGAAATGAGTTCAAATGTTGAGATTTCAGAAAAGAATGGACATTTTTACAATGTAATAGAGTGCTAGCTGTTGACTGCGTAAATTATTTTTTTTGTATTTAGTGCCTTTAAATTGTGGTGATATATTCCCTGTTTAAATGGTTGAAAAGTATGATACTTTAAGTAAAATTTCTGTCGCACATAGCATAGACGCAATATTCACTACTCTCCAAGTTGAATAGAAGACGGAAAATCGTTTGTGTAATTTTATTATTCAATGATTAAGTGCATAAATTGTATTATTTTTTTTTACATTGCCAACATATATTTTTCAAAATTTCCAAATATGTTGAAGGTTTATTTCATGGTTTATGGATATTGTCATGGTTATTTTTGACTTGTTACTTTTTAAATTTTATGGGCGAAAATCCACATCGAAAACAACTTGTTCGTCCTTATATAAACATGACTAATATTATTTCATTTACAAAATTCACTTTGTTCTGTAGCACTTGGTGGTGGTCACATGTACAACTGATTGTATTGCTTTGTTTATTTGTTTCAAGCATTTTTATGCCATTTAATACTTTGTTGTTCTATCATTATCAAAGGTACATCGATAATATCGATTTTTAGCAATTTAATAAATATCATAAATCTAACATCATCTACCTTCTCAATGCATTGTGATAATGATTTTGCAAGAATTTTACCCTCACAAGTGTATGAAATTGAAGAATCTGTGATATAGGTGTTTCTTTTAACAGTAAGACATACAATTTATCATGTTAATAATTAAATACTTTTTTTACAATTAATAAAATCACATTGCTTTTAAACTAGCATAGAATTCCGCTGTAATTTTAAATCGGGATGTTCTTATAGGCATTCAAGACTATTCATGTATTTGTTTCCATATACTTAGTATTTGTCACTCGCACTTTTATATTGGACTTTGTAGAGATTTAAATCATGTTTTGTTTATAGTACGTTATTGAATTAATAATTTGCAAATGACCTCTCGAAAATGTCCGTTAATAGTCTGCTGTGCTAAACATTGTCAAATTTGATCTCTTTTAGATAGTGCATTCAAAACTGTTTCATATGTTTTGTGTTTCATTGACAGATCTTGAGAGGTTTTAATGATCTGCTGAGAAAACATTTTGATATTTAAGTAACTGACCAATTTAAACTGTTCAGTCCTGTTATGTTTATACTTATGTGTAGTATTTTTGTTAATGTATTGATATGAATGTTAGGCCAAACAAATCAGCTTTCATAAATTTGATTGGTATGGATATAAAATGTATGAAAATTTTTTATACCCATAGATGGACCAATCATACGAGAAACATCAAGAGCTCAAAAAGGCAAGAAAGACTTCTATGAACAATAACATTGAATCTAATCCTAATGCTTTAAATGGCACTCCTGTATAACAACACTGTTTATGTACATAACATGCCTTTAGTGTTCTTCTTTCTAATACTGTAAAACTGTAACTTGTGTAAAGATTGTGTTTGTAATGTTAAACATTTGATTATTTTCAAATGACTCACAAAAGTCTTGTCATGAGTACTAGTAGTAAGTTATCATTTTCTTTGTTTCTGAGGAAATATGCATTATGTAATCGCTTTCAAAGTGTTTGATTTAATAGTTCAATCTTATTTACTGTGCATTTTGATATGCTGGTTAATATTTTGATAAGGCAAGCATTTATTGAATTATGATTCAGAATGAGAGGTTCATAGTAACATATATTTTGCATGCTGTTGGACCTGTATTTTGTATGTAAATGAGACAATAAATCCAATCAAATCTGTTACTTTTTCAATTGACAATAACTGTGTAACTGTTGCAAAAAATTCATAAGATTATCTACCACAACTATTAGAGTAATTAGGTGAAAATTTTAAGATTTGTTTTCAATGCGCGCCTAATTCTTTAAATAATGTTATTAACGGTAACTGCTCATTAATTGAAACGGTTTAACCATCTCTTTTTAGTCAAATAACCACTTCAATGACTACATAGAGCTTGTGCATAGCTGGCATTGTTCTTGGCATTACACTATTGCACCCATTTAGATAAACATCCAATTGGAATTCATGCAGTATGTAGAGTTCACCATCTTCGCTGAACCCCTGAAATGCCTGTATTTGCGTTGGTAACACAAAACTTGGCACATTTATAAAGATGGGATGTTCACCCTGAAAAATGAAAGGATGCATACATTGAAATCAATTTAGCTTGAAAATAGCGTTCATATTATTTTTCTTAATTCGATAAACCATTAGCTCTTGTTTGAGGCTGAATGGTACCAAATTAGAAAACCTGTTTGACCAAGTGCGTTATGAGTCTGCAATAATAGATGGGTACTCTGGACAGTCTGCAAGGTTCTGTAACGAATTCACCGATTAACCTATATGATTAGCTTCATTATTCGCTATAAGAAACAGACCTTTTTCCTAACAATGGCTAAATACTTCTTGTAAATTATTACCACAAGTAGTTTCCTTGGTTTCCTAAGTGTTTTTATCTAATCAATCATGGATAATGATTTTGAATGTTAATTATTTCCTCCAGCAGTTTCCTTGCAGTGCTTAATGTTTCCGTCTAATTAAAAACAAGATTAAGACCACCATAAATGTTGATGATCTTCACATACAAGACAACACATAGATGCAAGACACACGGTAATTAACTCTTCCAAGGTTAGCGGGACACAATGTGTCAGTTTTCTTCAATTTAGAACTTGTAACCCGGCACTTACATCCTTTTCATGATTGGTAAGTCTTTTCATCTGATGACCGCTTCCTAATGTGTACATGTAGTTTTATTTCCAATATGGTGAAGAGTACAACACTATTTAATGACGAAGTAATTTACTATTTGCAGTATACACCTAAACTGACTGTACACCTGACTAAATACGGCTTGCAGATCCACTTGCAGGGAAGCTACGTTTCACTTGCAGGGGGTTACTCTACAGCCTTAATATTCAAGACTATTATACCCTAGATGGGTTCGCGTGATTACCTCCTGTTGTAGTTAGTATGGTCAGACTGAATGGGCTTCTTAATTTTGGAATGCGGCACGCATGTTCTCGATCTTTAAAATCTGGATCTGCCAATGGCTGTAAAAATGTGATACTACATCTAAAGGACGTTTACCATGTTAGCAGATGTTCAATCACAAACGTTAACTCTGTTAAAGGTGGGCTCTGGTGTAGTAACTCCACCACCAACTCCTGATGAAGAAGAATCACACAATGAAAACCAACAGGTAGGAGTGCAAGAAAGACCTACTTCATCAGAAGACATTGCAACTCTGGTTAAAGATGTGCAAGCACGTGATGAATCTCCAAACATTCGCCAAGTGCCTACAAATTATCAAAATTCCACAGAATCTGTTAAACATCAAGTGACTGAAGAAAGTCACGGTGACAATCAAACTTTAACAGAAGAGAATCACACCAAAAGCCCCAGCACGCAACAAACACAAATCAGAATTTGGGTAGACCAAGGTGAGTGATACCTCATCACTAGCAGATGCAACAGACATCAATTATTTTTGGTCTTTTGGTAGAAATGATTTAATAGAGGTTCAACTTCCAGCGATTTCCTTCACAATGTGATGATTTCATTGCTATACAGATAAAACGCCGGCGTCGACAAAGCCTCCCCCGAGCGAGTACCTGTGCCAGAATGGGCAGTACCGACCAGTGGCGACACCTGTCGATGACCTCGATGTGAGCGCTCTGCTCATCAGGCGAGATGACACGCCTCCAGTGCCGGGGATTCTCAGTGGGGACCTGCCTCAGGTAGGAACATTATTAGCATATGATTCATTGTGATATAAAGTGTGATATATGATACATTGGGATATAAGACATGGTGAGAGTCAACCTTTATCAAAACTCAAGTTAGGCAAAACAAAAGAATTTAGTTTAGGAAACATGCATACTATCATTTAATGCTTATTTAGAGATCATTTTACAACAGGACAATACCTCGGTAAACTTCTCACATTAATACAGCTACAGTCAAGGTTAAGCAGAAGCCAATAAAAAATCAGCTGCTGTTTCACTTCTTGTCATTATTGATTGATTAGCCACCTGTTGTGGTGGAAAGATTACCACTTGGTGATTGTCTATTTCCTAGCCTGGTCAGTAGTGCTGCTATCTAAGGAGATGCTGATAGTAACGAACATACCATACCAGACCTTTGCTTTGCAACTGGAAAATGCTATGATAATTTAATTTATCTGATATTGATTTATATTAGGTAAAGATAGCCTTTGGACTTTGAATATTTTGCTTCCACAACGTCTGTGCATCACACTTTCTTTGCAAAGCCTAAGTGGCAGACCAACAATATTCATTTTCAAAGTATTGATGTAACGTTAATATGCCTACATGTAATGCATATCATTTTGGTTTACATCAATATTGTAATAAACACTCTACGGTAGTTGTAAATCAATATTGGTAAACAAAATGACATTGATGTAGTCCAAAAGCATCTGCAATAGTAAAATTTCGTAAAGAAACATCACTTTGGTTCTGCAGGGGAGTAAAAATACATATCTTGCGTCATGTATCCTAGGTGCATGTTGCAACTGAGACTGCTCCCGAGCTTGCAGCCTCGACCACTCAGGATGTGCAGGTGGCGGAAGAGAGGCTGGTCCAGGCTGCTGATCCGGGTGTCACAGAGCAAATTGTCCAAGAGCAGGTGGGGCAGGGTCATGCATAGATACAGTAAAACCTCACCATGGAGACACCTCACTAATACAGACACCCCACAATTAGGGACATTTTTAAATTCTCCCATATGTGCATAGCTACTAAAAATGCTGTACTAATAGAGACAGGACAACTAAGATTAAAAAAATGCATTCCAATGAAATGTTTTCTTCCTTCTTTTTGATATAAATTCATTTAGTCTTTAAGATTATATACTGCTGCACGTTTTAACCTACATCTGAAGTATTGACAGGATTTATTGAGAAATTGATTAAATCCATGGAGATGGGTAAGCTAGTTTTCTAGCTCTAACTAGTGTATATAATTTACGAGCGACGACTGATTATTTTTGTAGGGGGTGGCCTTTTTTCATAGCTTTTAGCCCTGTAGTATGTGAGTAAATTTCATGAGTTTCTTACCAATATGAGAGAAAATAGTAACAAATGTATCCTGCAATTTTCGTTACTTTTTATAGATGAGTGCAGACGATGATGTGATGAAGTACATAGTGAAGCAGGAAGAGGAGACCGCACCAGTGCAGGAGCAATGGTTGAAGCAACCTGAGGATGAGCAGGAGCGACAACCTTCCGAGGACGGAGAACCACATGCTGTTGAGGAGGAAGAGGAGGAGGCTGTTGTTGTGGAAGTTGTTGCTACTAGCAACACTTCCCAGGCGGAAGATGGACAGAAAAGTGAAGAGGATAAAGAGGAGAGAGAGAATCTGGAAGAGGATCGTTCTTTGGAGGAGCAGGAACAAAATGTTGATGATGCGATAGAGCAAGGAGTTGAACTGGAGGTTGAAGGAACGTCAGGCGATGAAAAAATAGTCGAGTCACAAGATGCAGAACAGGTAGAATCTGAAGGTGAGAATGATCAGCAGGTTGAAGCTAAAGAACAAGAGGAACAATCAGTGGCTGATGATGAACAGAAAGTAGCAGCAGAATCACAAGAAGAGGTGAGCGAGGAAACCTTGGAAGAGCAAGTGGAGACGCAAGAAGCCGAAAATGAAAATGACCAAGATAAAGAAGATGACGATGGTGATGAGGCAGAGGAAACCCTGCAGGATTCTCAGGCAACCCTGGAACAGTCTGGGGAGGACGACTTGAACACAGCAGCTCGTGATAGCGAGGCCAAAGAGCATCAAACTCATTGGGGTGATGAGCAGCAGAAAGAGGAAGAGCATCAAAGTAATGGGGATCAACAACCACAGAAGCAGCAAAAAGGCAATGATGAGCACAGAAGTGATGGTGATGCCAAACAATTACAGACTGGAGATCATGTGAGAGAAGAATCGGATGAGGAGGAGGATACAAAATCCAAAGAGGACGATATGGAATATCAGACGGCCGACTCTAATGGTGTGTCGGAAGAGACCTTGGATTCATCATCCCCTCAGCATGCTGGAGCCAGGGCTGGGGGAGACAGCCAATCGCCGGGAACAGCAGATGAGGACCAGGTAGTAGCATAGTCATCTGCACTTGGATGTCGTTCTCTTGTTTTCTGTGGTTTTCATTCTAGACTGGAAAGCTCGAGAGAAATTATAAAAAAAGGTACACTTCAATAGTATCGATTTTTATTAATTTAATAAATAATGATCTGCTGGGAAAACATTTTGATATTTAAGTAACTGATCAATTTAAACTGTTCAGTCCTGTTATGTTCATACTTATGTGTAGTATTTTTGTTAATGTATTGATATGAATGTTAGGCCAAAAAAATCAGCTTTCATAAATTTGATTGGTATGGATATAAAAAATGTATGAAAATTTTCTATACCCATAGATGGACCAATCATACGAGAAACATCAAGAGCTCAAAAAGGCAAGAAAGACTTCTATGAACAATAACATTGAATCTAGTCCTAATGCTTTAAATGGCACTCCTGTATAACAATACGGTTTATGTACATAACATGCCTTTAGTGTTCTTCATATTATTTTTCTTAATTCGATAAATCATTAGCTCTTGTTTGAAGCTGAATGGTACCAAATTGGAAAACCTGTTTGACCGAGTGCGTTATGAGTCTGCAAGAATAGATAGGTACTCTGGACAGTCTGCAAGGTTCTGTAACGAATTCTCCAATTAACCTATATGATTAGCTTCATTATTCGCTATAAGTAACAGACCTTTTCTCCTAACAATGGCTAAATACTTCTTGTAAATTATTACGACAAGTAGTTTCCTTGGTTTCCTAAGTGTTTCTAACTAATTACCCATAGATAAAGATTTTGAATGTTAATTATTTCCTCCAGCAGTTTCCTTGCAGTGCTTAATGTTTCCGTCTAATTAAAACAAGATTAAGACCACCACAAATGTTGATGATCTTCACATACAAGACAAACACACAGATGCAAGACACACGGTAATTAACTCTTCCAAGGTTAGCGAGACACAACGTGTCAGTTTTCTTCAATTTAGAACTTCTGAACCGGCACTTACATCCCTTTCATGAATGGTAAGTCTTTTCATCAGACGAACGCTCCCTAATGTGTACATGTAGTTATATTTCCAATATAGTGAAGAGTATAGCACCATTTAATGATGAAGTAATTTACCATTTGCAGTATACACCTAAACTGCCTGTACACAATGGCCTGACTAAAATACCGCTTGCAGATCCACTTGCAGGGAAGCTAGTTTTCGCTTGCAGGGGGTTACTCTACAGCCTTAATATTCAAGACTATTATACCCTAGATGGGTTCGCGTGATTACCTCCTGATGTAGTTAGTATGGTCAGACTGAATGGGCTTCTTAATTTTGGAATGCGGCATGCATGTTCCATATCTTTGAAATCTGGATCTGCCAATGGCTGTAAAAATGTGGTACTACATCTAAAGGACGTTTACCATGTTAGCAGATGTTCAATCACAAATGTTAACTCTGTTAAAGGTGGGCTCTGGTGTAGTAACTCCACCACCAACTCCTGATGAAGAAGAATCGCACAATGAAAACCAACCGGTAGGATTGCAAGAAAGACCTACTTCATCAGAAGGCATTGCAACTCTGGTTAAAAATGTGCAACCATGTGATGGATCTCCAAACATTCAGCAAGTGCCTACAAATTATCAAGATTCCACAGAATCTGCTAAACATCAAGCGACTGAAGAAGGTCACGGTGGCACTCAAACTTTAGCAGAAGAGAATCACACCAAAAGCCTCAGCAAGCAACAAACACATATCAGAATTTGGGTAGACCAAGGTGAGTGATACCTCATCACTAGCAAATGCAACGGACATCAAAAGAAATGTGAAATACTGCCAATATTTGAATAATATAAGCACCGGAGTAATGTAGGAAATAAGCGGCTGTCTTAACAAATACTGACGGAAATAAATGACAAGTGTACCATATAGTTACTTACTTACAGCCAGGACTGCATAAAATGAAGTCGTTTAACTTGCCAATAGGGGATATGCTTCATATTTGTCGTTCTTATTGCCTTTTTGCCACCAGATACCGATTTTCAAAAGGTTTTCATGACATTCTTTTAGACATTTAGTATAAGTTTTCTGATTTTTAGAAATTAATTTTGGCACGTGGCGTCACCAGAACATACAGTTAAATTAAATGATTTTCCAGATGAGGCCATGTGAAAAATGTGAAAATATTAGGAATTAATAAAGGAAAATACTAAAATTAATGCTAAATTATTAATAAAACAATTGGAAAAGGGACAAATAAGAACAAAGCCAGGAATGCGTTATAATGCATTATCATCACTCAGCCTTCCGCGTAATGGAGCAGTGATTTTTTTTTTGTATTTTCAGAGTCTTCAGATTGGCACTGGGGATCCCCGCAACCCGGTAGGAGGACCCAAGGAGAGAAGCGAGTTGATGTTAACGTTATGATGGAAGCACCAGAATCCCCTTTGCCTACAACTGAAGAGCAGATGGTGGACATAACGAATGAGAACCACAGCAAAAGCAAAGCTGGGACATCGGAGTCTACGGAAGCCGGTGCTAATAGCCATGAAATGTCTAACTCCATTAGAGGAGAGAAGAAACTGGAGAGTGGAGAAACAAGCCTTTGAGTTTAATTTTGAGTGTGAAATCTTCACACTAATCACCATACTATGGAGCAAGAATTTATAGAGGTTAGAATAAATCAATGGTTAATGTAAGCGGTGTGATACAACTAAACAAAAGTAATCATAGCTATACCACTCATGCCCGTGATTTTCACAGGCTATCACTAGTGAGATATAAAAAGCATGTAGACACACGTGCAAGTGACATATACATGTATTCGAACTCCCCGCAATGTGCATCAATAAACAAAGTAAAGAAGGTATACCGATTGGACGAATGCCCTGCTGTTAGGAGGTGGCTGAGGGAGGGGGAGTGGGAGTTGCAGTGATGGAAAAATATTTATGTTGTTGTGTGTGTTATATGTTATCATATCGCAATCGTTATTACACATATGTACAATAAAACTAACATTTGCATATCTATATGTGAAATAAAAGAAAACAATTGATTCATAATAAACATTGGTGTGGTTTTCGGAGTCCCCAGTTCTGTACAGCATCTGAGTTTACAGTTTTATTTAACAACCTGTACCTTATTTTTAAATCTTCAGGATGACCATCTAATTATCACAGATATATTCCATAGCTGAAACATTAACGTTACCATTGCCCTGAGTTACAAACACATATCAACAATATTACATGTCAAAAAGTAAATAATGTTATATATTGGACAAAAACCAAGGTAGTTCAAATGGTATTATGCCTAATAATAATATCAATTGGCATTAATAGTAATACTAGGAGGCTATTCAATCAAGACACAGTACTGCTTATGTGCCTCACAAAGGTAAAAGAGACCTCACCCCTTATTCCCGCAACTTCATCGTCTCGACACAAGATCCCAATATCACCTTATAGTTCTTCTTATATCAATAAATCATAAAAATCTTGGTACGACCAACAAAGTAACTTTATTTCCAAACAATAAGACACCCCTTTTAAGGCCCGAACACTTCATATCAAGAAACCATGGAAAACCTCCATAGAGAAACCACCTCTATATTGAGGGCAATTGAGGGTTGTCTATAAGGAGGTTCTACTGTATTAATTGAGCCACCCAGAAGAAGCCTGACAAATTGGGCCTGCTCAAGCTAATTATAGAGGCCATGTGTTTTAATTCAGATGGATTTATGGACTCTGCGATGGATGTACCACCAATTCATGAAACTGTCTATTCGTGTGGCGTTAGCATGCAACGCCTATGATTTTGATTCGGAGTTAAATTATAGTTACCCCATATAAACATATAAACACAGTATATTATAAGGGCGATCATCACTCTATGTCATGGGGCCTTTCTACCAGAATCGCATATTTTTCCAATTTCGCAATCTAGTGTGTTTTTAAAGAAAATAATGAAAAGAAATCAACAACATAGAATATGTGGGAAAATCGTAATCCTTTCTTTCAATCTTTTGCCCCATATGTCAACCATTTAACTGTGTTGCAACCCCCAACCGCATATCCTTCTACGGTAGCAATTGAATTAAATCTTTTACAGCCGTCGATTCCCACACTAAAGTAATACAATTAGCAATAGGTTGTTATTCGTCTAGCCGCACATTTTAGCGGACTATAAATTTGGCTTTGTGAGCACATACTATGGCTTTGAGTATTGTGCCTGTCATAGCACTTCATATTTCGACGGCTGGCATCATAGAAGAGTTCGCAGCGGTAATTTTTCAATTTTTAAATTGGTATGCTGATTCATTTCTATTTTAACATAATTCATACATACATTATCAGATTTGATAACGTTGACCCCGTCGCCCCGATAACATTAATTGTTCCTGTGCCGTACAAGACCAAGACCGTACAATTGTATAGATACCCAACAAATGTGCCATTAAGCTTTGTTAAAACGTATCTTGCTAAACGTGAATGCAAAAATCTAGTTCCATACCTGGCCACCATGGCGCTGCCGGCGGCGTCCATCAGCCGTCTGCGCGACAGCCTTACCTGTCCACTGTGCCTGGACTTGTTTGATGACCACCTGAAGAGGCCAAAAGGTGAGGGACCCGCTTGGATATTTGTATTGATTCTTGACAGAACCATATTTGCGGAGGTCTGCGGGTGGGGTGGGGTGGGGAGAAAAGGGCAAAGCAAAACGTGCTCAGAACTCACGTCGCCTCTGATCTGTCAGAGACTTAGTCAACGAATAGACTAATACCATGAGTCCTTTGAGACATATAGAGCCATTAACGTTAATTGTTTTCACTAACCGTGAATTTAGACTCCGAGCAGTCGTTTGGAAGCGATGGCCTGGGTCCAGACCCCACACCCACGGTATCTTTCAGAGATTATACTAATACATGTACTACTACATATTTATGCTCAACCTTGTGAATTCATGTACTTGTATTGATACTCATAAGCTCGAGAATAGAAACTATGATTTATCAGTTATCTTGTCACATATGCCCATGGGCAGATCTGGGTAAGGGGGATGGGAGCACATGGGCCACACCCACCGCCCCCTTGCGTCGCTCCTTTTCCAAAAACCTCTTATCATTGTAGGCCCACTGTACACTGAACCATGTTTATACATTATTCCAATCATACATTCCAGCGCTTCCCTGTATTCATACCATGTGCCTGTCGTGTCTAGAGGGATACGTCAAAAATCAAAAAGCAAAAGAAGGATATCATCTATGTCCAATTTGTCGGGGCAAGTTCATTGTTCCAGCAGGGGGTGTCCACTGTCTGCCCAATAACACCAGTCTTATGGGGATGATAGACTTGGTTCCTCTCGAACTAAGCACCAACCCGATGGGCATCGATGAGAAGCTACCGGAAGTTGACATTGCCAGATGTTCTATTCATTGTGATGATTGCTTTATGTACTGCACGACGTGTGATATACCATTGTGTGTGACATGTATAGCCACAGATAAGTCGCACATTAGCCATGATATTTGTGGCATTCACGATACTACGAAGAAAGAATTTGAAAGCATTGCAGCCAACTATGAGAAAATCCGTTGCGACTTTGGTAGACTTGTGGATGACAGCATGGCAGCTATATATGCACAGGAGAAAAAGAGCGTCAAATCAAATTTAATAAATGAGACAAATGAAGTGATGATCCAATGGCAGGAGAAAGTAGAACAAGAGTTTGAGAGAAAGTATAGCAAGCTGCAGAAAAAGATTGATGATTTTACTAACAGTTTTTTCTTAAAGGAAGCAGAAGTTGAATGTTTCATACAGCAATTCAGGACTCTGCCGACTAATGTAACAAAGGGGAACCGCGAGGAACTGAAGAAGTTTAAGGCACTTGTTGAGAGCCTTGCACACATGCAAACATTTGGCTTTGAAGAACTAAAAGAGAGTGCATCGGCGATGGAAATGTTGCAAGGAGAGTATTTGTTAGAAAGTAAAAATTTGAGCTTAGCCGTGAGAGTTAAAAAGAATTCTGCTTCAAAAGAGACCGATATGCCCCAGGTACCAACCGAAAGCAAAGAGGAAGAATGCATTATGGTTTCCGACATTGGCAATGTCTGTGACAACACTGTCAGGATGTTGCTCATCATAAACGACTTTAAGCAATTTCTAAAGAGAGACCTACATTCTGCTTTGTACAGTCAATACTGGTACTTGAAGGGCACAGCCTGGACGGTGATGGCACAGTGCCACTTACCCAGAGCCGATGATTCTAGATACCCAGACAAAGATATGCCCCTCATGTGGATAGGAGTCCGCTGTGAGGACATGGAATATGGCTGTCACTTTAGAACCAATGTCAATTTTAAGCTGTTTGATTTTGACAACAGCAAATTTGTTGTAAACTTTGAAGGCCATGGTTTAGAATTCCACCCTAAGTTAAAACGCAAAGGATTTTTTCTGGCCAGCAAGGCAGATATTTATAAACCTGGATATAGATATGTTAGAGATAACACCGTGAGAATATTAGTCTCCTTAACTATGGTTTAAATGTAGTATAGTAGTATTTAGAACTGTATGGTATGTTAACTATGGGTTAAATGTAGTATAGTACTATTTAGAACTGTATAGTATTTTGAAGGGTTGTTCATAATTGGCATGTTTGTAAAGGTGAAGGCGATACAATGTAATTTGTTAATATTATGTAAAAATGGTTAACTGTATAATCTTCCGTTTTCATTAACTGGATAAGTTTGTGACGTTCATCAACACCATGATATATATATTTTGTAATTGAAAATTAGAATATCAACCCAATAAAACAAGTTTGTTTACAAAATATTTTCAATTTCTCATTATGAAACGACTGTATAAACAAATAACGATCATAAAATTTGCCTGACATAAGAATTTTGTGTTTCATATGTATTCCTGGCAACTACGGTGTATATGAAAATGCTCAAGTACCAAGGCATTTATCACTAAGAACAATTTTTAGAATAAATTCCATTGCATAACCAATTAGATCTTCTTCCATTTCCATCTTCACCCGCAAGCAGAAATCCATAATATTTTATAACCACATCCAGCACCCTACTCACAAATGTTAACACCCACTAAAACCACGGATAACCACCACTCCAACCACCAAACAATCCTCCACCAAGTGTGGTCCCTATCTACACGGGATATAACTAGCAATGATGATTGTTGTAAATTACCGTAAAAAGTCCAAGTGCTTGTAACCTTTCCCTCTCCACACACTCCACCGTGAGATAAGACACTTTGTTATCATGACCATAACCTTGAAGAAACCCTATGGCTATGGAAAGTTTCAATGTGTTTTACTACATTGCTTGTTGTTTAGGTTTTTAGAAATTTGTTTCCTGTAGAATGAAGTAATGGATTTTACGTCGGTCTGTGTTTGTGTTACAGTTCATGTTGTCTACTGTTGAAAAAATCAACGTTAACCAACAACATTTTTGCATCACCAATAGATATAGATGCTGCCCCATTATAAATAGAACACATTACACTCTTCACTCATTGGCTGGTAATATGCCTCACTTTCAAAAGTATGTCAAGACACAAAAACAATCACACGCGTAAAAGCGTCTATAGCATGAATCAATCAAAACCAAATTACACTACAAAGGCACTTTGCAACAATCAATCACCGCCAAATTTGGCTAAAATACCACATTTCCATGCATTGCGTTTCAGAAGATTAGATCCATCATGCGATTTAGCTCCAATTTCACCCCCGGATTCCGTGGATCCATCATGGACTATGGAGACGGTGGGCGGATAGGGCGCATTACTGTCTGTCTAGGATGTAAGGTGACCGGTGATCAAAGTAGGTTACTACTTGTGAAAAAAATCACTATCTTCATCATGTATGGCGTCTAATTCTGGAAAAGAGAATAAATTCAAGCTGGTTCATATGTCATGGTATCCAGTTCGAATGTTTTTTTTACTCGAGAGAATCTTATTGACTAGTTTTAACCCACAGTCAGCCTGTCACGATTTCGTAACCCTGACAATTTAGTGCAATAGGAAATACGAATTACTTGGGGAGATATATTATTCTACCCAACACTATAAGTTTGCCATGTTACAATTTGGTAAATAAAAACTACAAATGACAAATTTCGAAGACTTACCTCACTTTTCACCTCAGAATAAAAAAATGCAATGTTCATTTTTTTTAATTATCTCTGAGCGTTCGCGGGTACTATTGCACGAGTTGCGCCCCCCCCCAACCGAGAGTTGCACACCCAACCTTTTTCTCCGAAAATGCACTGAATTTCCCAATGATAGCAACAATATCATGGCCTGTAGACCTGAATTATCGAGACTATAACCCTGGCATGGATAAAGCCGCTTTCCCATCGTACATACATATACTACAATCCAACACAATGGAGAGGCATTATTCAGAATAAAGCCCCGCCTTTTTAAAAGCATCTCCAAGGCATTTCATCTTGTGCGATCAGTGGTTGTGATCCTCTAGACCTCCTTTCATATCGTCCTTAATGGTGTTCATTACAGCAGATTGACAGACCGTCTGAAGTATTTATTTTCTTCTGTTGATGTTTCTACATGTGGCGTGGGGGAATAAGGAAGTGGGATGTGACAAAGGCCGAAAAGATGAATGCAAGAATTAAGACAAACCAATAAGGGACCTGAAATTTCTTGACCCTATTACAAAGTACCCACCAGTAGGCACTGGGCATTTATTACCGGGTGGTGTTTATGGGTAGCCATTTGAAAACTTGGATGGCATAAAGCATTGACCAAGACATTGTATGAAATATGAGTGACCCAGATACTCATCATCTTCTCACAAGGGCGGGCATGTATGTAAAAACAAACAAGTACTGGCATTTATTTTAGCCACCACCTGCAGTAGCTGGATACATAACAGCGTTTCGCTTTGAAATTCGCATAAATCTTCTGTTCCACACCGACCCAACCCAGTCACTCAAACCTCCCACACATACACCTGTTTTTGACAAGGAGCACGGTGATGGTGTGTTTGCTTCCACTTGTGGAGACAAGTCGAGGTACGTATACGCAAATTTCACGCTCATTGCATAAGCAAACGAATTTTTGCTATTCACATAACACTCACTCCTCGTCTGCTGTACTGATTAGATTCGTGAGTGGACCTGTGAAAAACATCTTTAGGCGTTAATTTTCATTCATTATTTTCTAAAGTATGCAAGTCTCAATGTAGGTATGTCTATTTTGCGGGCACTATGAACATATCGCACATTCCCCATGATGCAATTACCATGCGCTGTAGAAGCACACGAAAGAGAGATTGGCTTCAAATGATCCAAATTAGAGAGGTGGTCTTTGGATTGAGATTCTCGATGGTCCGTTTACAGTGGTTTGGAACAGAGAAAATGTTCTAATTGCTGAGCTGGCCCCTTTTTTACAAGTGCTCTTAACTGCAGGTTACACTGTATCACCTTTTAAAAGAAATACACGCTCTCGAGACAAAGGACCTGTCTAGTCTTAGAAGTTGAGACTTGCTCTCTCGTGAAGCACAACGTTGTGCACACGGGTTCGATAATGTACATGTATACATGTATGTTATGAAGAGCAATATACAAGCACAAGAGAACAGACTGCTTGGAGTGTGTGCAATCGTGGCTAGGTTTAGACCATGAATCCCGATTTTTGAAGTCTAATCAGCCGTTTTATTGCAGCCATTGTTAACGCGCATGAGGCGTGGTAATCTTTTCCTCCAAGTATTTCCCAGTTTCTTCCAGCACAGAAAAAAGAAGAAGAAGAAGAAAGGTATTGAGATTCGGGACTGTTTGAATGGAGCTTTATGGTGCGACCTTAGGATACTATTAAATATTGTAGACGATAACACCATCAACGCATTATCAGGTGTTAATAACTAGGTGTTTGGTAGGTATTTTTGCATAGCTATGTTGCTATGTCACTCTGGTATGAGGAAAGCAAACGGCCTAACTAGCTGATCGTTATCACAAGGAAGCTCAACCTCAATACCAATCATCTCACGCAGTTCTCTACTGCAGCACGTTCCTACTATATTGACATAGCTTACACCAATTTTTCATTTAAATATGCATACATGTACATGTATGTAACAGTAAGTGTCCCCGATACTCATATTATGTTGCATCTGTTCACCAAAGAAAGGTTAGGAGGTCATATCACTTTGTTTTGCTTTTAAACTTCACATCTATTTACTAAAAAAACATAAGACCTGAGACAAAACCCATTTAGTATACCTTTTGGAATGACCCCGTCCACTGATTATATTTTTGTTATTATAACATTATTATATAATTAACTATGACATTAGCAAATGAGGCCGACTTTGATTGTTTGCAGGCACCAGTCAGTTTATTTTCTGACAAGAACATACTGTACATGACTGGGGTGCATCCGATGATGAAGGGCATAATGGTAGCGATTGTGTTTCTCGTCCACCCGACAATGGTGGTTTAGAATATACAAACTAGCGTACGCCATTATGTAAAAAAGATGTAACATTGAGCACTTTATGCACGCATAAAACTAATCTTTATATGATTTACTTATATAGCTACCTATTGGAACCTGCCATTTTGTCTTTGGCAAGACTTTCGCTCTTTTCTCAAGAGCTTCGTCGGGCCTAATGAAAAGATCCTGGGTCACATGACCGCCACGGATTAGGCGATCATGTGACAGCAGAGATGTGTACACGGGGGTGGGGTGGGTGTGGTGGGGGGGAGGGGGCAAATCGTAACCGGTGTCGCGGTTCATCCGGGGTCGTCGCTCTCTGATTTCAATGGCTTCACGAAGGTCTTGAGAAAAGAGCGAAAGTCAAACAAAGACAAAATGGCAGGTTCCAATAGGTAGCTATATAAGTAAATGTTTATATAATGGAACCCAATAGAAGTTTACAATCTGTAATCTTTATATGATATTTCCATTATCCTTTAAAACGCTAAGAGGTATTGTGGTTATTATGGTGCTGACAGTCTGTCCAGTAGGATAACATAGTACAACCTTTTCATAATACCATACCATAGGCAGATCCCCTCTTCCCACCAAAATACTTCATTTTCAAAGGGTTTTTCATGAAATCCCGCAAGTGCGCCCCCTCTTTTCCTCAAGTGCGCCCCCCCCCTTTTCCGACAACCCGGATCTGCCTATGCATACAAGGACTAAAATGGTCTCGATAGAAAGTTTATTCACGTCGATCTCTTTAAAAGTTTCAGGACCCCAAGATATTGTTTTAAAACAGAGATGGTATTGTTATAGAGGTGGTATTAAAATGAGGTTCTACTGATTTACTACTGCCATCAGAAAATGCATACATTGTTCCTGGTGTTTTTAATTCACTCGGTAGTTTTGTACCTCAAGGGACTCTTTTGCCAGAGGCGCTTGAATACATCATTTCCGGGTTTATTAACTAACGCACTTAGTTTTGTATGACGCATAAAACAAGGGTTGTTTGTTAAGAAGACAGATTGCAAGACTTTGGCTACATTGTGTACAAACGATGCATAATTGGATGCAGCACGGAGTAAGAGCCACCGAGGAATGCACAGGGAGACCAGATTAGTGTACACGCAGTAAATACAAATGTGTACTTTTGAAAAGTCACCAAAGTTCTTTTTGGTGTGTGTGTGGGGGGGGGGGGGGCAGGGGGGGGGGGGGGGGGGCTTACCATCTTTTGCTGAGTTGTACAAAAAATCAGAATACAATAGCAAGAAAGACATACAAAAAATTCTCCACGGGATGTTTCAACTATATCTACTATGTTTTGCTTATAAAGCATTTTGTACTGCACTCTCAAATCTGTATGTTCACTATTCAATGCTACACAAAGCTGTGTTAACTTCTATCTGCTGATATACAACTAAAACAGACACTGGGACCTCTCTAGGTAGTATCAGCTGCTGAGCAGATGTCAATGATATATAGAGGTCAGCAATAACAAGTCTATTACCACAGTGTTTTTTAACTTGTTATCGTACTACTGTATGCTCAACAGGGAGTTGAGAATTAACGTGTTTGTGCTGCAATTGATCTGGTGTAAATGATGTAAACAGGGCGGAGTAGTCTGGAGAATGGAAGCAGATGATAAAACTAACCCGTTTACACACATTTCCAGCTACAGTACATCCTGATAAATTTTTAATAGCATGATATTGTATCATGTGGTTTTGGCGCTTCCAGAAATTGAATTTGCACAATTAACGCATGACTTTGGTTATCAATTTGTCATTGGTATGGGGCTCAGCTGGAAAAGCGGTCTTGGATTCTTCAAGTGAATATTACTACATCGGTGCGAAGAACGCTAGTTATATATAACAAACTTTTTTCGTTCGAAAAGATATATTTTAAATGGCTGGTACAATAATCACAATCGACATATCGTACGACTCTTGGGAGGCGAATATGCGTTTTTGTAGAAAAAGAAAATTTGATGCCCCGAAGCCTCACCACTGAGAGATGAGTCATGGTATTCTGTCTGAAACATACATGTTTCATGTATGATCTGTCTGATTTGACAGTGTTCAGACAAACGCCCAACCCTTTTCACATAAGTCTGTATTAAGTTAGCTTTATCTAATAACATACAGATCCTTTGTTCGCACGCATGCTGAAATGTGGTATCAATCAAGAGGCAAATTGTTTGTGCCATTTACCAAACACGTTGGGTGAATAATTTAGACGAATTGGTGGCAATATGTGTTGACATAAATGTCATTGTGTAGTGTCTACGTGTAAAATCACCATTACATAATCCTGATATCATTTTCTGACACTATTTCTCAAATACAATCCAAACGCAGTAAATTGTCTTTTGAATTGTACTACTGCTGGTATAAAAAATGAAATGAAATGTGGTCTGTCTTTTTATCAGTCTACACTGAGCAGTGTTTGGAAATGCATGGGAATAATGAAGAATATATAAACATAAACATGAATTCATTGTATGCCTTACACCTTATTATGTATTGTTGACTATAATGTTGATACTAAACAATGCAGGTAATACAACTTTCTGAAAGTTATGGCCATTTCTGTTTCCTTAACCATGAATAATATAAAGGTGACATGGTCATAGTGCGGTCATGAGTGTTGTATAACAAGAGTTTGTTGTATGAATAGGCAGTAAAGCTCTCTTTTTATGAATAGATAATGCCTAACATTGAATAGGCAATATCAAACACCAGCTACTGCGAGAGACAGACCACACAATTATGAAAGCTAGATTAGAAGTGTTCAAAGAACACGGCGTCGCTAGAACAAGTTGACTTATGGGCAATTAATATATACATTATACTGAAACGATGTATACTTGCTAGAACAACGTTGACTATTATAAAATGTTTTGGAAATCATAATTAAAAGTACACAATTACAATATACCTTCCACAAATAATATGCCACTGTCTATTTATTGATCCTATAGCAGCAAATGGAAAACAGCACCAACTAGTCTATTTTGCAGCTAATAGAATATTGATCTGTAATTGTGCATTCAATAGTAATAAGAATGTTATAAATGGACCATAATTACCCTGTGGAAAGCGCTGTTTAAATGGCAGATTGCCCAAAATCGAATCACTACGGTGTCGCCACAAACCACATAGTTGTGTGAACAAAATTGGTTCATCGGTATACCCGCCCGCTTATCCGGAGACTTACATACATAGATACACAGTTACAAACGAACCAAACACAATGCTTGCTTCAGCAGTTGAGCTGAACCAACGCAAAACTGAGTGCTCAATTAAAAACAAAATAGCTTATTAAAATGAAATACCAAACAGTTTTTCAAAAATGTACTTCTATTCGGTCCATTTATTCATAGAAAACAATGCTTTCAAATCAATAGACCAAACAAATGATAATAAATTATAAAACCTAAGAGTACACGTTTACACATTCAATAAAAATGAAAATAAATACTATGTATGACTGAATTTGAGTATGAACTAAATTATGACAAAAACTATGACTTAAGCGTCCACAACCTGACAAAATGTTATATATAGTGTATAAGCAAATCTTACCCATGACATATGCAGATCGGCAGATATACTTGTGGCTTAAAACATTAAGTAAAAAGCTTGTTACACTTTAACATACATGTAGTCAGCACTGGACGCCTTAGACCGCTAGGCCGATCTTCTCTACGGCTTTGGGAAGTGTTAATAATTGGCCACATTCTAAATCCACTTCATCTTCGCCAATTTGGGGTTCTGGCCAGTACCAGTACACATCTATCTACATTGTATAATATTTGATAGATGATACCTTGCTGTGGCAAGATGAATCCACCAACGAATAATCTCTTGCCACGTAGGATTCGATTTCTGTCGCATTCTCTGTCATCTAACCTTGATCCCACAAAATTTCTCAAGCAGTGTGCATGATACCAGTGTAATTCGCTCAGTCAAAATGCGCTACGGCCGAGCCATTTTGTTTACAATAGACCATTTTTTAGACAACTTGATGAGACCCTGCAATACGAGCATATGCAGCATCCAAAATAAATGTGATTATATAGGTGTCAATTTAGAAAATGCGCATCATATTTTGCATGATTCATGATTGATAAATGCACAGATTAAATCTGATTTCCAATGAAATCCTAAATATATACATTATTACAAATCGCAACATTTTTGTCATGACGTCTGTCATAAGATAGATTTTTGAGTAATTACAAATGTCTGGATATCATATTTTAGTTCAGAGATATGAGATGAATGACTAAAACGATTGCGCTTTCAAAATGCACAAAGTAGTTTAGCTTCATTGTCGGCAATGAGCAATTCATGTTGTCCTATGATTTTTATTCTGTGTTGAAAGAACTTTGACTATTTTGGATTTCACATTGTTATGTTGGTTTTCCATAGGTTTTCATCAACATTAGTATAGCTTCAAATATAGGTCTAAAATGTAATTATGATTGTAAACAAATACAGGATAAATAATCAACAGTTTTGTATAGTATTGATTATAAGTTAACGGTATAGATAAAATAAAAATATGCTGGATAAATCATTAACATTGTCGGATTTCATGGCTTGATAACTCACACTGTCTTTACAAGTCCATGTTCATATCAATCCGTGGGCCCAGTTGTGTATTTTATGTGGAAACATATATTTAGGTTAGTCTTACCAAAGAGCATTACCTCAAAATCAAAATCAATATTCAGTTTTCTTACTTGGCAATCTAAGTTTGTACGTATGACATTTGATATCGTCGCTGAACTTTTTGGCGTGTTTGGGCGGATTTTGAGGTCAACTTCCACGGATAATAAGGCCGTTGAATCACGGCTATATATGGAGTATATAGCCGTGATTTATGATGATGGATCATTAGCTGCCCTTGAATAACAAACACAAATAAAAAATTCTAAAGTGTAATGACTTAGATATTATCAACACAAAACTACACATAACACTTTGTTGCATTTTGTGACAAATGAATTGAAGCACCTCATTCTCCTGCCACATACATATACATAGCATCACACAATAGCCTCATCTATCATCATATCCACACTTGTGCACAAACTATCACTGTCGCTATCCGAAGATTCAACATTGTCCCCATTGTACTCCATATCTATACCACTGGGCCCAACAGACGACCCATTGTCGAACACCATGAGGTTAACGCCAAAAGCACCATTTGTATCACCATACAATTTCATGTGTTCATCTTCATCAGAACTTTCTTCATCACTGTTGTTACATTTATGCATAATGTTCTCATAATTGTCACCACCAATATTAGAAAGAGATTCATCAATAGATTGCGTCCTATCACGTTTTGGAAACTCCTGTTTGATACCAGTGTTGTCAACATTTGAATGGTGTCTATCTGCACTAGAACTATCCCTTAAGCAATCAGCGTGTCCACCAATATCACAAAGTTGCTTAACACCATGACACTCATGACTTTTAAAACTACCAATGGACACATCACCTCCTTGCAATGAGCTAGCACAGCCTGCATGCTGATCCATATTACCCAAAGAGTGTCTTTCTCCTGTAATGATGTCAATGACACCAACACTGTTATCCATATTACTGTCTATATATCCATAATATTCTTCCGTTTGTTGGCTAGCATCAACATATATGCATTTGTTTATGTCATCACCATCAGTGTCACTATCATCTAAGGTGTATTGGCCTTTCCTATCATTGCAAGGTTTTCTTAAACCACAACTATGGTTCACCGTGATTGCACATCTATTATCTCCACTGCCAACACGAGAGTCATCTCTCTCCCCATCACATTTTCCAATTTCGTTACTACAATAGTAATGTTGGTCATTAATATCAACAATTCTGCTATTGAAGTCTAGACCATTACCAAAATGGTCTCTCATCCCAACAGATTTCCCTGTGCCCCCACCGCCATCACTAACTTCAGTAACTCGAACCGTTGGCACATTCTCAAAAAAGCTGACACGTCTACCACCTTTATCACAACGTTCACCCCTTAATTGTTTCTTTCCATCCAACATCTGCCTGTCACCTTCTCCACGACAATACTGCTCTATTCCATCAACATCATCATCATCTATGACCGAAGACGCATTGCTGAAAAAACTGACTCTCCTGTCGCATCCAATGTGTTCATTCGGCCCGAGGAACCTACTTGTTGGAGGGCTACTACATGTATTAGTGAATGTTTGGTTGTCACTATATGCACCATCACCATGACCATGGTGCCCTGCGGCCCCTGCATGGTCATCGCTGGACGCCACATTGCTGAAGAAGCTCACTCTCCTGTTCCCGTGTCCATTCGCGCCCGAAGGCCTGTTGCTCACCGTGGGGCTGCTGTGAGAGAAGGGGAGCTGGCTGTAGTAGCCGCCGGGGTCGAGGTGGCTGTGGGATGCGGGGAAGTGGCGCAGCTTTACCCCGTGCACGGTGCTGTACAGCTCGTAGTCGTCCTGGGAGGGAGAGCAGGTTTAATATTGACATATGCGCAACCTTGTGATTATAGATGGTAAGCTGTATAGATTTAATGCTAAAACAGTAGTCTTATCACCATGGTTTGCTCATTAAATACATTCTGAATATGACTACAATAAGCGAATTTAGTTTTTAACCATTTAAAATTCAATCTAGTTTTGTAAAATGTTAAGTGTAAATATGGTGGTTTATAGTTCTGATCCAAGTCTTGCTCTCACGACTTAACAATTTAGAGTGCATGGTAATGTGTTAAAACTTTCAGAATAGATTTTGTTGTAACAGTATATACAATTCTAATAAGACGACATGGAAGCTAGCTTCAACTGGTCGCAATAGAGAGGTGGTCTCTTGCAAACACGCCAGTGACGAGACAATGGGTCGACCAACACTCACTACAAACCCGCGACTGTTTCGGTTCTATTAATGGGAACTGGCTGACGTTATACTATACATGTACATGTTCTCTCATTTATTTTGCTACTGTTCTAATTTTGCAAAGCAAATATCTAAGTAAATTAAAAAAAAAATAGAATCAGAAGTTAGCGATGAGGAATATCAAATCAAGTTGTAAAGAGTTGGTTCACATTTGATACGATGTAACCCAACTCCGTCTGTCAGACAGTCATCGCTATAGATAAGAAGTTAGACTCCAGCCGTAAAGTGTCAGTGCAATATCAATCTATATAAGGTGCCAAAACACACGTGGAAATTAAATTGTTTATCAGAAAAAGGGATGGGGGCGGGTGCACGATTGGATATGTCAATGAATTGATAGTCAATGTCTATAAATGCCACATACCTCGGGCAGGCAGTGGTGCAAGCAGAAGGCGTCCACGCTGCTGAAGATGACGGCAGCGATGTAGAGCACGAGGCAGAGCACGAGGCTGGCGAGCAGGGCGAGGAACAGCGCCGTGGACGTCTGCACGTGGTGGCAGGGAGGCAGCAGCGACCGCCGCGAGGCCGGCGGCGGCGTCCTGTGGAGAAGAGAGTTGGGTATTGAGAGGATTGGCTTGTGCATGAGACAATTCTCTTATTTACATGTACGAGGATGAGGGTTGTGTGTGTGTGCGCGCACGCGCGCGCGTGTGTGTATGTGTGTGTGTGTGTGTGTGTGTGTGTGTGTGTGTGTGTGTGTGTGTGTGTGTGTGTGTGTGTGTGTGTGTGTGTGTGTGTGTGTGTGTGTGTGTGTGTGTGTGTGGGGGGGGGGGTTATAAGAACTAGCGATGAGTGGAGTACATTGAGTACAGGTCTCTATACAAAAGCTGTCATAAATTAAAATTGTAGTGTACTGCAGAGGTCTTTCTCATCGGTGTTTATATTCCGGTAGTGGAGGATCCCGGAAACGCTAGAAAATATATTGGGATCTGGATCTCACCATGTACAAGAGCAGAGGTGTCCACTTTGACGGCATTGGCCGAATATCTGGATGTTGACCCCGAACTGACCGGGCTCTAGGTAATCATGGATACTGATGTAAAGGAACCACAGTGGCGTGGTGGTGGTCAGGAGGCACAGCCACGACAGGATCTGCAACGTGCGGTTGAAAGTTCCAGGGATGGTTCAGATAGTGAATGTTTGGACATGAGTATGATGTTATTTTAATCCTTTTTAGTCTTACAAAATCCCATCTTATTCTCACTAAAATCACATGAATGTTACAATCATTCAGACATAATCAAATCCACACTTCTTTAGAACTTCAATACCTGAGTCTACTGTTATACAAGCTTCAATACTTTCTATAAGATGCCAATGGTTCAGAAGATGGAAGCAGCAATGGGTTTCACCATTCAAGGGTAGTTAACCCAAGTGCACGCACTCTGTTCTCCTCCCCTCCCACTCCCTTCCAAACTCACCCACTTGCGGGAGGCTGTGATGATAGTGACGGCCCCGTACACTCCCAGCAAGACAGGCTGCAAAGTTATTGCAATAGTATTGTTAACTCTGAAGAGAGTACAGTACTAAACCAGGACACATTTCCCAACTGATATACATTGAAATAAATCCTAGTTAGTGTTTGCAAAAAGTCAAAGGAAGAAAAGAAGGAGTGTGGCATCGTTTCAATTAGGTGCACTTTACAGGAAATTGGCCATGTGTGCTACCAGTGCCAGGGCGGCATTAGAAACTGTTGATTGATCTACTGAAAAAGTGTGGAATTTAGTCTAGTTTAAGCGTCACACTTTCAAGTTCAATATAATTATATTTCCACTTCAATTTTAGATTTAATCAACATTTTAAATTTTAGCATAACACATATATTCTAAGATACAACATACACGATTCAAAAATGATACGTTGTTGAAATCTAAAACAACAGCAGATGAGATTGTAAGTGAAAAATTAAGAAAGAAGGTCGAACTTACGAGTATGCCGATAAGCCAGAGTCTCGGCAGAAGGAGGGCCGTGCCTTCTTCCCCCGAGCCCCCTACTGGGGCTGTGGTGACGTGCTGGTTGAGCTTAGCCCCCAACCCCACCAGAAGGACGCCTGAAAGAAAAAAAAGGAGCTCATGAGTTCATGCTTACCATTCTCTTTGAAATTCATACATATCTGTTACTATAAACGCCTAGTTAGTTTGGGATTGAATACTATGAGAAGTACGGCTATACATATTCTACAAGTGGATAAGTGTTTCGGGCCTCTAGTCTGGTGACTTGCTTTCTGTAATGAAGTTTGATAGAGATTCACGTAATTCTGCTTTAAATGAAGAAAGCATTCTGAAGCATCGTGGAATCAGGTGCAGAAGTCAGCAGAAAACTACAAAAGAATGGAGTCAGTAGACACATCTGTAACAGGAATGGGCTCGCACACTTGTATAAGATACTATAGTTAGATAGTCAGACTAAATCACTACCACATACCATACGGGTTTAAAACTATCTTTAAAAAGCTTTGCATCATTTATATAAAGCACAAAAACAAAAATGAAGTGCGGCATGAAAAATAGCCCATGCTAAGTTACAAACACAGTGAATATGAGCATAAATAATGAATTACTGTCAAATTCGTCGTTCAAGGACTACGTCAGTGTAGGAGAGACATGAATATCCGTAGAAACGTCCATAAATCTTTAGAAGTATAAAATGAGAAATATGTGCTCGCAGATTTTGCATATTATTTTTTAACCATACACGTAGAATGCGCACAAAATAAATTGAATTAAGTGTCAGAACTCAGGGACTGTTATGACATGTTGCTCTTTCTCCCTGACGTTGATAAGTTCACGTACATTTATCTTTCTGCACAGATCTATGTAAATTACGTTCTCTATTCTCTGGGGTAATGGGGCGTTTTAAAAGTAATAACTATTCAAATGAGGCACAACCATTTTTCATAGCCAATCAGATTGAGTGCCGTGATACCATTACTACTAAAACATTGCGCCTTGGAGGACTTCTCTATCTAAATCATAATATAGTTTGAGCATTCTTCATGCATATTGAATTATTTTCTTGTTCCATATATCAACTTCAATTATCGGTAATATTTGACTATAGAATAGTGGGTCTCTACTCTATCGTGTCTCCATAGGCAGCGTTGCCGACCCCCTACTCTAATTCAACCAGACCCTAACATACTCACTTGCTTCCCGTCTTACTAATCTATAAAAGTTTACCTCTCGAATGAAGTCTGGTTGATGGAGACTAACAGCAAAACCCCTGGAGAAATACGACACCCTCTTGTAAATATACGCCAGACGTGAAAACAAACCCGCAAGTACGTAAAAATGGTGATTCCGTTCAACCAGATTCTGTATACGTGTATTGCAATACTTGGCCTGGTTGATCGAGGCTAATCTCACCTGCCGCCACGATGGCGATGTTGACCGTGAGTGCCGCCTGGCGGAGTGCCCCGGACGCCGCGTCCTCCGCCGACCCCGTCCCCGCTTCAGCCATGCCTAGCGACCACGTGGACAACCGGGAAGAGGGCAGCAGCCACCACAAGGCAGCGGCGACAGCGGCGCTGGCGGCTCCCCGGCGCCGACGCACCATCCACGGCGAGATGACGTACTTCTGTGCAGTACCTGCTCTTTAAGTATCTATTTAAGTATCTGCTTTCGTATCTGATTCTAGATATCTGTATTGCTAAAACTGGAGTTCAACCTTTTTTTCAGATGATCTAAAATGGGAACTTTTTCACTAGTAGCTTTTGGCCTTAAACGAGTTGCTGCCCTTTTTACACATATTTTTCTTTCAATCTTAATAGTCTAGAAAACGTGTGTTTCTGCACTAGTCTGTTACAGTGTTACATGCTCAGTTTTATTCTTCTATCTCTCTCTGTTTTCAAAATACACTATGACCCCACTTTGTAAATATCAAACGACCGGTGAAACGTCCATGTTGAGTCATACATGTAATAATCTGGACTGCTCAGTGCAGTTCATTTCTTTCCATGTATGTTGTTGAAAAAGAGCATACTCCCGAAGGCACTGAGATATGCACATGATATTCGCTGATACTCAGAGAGGGTTGTCATCACATCACATAACTGCTGAGCTTTGACATTATATAGGACCAATCCGTATACAAGAGTGTGTACTAACAAGATGAAATTCTGTGTGGTCATATTTTCTATGTGTAGCCAAATGTCTCATACTCGCAAACTCATTTTCCACCTGTTGACTAATATTCGTGTAGTCACGTTTCATACCTGCAAAACAAAATACTATTACTTTGGGAAATCAGATATATGTCATTGTGGCAAATGTAATATAAAACAGAATATTTTCATGCTATAGGAAATCATTTTAGTTATGGACATGCATCATTTTACAAATACAAAAAAAAAAACTGATAAACGAAAATTGATATCAGCATGCACGTGTTAGTAATATGTAAATTCAAACCAATAAATGATCAGCTGATTAATCAAATTGTTAAATGATGCATGAACGATGATGAGGTAAAATTAATAATGTAAATTATAAATACTTGACAAAAATACATTTTTCATTCTAACAGCAAAAATTTCCTTTTGGACCTTTACATGCATCGCAGCCCTCAGTGAAAAAACAACAAAATATTAATGCCAGTGTGTATAATAGTGTGCAATAAAGTTGTTGATCAAGCTATATATTTACTGTCCAACTGATAACTGATTTAGTCTGGGGTTTTTAACAAAGAAAAATATAATAAGGCATGCATTTGTTTTACCAAGAAACGTATAATTTAATCTGTTTGTTATGAGTAAGTCTTTTGTAAAATTCTCTAGTGAGTTCATGACATCGTTTGGAGACTAGATTATGATATTCAATAAGTTTTGTTAAGATAAACTGGTAGTTTGAAGGTTTTAGGAACTTCACATGAAATACGTAAATAAGTATGTTTCGTAATTTTGATTACTTCAATAATAAGCCCTGTGACCCTGACATTTTATTGAATAGTTTTAAAGTAGATGGATGGATGCTTATCTAAACTATTTTTTTAAATCCAAAGGTTAGAAACATTTGCACTTCAGTTCTTATAAACGATTAAAGTATTTGTGACATAGCTCATGATGCTACCCGTATATTACCTGGTGTTACCACGTAATTTTCACAACAGAATGTTTGATCAGAGGGAATGGATGTTTGCCAAAAAATTCCATATTATTGTGTTATTTCTAACGGTCTAATGACAGTGATATAAGCCCGCGACCTATTTTTTTTTTACTATTGAATGCTTTTTCTCACTTCGAGCACCTGCTTGCGCATGCGCACACTTTTCACGTGACCAGTCACGTGTTAAATCTGGTACGTCTACCGTCTCAGTCCGTCTGACCTTATTACAACAGTTCAGGGGCAGGTTACTCATACTGCACAGAGGGGGAAATATACCTATTTTGAGATATGAGAATGGCCCTTGATTTTTTTTATGAGGAATGAGAATGGGCGTCCATTTTCTTTGAAAATTGTGAGAAATTGTGAAACTTTGGTTATAGAATTAATGCCATGGATTTTTGCTGAGATTTGAGAACGGGGTAGGGTATATTCCCCCCTCTGCACACATGCTAGTAGCACATCCAGCGTGGGCCTTCATGGCTATTTAAATGCGAAATGCACACCTGGCCGTGGGAATGTTAACAGTAATTAAGTATTTGACCGAAGGTGAGTAGGAGGAGCTCACCCAAACCTTTATATACGAATTAGGTGGAGGCCTACTAGCATCTACGTTTTTGTGACGTTTTAAAAGCAGTGGGGGACAGAAAGTAGCCCAACGGGACAATGATGAGTTGAAACAACGTAAACCTATTTCCGTCTTGCATGTGTAGGAAGACTTTGTACTAGGACTTTCTTTTGGACAAAAAAATATTCAATTAGTTTAAGTATATAATAACCAACAGATTGATGCGTGACAAACAGTAAAAGAGTATGTTTATATATATGTTATAATTTTCTAATGTGAAGAGAGAGAAAGAGAGAGATTATAACTATATGCTATGATACATGGCATAAATAACGGCTTATTTGTTTTAATTAAAAGTCATGATCTACGTGTATGCTAATAGGGATCTAAATTTTAGTCTTCTACCATCTGAATACTCATTCTGTTGTCTACCTTGAAGCTTCTTTCTACCCCCCCCCCATTATCTAAAAGATAATTATGTTTCCCCATATCAATCATATAGCATATTTTGTACTTCGCGCACCCCGATCTTCCAATTATTATAAAATAGTCTTTCAATTAATTGTTGGCATTGCATTTATTCAAAATAAAGGTTAGTCTTCACATCTAAAGAACCTATATAAGCAGATGAGCAAACAGCCATTGATACTTCTGCACATGTTATTTTATCTGAGGTCGATAATGGTAAAAATTCCCGTATATTGAAGCCGAAGCAACCCATCTGATCATTGTCGTATTGTAAAAAGGGATAATCTTTACGGCAGCATAACAATACCATAACAATGGAAAGAAAGGCTTATCCTCAAATAATGATGAAACTTTCCGTACTTTACGTCAGAGTCCAATAATATGATATTACCAAGCACGTTTATGGCAATGGCATCTTTTGAATTTCAATTAACGGGGCCCATTATCTTGGTTTACATACTAAATAAACCTCTGGTATAATCTGCTACTAATGAGGCACAGTCCTCATCATCCAAGGAGCAAAGTAACTAGACATGTCATTATGGACTGTGTCACATTAAATGTGAATAATTTGCTCGTTTCATTAAAGCATCAAAGTCACGGGAATCTATTGCACACTGCAAATATACAATACCAAAAAGGCACACTCAACGAGTGTCTGCTTCGTTTTTACAATAAATAAGTTATATCATAACGTTCTCATGTAGCGATCAATCTCAGTTGGAAAAACCATCCTCCAGAAAAATGTTAAAATATTAAAATTTCATTGTAGTATAACCAATATACATCACATCCATCAAAATAAATTATAAAATACAATCATACAACGTATTATTCACACAAATAAATTTAAACTGAAAAAGGTCGACCTCTCGTAGAGAGTGCCAAAAAGGCAAAACACCTAACACTTAAACATGAAATAAGTCGCTTTGCCATTATTGAAGGTGCCTCTGGAGACTTATGATTGGCTGATATCGTGCGACAACTTCCAGAATAAACGGATGCTCCACATGAGGGGTATTCTGAATAATATTTGTATTTAATCATATGTGCGAATTTGTTAGTATGAGATTTAATGACTTGCGTTTTGAAAACTTACAATGTAGATATAAATGTTTTGGAATCAATAGGCTTAGGTGTAAACTGGTGTAAATGTTGGCATTAATGGATTCCATTTGCTATAGGGTTATATCACATATATTATATGTACTCATTTCAATTTTACTTTGTCTGCTATTGTGAAAACATCTTGTTTTGGGGTTCAAACCATCGGCTAACTATCAATATCCTGTCAAGGATTCGCATCAATTCCACAAAAGCACTAGGGTCATATACATAATTTATATATTCTACAGCTTTCCATATCCAATTGATCATCTTGCGAATCACTATCTTTAGCATTTTTGCACTTGCGCATTACGTTCCAGATGTGCTTGCAAAATACTGACAATAGGGTATTCCCTTATCCTCGTTAAATGAATATAACCCTAATAAAAGCCGCCTTTAGAGTTAGAATATAATCATGGTTCTATATAGTTCACAACAAAATTGATCAATGGTAAAATATTCTTGACTAGAACCAGGATTTTTGCCTTTCAATTTCAATATGACATACTTTTACAATCACGGTCATCCAGGAACAAACGTCTGAGCAGCCTTTATGCGAATAGTTCTGTTCTATAAGAGTACAATTGTATACAGTTGATAGTGATTAATTTCCACACAACACAATTATTGAACCACAGCCTCATAATTACTCACGTACAAACTGTGCCTTCCAGTGCAGTGACCGCCCTCTGCTCAGGTATGTCCGGTACCCGCAAGGGAGGCACGAGTCTACTGTGTGACGGCCGGTCAAAGTGGACTAGTCTATTGTGTACCTCAAACCGACACCCAGGTGATGACAGGAAATGAAATCTGAAGTTTCTATACAGGGCAATCTGTTTTCTTAATCCAGCCTATCAGGAAGGGCTGGCGCCGAAGACGTGCCTAGTGTTATAGTTTGCCGTGAAAGGATGGGAGTTCTCAAGTCTGGATTCCCTGTCCCTCATCTGCTAGTTTTCCCCTGAAGAAGAAGTCGTATGGGAGCAAGCATCAGAGCTCTATTATTTTAAGCGTCCGTGTAACATTATCACAAGTCCTAAACACAAGTCCATAAACGTACATTATCAGTTACTTAAAACTGATATGACTAGTTATGTGGGTTCCCCTACGTTTATTACTAAATATGATACATACACCATCACCACCATCTTGCCCGTTTGTACAATCGTATTGCATGGAATTCTTTCGTCTCTCTTCAGTTGCACACCCCAATTCCACAGAACACCTTCGGGAAAGGTGAATAGTATCCACATAAGACAGGTGGCCTTCAAAGAAAGATTCGCTTTATATGTGATATACAGGGGGTATAAGATAAGACCTTTAATGGTTGATGTTAGCTTTAGTGTAGCAGTTTCAGCCCAGCTCCCTTCTAAGAAGACTGAGCATCATCTCACAATGTCATTCTAAATATACATCAGCCCGCCAACCTAATGAGTTGGCTTGCGTAAGAGGCTTCGGGGTCAGATGAGGGTGTAATGAGTAAATGCATCATCGCTCATGGGAAACTGAGGATAGGATGAAGCCACCGCGTTTCAGGTCGCAAAAACCGCAAAAAATATACCAGTCAGTTTGATCACCTTGTAAGAATTGATTATTCTTTTTTTTTCAATCTAATATCTAGTTACTACCGATTCTGAATTATTGGGAATGGGTTTGATATGTTTGATACTGAGGCATGGCGTAGTGGCTAGAGCCTCTACAGTCTAGAGAGCACAAAAAATGAACATTATTGTCTCATGTTTTTCAGTTTGTTTTAGATGGTACCACTGGCAGATCCTGATTTTCAGGAAGTGTGTATTGTGTTGAAGAAAGAAAATAATTCCATAGTCCATAGATCCATGTTCCATGGATAAATATTTCTCTGTACTGCATTTTGCTCTTTCTGTGGCCAATTTTATAGCATCATTGTTGCAATTCACGTGTTTTCCTTTTCACTCAACCACCAGAATACTTCATCTCTTTGTTGATACGTGCGTACTTTTTCTTTATTCGAAGCACAACATCAAACTGAACAGTTTTGATGAATGAAAAAAAAAAACACACACACACAAACACACACAGGGAAATGCCCTCATTATGACAGTAGCGTCATAGACACCGCTTTACAGATTGGTAATCATACGCATGCCTCTATGTATAGACGCGACACCCTTTACATCCCAATCCCACATGTTCCCACGCTCTAGGCCTTTAATCCTCACACCCTCTCCTCAAGGAGTTCATTAGCACGGCAACACGTAACGATCCTTTTATCTTTTCATCTAGGTCTCATCTAACTAACAGAAATGTAAGGTTGATCAGTATACGTGTTTTTTCTAATTGTTATAAAATAAACAGCTGTGTCATGTGCATATTTCAGTGTATGAATGATCCAAATGAATATAGACGAGAAAAAAGTTATGGGAAAAATCTAGTCAATAAGTGATGCGGCCCACAGTATAGTTTCTTTCTGCATAATAAGTATATTTGCTCCATTGTTGCACTAGAATTAATCACGCTTTTGTATTTATCAGATAATAGGGAAAATGTGAATTGCCCTACACATCTTGGTTCAGAAATATCCTGTTCCTCGTCTAAGTGAGCCACTCACCACCCATAAGTGCTTTTATGAAAGAAAAAAGTACCCGCATTGTTTTTGCTAATCGTAGGATTATGATTTTGCAAATCTTAGGGCTGTGATTGTGTTTCACACACGTTTTGCGTCTGCAAAGTAGTCTGAGCGTCGACTTTGAGAGGGCTTGTAAAAGGTTTGGGCGTCAGACGAGCACCTCTTGAAAAGCACGTAATCCCGGGCAAACCTTTGAGCAACCCAACGGTCTTGTAGCACGGGGTTCGGGGTGCTGGGGAAGAGAGTGGGATTACACAACTACGCACGCACGCACGCACACACGCACGCACACACGCACACACACACACACACACACACACACACGCAAATGCACACACACACGTGCACACATGCACACACACGCCCGTGCGCGCACACACACACGCCCGCACACACACGTCCGCCCGCCCGCGCACACGCACGCACACACACAGAAAACATGCATCCGTAACTGTGAGCTTTAACAATGCTCAAGTCCGACTCAAGCTATGTGGGAATAAGGGTTTGCGTGGGTCTTGCTCGTAATGAGCCAATTCTGCTAAATTGAAATGGTCTTTCCCTCTGTTCTAACTCGATGATCCATAAGGATTTGCCCGGAGACAACCGTCACTTTCCCAGCCAATACAATAGGCGGTCCTACTTGAAGGGAATAAAAATGTGTAAGGAGCATTGGCTAATATTTGATGAACCAACGGTACACAGCCTCTCAGCTCTGTCATCGTCGATGCTAGAATCCGACATTCCCGACAATCGAAGCCTTAGCGTGTTGGTATTGAAGTCGTAAGTTGTGATATTATCTATTTACAGTCTTTCATATTCAAGGCAGGATGTTAGTTTGTACATGTACTCACAAGTGTTTATCAGTTCAGTCACTTGTTAGAAAAAGGACAGCAGCGACAGAGCTTACTCAATCATAAGCATCCATACATCATGACTATTTCAACTTTAGGATACAATAATCCATAATCATTTGCTGACATTGTGAAACACTTATAATCAACGTTACCAAACCTCTATTCCCGTATACTGTTTGTTGATGCAACGAAACTTCAGGCTTCACATATGATGCGAGTTGTTGAAAGATGTATTCGTTAATGGGATTTTCCTTTTACAGATTCACTCAATTGCTTTGTAATGACCTCGTTTATGCGAATGTTGGTTCATAAAAGTCACTCAGTGCCTCGCAGCGAGTTTTAGTTACATGAGTGTGTCTCATAACTGCTGACACGTGATCAAAAGTGATTGCACACTTTTCTTATCGTCTCTTCAGCTGAAACGAAAGCATTGTAGTTGTTTCGTTTGTATGCATCAATCTATGTACTCCCCACATAATATGGCTGTGTATAACTCTACTTCGAGCCGTTCTGTGATAACTTTCCCCCATCTGTTTCTGATTGCAGTGAAATTTTCATTTTCACGCTGTAATCGGTACCCGCGTCACAAACACTCCCCATGATTGGACTATCATTCTGACGACCCTCTCCATTGACGCACAGTCCATAAAACTCCACTCGCCTGATGAGGATATGACACTTGTCAGTAGCCTTATTATGCGCTCCCCATGGCCCTGGATAACGCTTAAACACGAACTGAGGCAAATAAGGAACGCTCTTCTACATGTTTCGCTATCAGAGCGTAACTAAAAAGACTAAAGCCTAGGGCACAACGGGCAGGGCGAACAATTTGACAGTGTGATTTTTTCGCGTCTGCGTGACATCAGCATACAATGTATAACTTAAGGCTTTACTAGCCCCATACTGGCTCTGTACAGCCTACATACAGCCACGCAACTGTTTAATTGATTGTAGAGAAAGTTTTAGATGTCAAACTTTCTTTACTGTCTCCATACTGCCTCCAAAGAGAACTTTCGGGCAGCGCATTGAAAGAATTCGAAATGATACCCACAGTCTCCTTGAGTTTATGGCTGTACAGTGGCCGTAGAGAAGCAGTACGTCCAGAGCAGTACTGTCGGTTGTGCCCCAGTCCTAACTGTGTAGTCATTGGGCATATAATGGTTGTCATTGTAACTAGCACGGTTCTCATGGTAACACGTTTTATACACTTTCACAAATGTTACCACTTAGTTTGAGAAGCATTCAGTCAAACAGTCGTACCGGGATCGCGATTGTGATATTAGCAGTTCACAGCCTTCTGTAGTGTGTTATCATGAGTACAACGGGTAGTCCCTAAGAGCATAATCAAGTCTCTAAGAAAAGTGTCCTATAATATGCCAAAGGGCACGTGACTTAAACAACGCCATATGTGAGGGATTCCATGAGATCTAAACTCTCCAAGGTGCGACTTTATTCATCGAAACCCTGTCTAGAGAACTTGAATGGAGGTCTACAGAGTAATTTTTGTGGGGAAAGGTGAAGGAGCGTACCATTGTTCAATGGATCTGCCCTTGATCCTCAATCCATTCAAAGTGCGAGGGTATATAATACTTGACATGAACCAATAGCAATATATTGAGTCCAATGACAATTACATTTCAATTATTCATTCCTCAAAATGTAGCACCGTAGAACGTTCAGCAAACTGAAATTAATTAATGACCGTCAAGCAGACAGCGTTGATTGATATCAGACGAACAGAATTAAAGCCTCTAATGTGCATTTCTTAGATCCCGAAATAGCCTGAATTAACCTAGTTTTACACGATGATGAAGTGCTCAGAGGCAGTGTTTAGACTTGGCTCAAGGCTGGTGTATGTCCGTCAGATCCGCAAATCCGTCTCACTCAAACTCTAATGGCTAAATCAACTCCACCGTCGCTAGTTTGTGGAAGATTGAAGGTGCATCTTCTTCCCTACAAGCTAACAAGTCATTTATAAACTTTGATGGAGGTTGTACTATCTTTTGAAAACATGTTATTTGCCTGTTGCAGTCCAATCATAGACTGTGTATGCGCGTGCAAGAATGCACTTGTCTGTGCATAAATACAGACACCTTTAACATCTGTAAAGTTAAATTACCTCGCACGCAATCGACATGCTTTTCAAGGATTGCAGGCATTACTTATACCTAGCTATCTCAGTGCACCAAACATGGATGCTACAAATTCCAACCCTACATTGTTTTACTGTTTTCTTTCCATACATTTAAATGTACCTTCTGTGGTTTAGATACATATACATGAACTACAGTGAGTGCTTCAATGCTTTGAAGAACATTGGGTTGTCACAATGGATGTGGTGTAAAGGATGTGAAGTCGGCTGAGCAGCCCGAGTCGCTACACTGGGATAAAATTGAAAAAAAATTATATATATATTTTTTTTAATTTGAATTTTTTTTACGTCTCATGGGAATCAGTTTTTTAAAAAAAGATCACCAAAATCCGACAAGAATTGACAAAGTTATTAACATTTCTTTGTCTGTTTTATTTTTTATTTTGTAGACATGATTTTCCCATTTACCCATGTATATAACGCATTTCAAAATCTACAACACTTTCGACGTTTCTCGTTGCAAAAACAAGTAAAAAGCTGCTGTTGCGCACTTACCATATATAAGATGGGGTTTTAAAATTATTGTTGTGTTTTGACTATTGTTTCAATTTATGTAAAAATAAAGTATGTTATAGAAAATGCATTGTAGTTCTTATTCTTACCATCCCAACACACACAATTCAGTGAGTTTTGTTGCATTATTGCGCAAACATCGTCATGTGTTTTCCCGCCAATCGCGGACTGTCAAATATGACGTTGCGAGTGATTGATGCTCAAAATAAACTATTAAATTAAAATAATTTCATACGCTTATTTATATGAATGGAATCGCATATTACTGCAGATTATTTCCATCTAAATTATAAATTTTTAGGACAACTGATAACAGAGATATGATGCAATATTCGTGTGGTGTTTTTCTTTTGTCAACTGCCACTACGACGGCCATGCGATGCTCAGGATTTTCCGACCATATCAAATTTCACAAATAGGAGGAAGAAGTAAAACTAATATAATACATACCATTGGAAAGAGAACAAAATTCTGAATAAAAAACAAACTATTTGTTGTCATTTTTTATCACTCTGTAATTTAAGTTAATTGGGCAGTTTTCATTGGGCATGCCTCAAAATCAAGGCGAACCTCCCGTGACCTTGCATCATTCTTAGGCTTATGTTCGCCGGAGCAAACTAGATTAAACCTTTATATTATATATCATTTGAAAGATGAGAAAATAATGATTCGGAAAATGAAAGCAAATCCAGACATTTGCAAAACATAACATTCCAAATAGTGAAAAAACCATGTGATCAACACTTTGGTCGTGAACTCAGAGAGGAGGGTTTCCAATTTTAGATTTTTTTTGCAGTCGTGATTATGTTCTACATACGATTTTACGACAATTAAAACCAAAATGGATGACATAGTCACATAGGATCCGGCAAACATTCCCTCTTCAAAAACACAAGTCTGAAATCTTGATTGCGCCGAAACTGTGTTATAAGACAATGCACGAGCGAGAACAGAAGTGTTTGTAGTTAAATGCCCATAGCTTTCTAAGTAAGTGCCGGATTTTATTCAAATTTTCCCAAGATGTTCGGAAACGCCTATGGAACAGATTTCTGCAAACAGATATGTAAAAATTTAAATGATGTGATTAGGATAGGGCGATTTTTATGAACATCTCGTACTTCAAATCTTGTCCCACACGGTAAATATCGATCTCCGCGTAGCTAGCGCCCCGAGGACTGAAATCTCACATATTCACATTTATATTTGCATATTTACCAGGTATATAGACTATTTGAATACGAAAAATTCAATCAAATCTCGGCCATTTGCGCAGTACAGTCTAGTTCTCCCTTGCTAAATAAGTTGCCTATGATCGTGTGTTGAGAATAGGACAACTTGATTGGCCGAAACAGCACATCAAAAAATGGGTGCAACATGTACCGAATATTAGAATATGTAAATGGAAAGAATCTTACATATCTACCATACACCAGTCGCTGAGTTACAGGAGTTTGTGATCTTATATTACTGATGTGCTAATACGGGCCAACGGATTCCATCTATACCTATTAACCCTAATGTGAGTCCTTGGTACAGGTAATGAGAATATATGTTTTTAAACCACACCATTCGCTACATGAAGTGCACTTGGATTCTAAACCATCAATGGTCTGAACACGCGTGTACTACATCTACTGGTTACTAAACCCGCACGGGACTAGTTTTTTCTATTAGTGTTACTCTGAGACACTTCTTTCAATTATTTCAGGCAGAATCATGTTTGTGTTCTCATGTATTTTAAGTCTACAACCGTACTGTACTCATGCATTCTATTGCTGACATTTGGGCAAAATAAAGTTGTAAAAATATAATATATAACAGTGTTGCAAATTATCAAGAATTAACAGTGGTGACAGTCAGACTGGTGCCTCCTCTTGCAACAAACTTAAGGCATCCAGGGCTGTAAAGATACGCCCCTTGTAAACCTTGATTACCTAATATTGGTGCTCACGATAGTAGCTGTTTTGATGAATGGTGTTTGGCCGGTTGAATGATGCTGTAAATCTGTTCAGACACTTACTGACGGCGGCCTTTTGGGCTGACGATAATATAATTCAGGTGCCAGTGCAGTGTCCTGGTGTGACGTGGCATTGATGGTTTGTCCTGTGGATCCAGGGATTGGTCGTTTGCATATAATACTGATATATTATTTTTTTACATATGATTCATACCAGCAACATCAACAACATCAGCAGCAGCAGCAGCCAGCAGCAGCAGCAGCAGCAGCAGCAGCAGCAGCAGCAGCAGCAGCAGCGGCAAGGGCGGCAGCAGTAGCGGCGGCGGCGACAGCAGCAGCAGTGGCGGACGCGCTGGCGGCGGCAGTAGCAGTTGCGATAGCACCAACCGCAGTGGCTGCTGCAGTAGCAGCAGCAGCAGCAGCAGCAGCAGCAGCAGCAGCAGCAGCAGCAGCAGCAGCAGCAGCGGTGATAACAGCAGCGGCGTCAGCAGCAACGGCAGCGGCAGCGGTGGGGGCTACAGCAGCAGCAGCGTCAGCAGCAGCGTCAGCGGCGGCAGCAGCAGTAGCGGCAGCAGCAATGGCAGCAGCAGCATTAGTAGAAGAAGCAAGAACGGGGAAGTCATATAGTCACAGGTTCATTATACTGACTGTCACTATGAAAGCCAACATGACTGCTCTGTTAGACCGCAAATTATAGCCAGCCACAAAATATAACCAGTTATCCATTACGTTGGTTATATTTTGCGGTCAAACACTCTGTTGATTCTAAATCTCATATGCAGCATTTTTTTTTAAATTGTCGTCGGAATCCAGAGGTCCCAGTAGACAAATGAAAGAAAATAGAGATGTATTGAGACATGACCAGTAATTTAAACTTTACACAAGCACAGGATTGGATACATCACAAGATTAAACCAATAAAACAAAGAACAGAGAGCAACTGAAGTAAATTACCTAGACCTACATAGAAATATATTGGCACTGGGTTATTCAGAAGCTCTCTAGAGAGAATTGAAGGGGCTGACTAATATAGTGAATACAAACGAGAGGGAAAATAAACAAGAATGAAAGCGGGCGTAATATGAGAATAAGTATGGGTCGCTTGTCTTCACTGCTCACTCACCAGGAAAAGGGAATAAATTGAGCAACTCAAAATCAAATTGCAGGCGCATTATTAGAACAGTTTGTTTATGCCGTATAAATTGAACTTTGTTCTTTTTTGGAATTCTGTATTCAAAGACAGTTAACTTGTCAAAAAGTATATTAAAAATATCAAATCCAATTACTACATCATTAAATCAAATTTATATAGTGCAGTTACATATCGAATCTATTATACCCCCATTTTCACATGGCCGATCCTAGCTCCAGATCCTCCAAAAGACACCCGATTTGTCATTTCTGGGTGGATCGTGCGTGATCTGGCTTCAAATGTGGACTGATTTGGTTGGTTCGGCAGGGAATGAGCCACTTTTGGTCGGTTCTGGGCTGACTTTTCTTTTTTCGGTTTGTGTGCTCCATCGCCAAGCTTTTCGGGGCTGCCTGGGGGCTTTCTCTAGCATTTGCAACATCCTACGGTCTCTTTGCTTAACTGTGGCCTTGTCTGCTGCTTTGAGAAGATGTATTGTGACAGATGAAACCGTAGGTGCCACCGCTACCATTACAATCTGAAGCAATGGAAGCATGACACCGAAGAATCTTTATCAACAGCACGATGCTCCAATACAAATGGTGTCCACCCAGAGAAAATGACACATTTCTGCCTGGTTCTGGCCCAAAAGGTGTTATCACTTCTCTTGAGAAGTGCTTTTGACTTTTGTCGGCCTGTGGGATCCCGTTATAGGATTATTGAGATGTTGATCTGATCAATTTCTGGTTCGTCAGGAGGACTAACTTGTTCATCGTTATATCTCTCTGCTAACTGTGGGTTTGCTGACAATGTCCACAAAGATGTTCCCGTTTTATGGTGTACTAGTTCTGAATGGTCCCATTAGCTTGCCTTGTCCTCCAGTCCATCAGAAAGGTCACAAGGGGTGGGGGTGTCCATGTTCATTGTGTCTTTGAAGGGTTAAACTCAAAGACGTATTTACAATGATTAGGCAACGAATAATTGTAACAATGACAGCCGTTGCACGTAATCGTGTTGTAGCTCAACACCAGAAGGAGGAGAGAAGAGAGAATAATACAAGAGACTGTAGGAGATGAAGATGATGAAGCTTCAGAAGGCGGCCTTGAAGATGTTCAAGTTGATGCTCACCAGCAGAGACGACCATATACACAGACTAGATTGTGGGTACGGCCCTAGGTCCGTCATGCTGTTGTTTTGAAGAGAAACACGCGTTGAAAGACCAAAGCTGATGGTATCTCACGGTTTAATGGCCACGAAGCCGCTATTTCTGGCAGCCGATCATCACACCCCTTCAGAATGCTTCTTCTGTCTCGGCCCTTTCCCGTCACCTACAACGTCTCTGACGGCTTGTACGGCTCAGTGACTATGACAAGTTTTGTGTCTTCAAACAGTTACGTAATAAATATTGACACAAATCCGCCGATACACCCCGAAATGACAGATCGGGCGTGTTTTGGAGGATCTGGAGCTAGGACCGGGCATGTGAAATGGGGGCCTTAAGTAATACTCGATATTCTATTTTCATATCATGGCCATGGATTTGTATACGGGGAAATATAGTGTACACGACATGGGCATCGTTAAACCGTATGATTCCTACTTATATTTTACACAAAATTTTCTCATTTCTGTTTCTACTTTTTATGTGGATTAAAGTATAACTGAATAAGTTAAGTTTCCAACATATCAATTAAGAGTATTTTTGATAGTCAAAGCTGTTATCACACCTTCTTTTATCGGTCTTTCCAATGCAGTCTAGTACACTTGATTTCTTATTCCACTCAACCACCGAGATTGTTCTCTGTTCAGTTTTTGACTAATGCTGGTTGCTTATTGGGTTCTGATGGTGCTTAATGCAATGTCCACTTTGCTTACAATTCAATCTAATGCTTTTGACGGCCAATAGAGACAAACCGAGATATAGAAATAAACACTCACAATGTTGGGAACATGCATGTACCGCTATAAACATTCGTTTAAATTGTAAAGTCCATTTCCAACGTATACATAGCATATTACAATGGATAATTTGATAATTTGACACTATCCATATTTGAGACCTTGGGAGTTTCATTATATTTAAAGTGTCTCTACTTTTAAATGAAGAACATTTGAGGCTTTAACTGTATACACAGTATGGTAAAATTCATTAAACACTTTTAGTTAAATACGAAGAGTTGCAAAGTTTATTTACGTATGTGAATAAGGTTTTTTACAAGACAAACTTAAATGTTCATCCAATCAATAAGCACTACACATACATGTATAATGCTATAAAACCAACGAAATATGATTTTTTCCTTATATCAAGCAAATGCCATAAACCAAACACAGTGATCTGTCAAATACCGTCCACTGGTAATAAATCCTGCTTCACAATTCAATCAAACACAATGGCTTTGGCCAGTGACAGACTTTTGATGAAGATTCATGGGCAACTGTCACGAATGAAATATTGGATGAGCAAGGAAAACATGCTCACGTCCAGCAATTTTAACTCACGAAAGAAATATTTTTACATGGAAGAAAAATGCAACATGAAGTCCTAACAGCAATCGTTTGTGTTACATTGGTATGGATTGCCAACAAAGTCCAAATAAAAGAACACCCTAAACATTTTTCACAACATCGCCATTGAGATGACCAACATGCATATTATTATTGAAAACAAAACAAAACACTATTTTTTATGGTAGGAAAGGGAGTCCTTAACGTTCCTTAACATAATGGTATTGTATACAATGCACTAAAAACAAGATCTTTGATCAGGTTAGATGTTTTTTATTAATGTTTTGTGTGATTTTCTTTTGTGATCTGCAAAATCTCTATATACAGTATATCATATATTGTGCATGTATTTACACCGTTTAATGTTCGTTAATAAACAGAACTAATCAGAAACAGATCGGGAATCATCTTTTTATATTTTCCCCATGTGATGCAATATGTTAATCTAGCTATGTCATTTTTTTTCATAATTTCTGACCAGAAATAAATTGTTACACTAGTGGAGCACAATATATATGTATCTGTATAAAAACATAGGCATGAACAAATGTGAACCACGCCGTGTTATCTTTTGTGACGTTGGTGATACCTACCCTACTAGTATGGTGCAAAAGCCCGTGTTTCAAACACCCAACAGATTCCCCAATGACGTGGAGCGATGGGCCATTCTCATGCAAATACAACCGCGTTATTACATTCTTCTGGTGGAATTCTGAAAATGTCACGTTCACAGCTCTTAGTGTGTCACTCGCTGGGCCTGCTGCTGTTTTGATTTGATTTTAAGTGTGATGTGGCTGTTTTTGGCTGTAATTCAAGGCGATAGACCGTCCGGAAGTACATCATATCTTGTCCGTTAGTACACCAAAGCTTGTCTAATCAAGCACCAAGTGTTGAAACGTAGCCATTTGAAGCAGCCTTGCATGATGTTTGTCCATATCCCTTGCAGTTAAGGATTATTGGAATTGGCTTAAAACACACAACAAACTGTTACATTGTAAATTCCTTCTCATATAAAAACCACTTACTTAGGCTACCAGAGCTGACCCCCCCCATATAGGCTATATTTAGATCATCACCCAGATAAGGTTTGACATTTATTCCTACAGGTGACATTCCTATAGGTGACATGTCCGCACGCCACAACCTTTTTGCCTTGGTCGGCATGACCGCTCCCAGTCTGTGACCTGTCAAAGCAATAAGCTGCTTCCCCCACTCCCCTCAACAGCATGACAATTTCTCCTCACAATGCCCTATTGTGTGGACTGTCAGCACCCCAGGCTTGTTTACTGCTGTGGACCGGGATTATGCTAATAGAGTCTGCAGTCGGGGACAGTGAATGTTGTGATTTTTGTCAAGAAATGACTGTTGAAGTATGAGCAGGGCACTGGTAGTGGAACCGACGGTTACAGCTTCCTAACCCCGAACCCAACCCCGCACGCACGCGTGCGTGCGTGCGTGAGCGCGCGCGTGTGTGTGGTGGGCGGGGGTAAAGGCATAGATGGGCAGTGTAATGTATATCTATTTTGTCATACATAACACTGTGAAACCTTAAAACCAAAGAATTCTACCGTTAATACCCTTAAAAGACGTACTAAAATTCACATAGTAAAGATGTATTTATGTGAACATGTCACTTTTAATCCATATGATAATGTACACATAAATTTATTCGACGCTAACATAAAACCTCATCTTCAAACACAGTAATTTAATGTAGCAACTGCCCGTCTGATGTCGTGGCATATGATTGGGAATGTCGTTTGTAGACTTTGATGGTGATTCAGTTGTTTGAGGGCTCGTATGCTGGGTTCTCATGTTCACAATGAGATACATCAGATGTAGTGAGACGATTTCAGTTACACAATCGTGGGAATGCAATGGTTGTTTCTGCCGTAGGAGCGTCCGCACGCCCGTAACTTTTCCCGACAAGACGTCACGTCGTATGCTGTAGCATGTAGTCGTAGCAGTGTGGAGGGCACGTAAGACTTATGCTACATATCTTGTGTGGCTCCCATGTAGGTACGCTGTCAGCCATACTAAAGTTTGACGACGTATCACCACCACCAACTTGCAAATACTAATCAATAAACCAGTTCACGATCACGTGATGTGTTGCGAGGCTCCAATTTGAGGAGATAGAGCATGTCTATTGGGGCTGTAAACAAGAATTATGTCAGCCCAACAAGGAGGGCAGCGACATGTGGTGTTTGGTCTGGGTGATATACGCGGGTTGTAATACTGAATGTACACACTTGCTTATGCTAATGATTAGTGTATAAACAATGTACGTGCAAGTTCATCCTCGGGTATTATGCATAGGATCACAGTCTATTTTCAGTGATGATCAGACTGTTCATCACATGTTTCGAGTGTTATATAAAAGAAGTGCTCGTGTGTGAGTGAAGAGTCCATGGTGACTCCCCCTGACACGGTTCCCACGTCTTAAGGGTGCCATTACCACCTCACAGGGAGAAAATCCTGCCATAAAAGTAGCCCCCCACACAATGAGGGTGTGACCTAACACAATAATGAAGGGATGGGGAATGGCTAGTTTGAATAAGGACTGAAATGGGACTCATGAAGTTGAGGTAAAATATTACTAAAAAAATCCAGAAGTTTGATCATGCATCACTTTTAATATAAGACTGTTTAAGTACCCTAAAATAGAACTAAATCTGTCTTTTCTATTGCAAACAATTGTTTCCTATTCACTATGCAATCAGAATTTATGAACAGAATGCATACAAAGATTCGGAGTGTGATCATAGTCCTAATCTTTTTTGGACAGTATGAGCTGGAAAGGTACTAAATACTAAAAACATCGTCATTGTAATCTATTATTGAGCTTTTCATTGAGAGAATGGAATGCATAATGACTTGTTCTGTTGTTTGCTTCAATTGTCAATGCTGCCGTTTTGCTAAATTGCCACCGCCGCTGCTGCTTTTTGCTGCAGTCCTGTTGGGTATTTTCCCGTTTGCGTGGTACTGTTTATTGCAATATGTTTCTGTTGCTGCTGCTGCTGTTTATTTATATTAATGTTTGATGACGTTTGCTGTAATAGTTGCTGCTGTTTATTGCCTTTGATTATTCTAATGCTCTTGTTGTTCTCTCACTTGGCTGGATCACCCATGCATCATGTTAGCTGCTTCTGCAGCTGTTTCTTAGTAACACCCTGGTTTTTATTCAGGATGATTATGTAGTTTTGTGACTGTACTGCTGAAGGCTGTTGCTGCTGCATCTTTGGCTGTTTGATACGGAGGTTTATGTATAGAAATAAAACCTATTAGAACGACTAAATGACTTGTTCTGTTGTTTGCTTCGATTGCTGCTGCCGCTGCCACCGCCGCTGCTGCTTCTGCTGCTGCTGCTGCTGCCGCCGCTGCTGCTGCTGCTGCTGCTGTTTATTGCCTTTGATTATTCTAATGCTCTTGTTGTTCTCTCACAATAGAGGTAGACGGTCTTGGCTTTATTCTTACGATGATTATGTAGTTGCTGTTACTGTACTGCTACGTCTGCTGTTGCTGCTGCATCTGCTGCTGATGCCAATACTGTTGTTGCTGTCAGTGCTATTTTTGTTGTTATGCTTTGTGTAATGTCGATGGTGTAGTTTAGTCTGTCATAGAAATAAAGTAATCGGTACTCTGTTAGATTGGTTTTGTGGAGTACCTGGATGGATCAAAGTTTGTGATTTTTGTGGGAAGGGCTTACCTTCTCTCTCTTTTTTTTTTACATATTTTACATATTACTACTCTGAGGCGAAATACGAATATTTTGCACGATGATTGTTTTACATCACAACGTATTCTGATGAATTGTTTGTATTAACAATCTGGAATAGTTCAATCTACACCTTTTGGCAGCTATTTTACTCATAAACTAAGTACAATACACCGGGCAACCATAAAGTGATTTTTCAGTTGGTAAAAAGTACATCTTTATTCAATTGATCACATTCTTTGTAACAATGTTTATTGGTATCATGTTCGATTTTACAGTCACAGTGTGACATTTATAGTATCTACACTTAGTATCTACTTTTACCATCACATGCAGCAGTGCCTCATTGATAAAACCATTAAGTGGCTAGCCTCAAGGTGTCTTCACAGAGAGGTGTTCTCGTTATTGCCTTTCGTGGTTGTCTCTTTATGATTGCTTGGAACTTTGAAAGTGGTCTTCTTATAAACCTGGGCTCTGCATACATGTGGTATTAAAGAGGATTATACTGTATCTACTCTTCTCAATCGCATCCTCACTTGGCCCTTATTACGTTCACAAAGAAACATTGAGTCCATTAAATAAGGCGTGATGAATGGATGGAGGCAGTTGTTATTGACTCCATTGATGTGTTTGAAAGATAGTAAGCTATATGGACACATATAATGCTTTTGAGAGCATTTATGGCATGGATAATCGGTGATGTATATCTTTATTTACACATGCTTTGTTTTAGGATTTTATGGTAGTTTCATATTGATTAAAATTGTTTGAGATGTTTGAAAATGAACAATTTGGTGGGAGTCATCTACCCAGAAATAAATCAGGTGGGAACGAGAGAACCATGAATGAAGCACTTTCTGTTATATTAAACTTTATCGAAAGTTATATATTCTGTAGTTCATTGTGTACTGTACGTTGAATGAAGAGTATGATAATGTTACTAATGACAACATTGTAGTTTACGTTTGGCACAATGCTTCGAGTAGGTAGCATTGTGCGATTAGCATTAATGTGCACAGTTATACTCGTACTTGGTATTTTTATGATTTTTGGAACAGTGAAACAGAAAGGTATAGTCACTCTGAATCAAATGGAATACAACATATCCTGGATTACACAGTATACACAAGGTGAAAACAGGTCCAAGGAGATGACAACTTTTGATATTGAGGATACCAGCTGGAAACAAACCCTTATCCGGATAGAATCTCTAGAAAACATCAGTGAAGTGTACAAACAGATAGAGAAATACTCCCCAATGTCAGATAAAATGTTGAAAAAAGTCCACTTTCTTCCTAATTATAAAAACCCGTGCTGGCAAGATGGTAGATATACACATTGCCTTCCTTACTTCTTCATTGCAGGGTTCTCAAAATGTGGAACAAGTGATTTATTTATAAAACTAGCACTTCACAAAGACATTATCCGACCCCGTAAGAAGGAGTTCCACTGGTTTGATCGAAAACGATATCGAGAAAAACAAAATTTCAACAAATACATTCAGGATTTTGACAGCGCTGCAATGCAAATTGCGGGCAATGTAAGTGCTAGTGGGTTCCATGCAAAGATTACCATGGAAGCAACGCCTTCCACTATTTGGGATAATCTGGATATGTTTTCTGCCATGCAATATCCAGAGGTGAATCCCCCAGTGTTAAACATTCACTCCATTAAAGCCTACCTTCCCCATATAAAGTTTGTCCTGATAGTGCGTGATCCAACGGAGGCACTTTGGTCTGCATATTGCTTTTTCAATAAAACCGAAGAAAAAAGTCCAGAAATGTTTCATGATTTAGTGATTGATGCTATAGAAACTCTCAGTAGCTGTGTTTATAGAAATAAACCTTTCTTATATTGTTTGTATGCCAAACTGGCCGACAATTTTATATTGGATAGAATGAGAGTTGGTCTGTTCTGGTACCACATCGAGGTTGCATTATGGACAGGAATTGAATTGTGTGTTGTCAGACTAGAAGACTACATCCAAGACAGGATGACGGTGCTCAATACAGTTTTTAGATTTGTGGGTGTTAGTGATATGAGAACAGATGATATTGAGGATATAGAGAGTAAATTTGGTACGATTGACAATGAAAATCCCATGTCTGAAAACATGACCATGCTAGAACAGACGCGGAGCATTCTGGATAATTTCTATTTGAGTGCCAATGAGAAACTTGAGACGTTCATGGCAAGCCAAAATAAATGAGGCATTTGAATGGTAATAAAAAAGTAAATGTTATTTCGAAATGCACAAGAGAAGTCTTCATAGGCAGATCTAGGTTTTCAGAAAGAAAAGGCGGGGGGCGTATCATGGGTTTTATACGCGCGATCAATAGCGAAAGTGCCAAAAACGCTATGAAAAAACGGTATTTTGATGGTAAAAGGTGGGGGTGGGGTGGGGGCGCCTTCTGGATCTGCCTATGAATCCATGTCTCTAACATAGTTGGTGGCCATGGCAACCTTTCTGAATTATCCATTTTAATACCCCAATGTAGACGCATGGTATACACACAGTGTCGTTGGTTTCTTCGTCGCACTGTATTGCCTTTGTAATTAATTCACACTTTGACCTTGTGACGAATACACGTTTTCACAAAATGTCATGCGATGACCAAATGCTACAAAATACATTTACGTAACAGTGGTTTGATGGCCATTTTGAATATACATTATAAATAGTGCAACTCTTTAAAATGTCGATCAATGGCATACTTCTCCATGCAAAATTTTAAACCACATACCACAGTTATACATTTCAAAATAGTAACCATTTTAAAAAGATAATATGGACCCTTTAAAAAAAAATGATAAATTTTCAAAAAGACACTTGGTTTTAAGTTGTTAGAATACTATGTATATACCTCGGTGGGGTTACCCTTGACCTGCATTTTGGGGGGAGTTAGAGCCTTGTTGAATGTGTTGTTAATGCTGGCAGCCTTTTTAAAGCGTGTAAAAACTCCATTAAACTAATGGCTATATGTATACATTTACTAAAGAGCCCTCGCAAACACATTGTTCAGAATATAGCTATACATGTAAACATGTGCTAAAGAACCCTCGCAAATACATTGTTCAGAATCAAATCAATCGATTGTCAGGTTTGTGCACAATGAAAAAAAAGCCATTTCAGCATACGATTGCATGAACACAATGTTACTGCTTACAACAGCCTTTCAATGTTATTGAGCGTGCCAGGTGAATGTAAACATATACGAAAGTGATACAGTTGTACCTTGTGGTTACTCGGGTCATATAAAGCAATTCTGTTTAAGGTCCCAGTCGGATATTCACGAATGTTTATCCCCAACGTCTTACACTCCAAGACAACGACGGTGTCGGCTTCAATTATTCAGAATGTAAGACTGCAGCACACAAGCTTTTGAAATTTAAAACCCTCAAGAAAAAAGTGCTGTATCCAAGGCACCATGTCTAAAGTATTTTAAGAAGACGGCTAAAAGCCATGCTGTCCCTATTGATTTGAGTCTGCCGTGCATCCATCCCCATTGACGGTGCATACAGAGTACCCGTGTTACACACTCCCAGCCACGGTGATTTATTTACGACCAGACCCAGCTTAGACTGGTTGAAAAGGTCTTGGCTTTTTTCAGAGGAGAGCATGGTGTGCTTGAATGGTGGTATTTTTGTTCATAGCCCAATGGAAGTCTGATAGTCCGCTTTTTTAATGTGTAAGTAGTGGGGAGGTGGGTGGGGGTGAGGGGAATTTTGTAACGTTCGGTCGCAAATTATGATGAATTTTGATTTGGACGATTTCAAAGTATTTTTTTCAGGGTTGACCCTTTACCTCTTTACTATAAACTGTGGTATGTAACTGTAAAACTTAGCTCCCGTTTCTCTTGTACTTTAATAGGGCTACATGTGTTTACTAAAACTACAGTAGTACGTCTCTTCTGGGACCACCCAGAGTACTGGCCTCCTCAAGGGACGTTTAAGTAGAAAGGTTGTCTTAATTGAAGGATTTACTGTGTTGTGTTGGGTATGAGCATAGAATACACAAGCGTTATCTTACAAAGTTCTTCAAAAAGCTATCTCTCCATTGACACGTATCTAGACCACAATTCTATTATTATATATGTTAAAAACATTTCAAGTTAGATTCTCAATCAAACTCAAGCGAGTCGATCCAGCTCTCTTTCTTATCCACCGCCCCCGGCTACTATTAATGGCCTTAATAATGAACGACTTGAGCCCTGGCGCAATCTGAACCATTAACTGGTAAATATCTACATCCCTCAGACGCGGTGCTTCATTATGTTGGCAAATGAGCTAATTACCAACTGGGTGAAGATAGGCAGTTTGTTTTTCGGACAGGAAAACGGGTCACTTTATTGACGGATTTATCATCATCCTCTTTTTTTCCCAAACCTCTCTATTTCCCCTGCTGTCTTCTCTTTTAAAGAGCTAGACTTGCACAAGGTGCTATGGTTTTCTGTAGCAGCACAGCCCATTGTGAAAACCGTTAATATCTGAGTGAAAAATAAATAAAATTGGTGTATTGAGTTGAAAGATAACGATATGATTAAACAATTATCAAACTGCACTACATATATAATATAAGCCCCTGTCAATATAAATATAGTTCGAAATAATAAAATATAATTTGATTATCGGTGACACGTCTATGAATGGTTCCAATATATTTTCGCCGATAATACAATTAGTAAGACTAGGTGGAGTGTACAATTTCATTGCAAGAAAATTGCAAACTATAAAACAGTGACAACGACGTGAATGCTGCCGTACTACCATTCTTTTGCACGGGTTAAAGTCTTTTTGTTAGTTCTCAGTACTCTTTCAATTGTGACACGTTTAATACAATTGTCAGATGTATTTTATTTAGTCTGGGCATGGAAAACGTTAACGTTAGATTTAGCTTAGAAGAAAACATGGCATTTGAAGGCGAAGGTTTTTAATCAACTTTTAATACACGCGGTGGTGCAATAAAAACTGTTCTTTTATGCATATTTCCTAATGCATAATGAGTTAGCAAAGGTTGCGTTGTGACGATCCCGTCATAAATCCATTTCGCTCACGGACTTCATACTGTGGCAAGCAAACCCTAATTGAGAAAAACATCAAAACGGGACTACATTTCCATAGTAACAGTAAAACAACGGATAGCATAACGAACAGAGGCGATGGCAAAGGTAGACACAGCGATTACCTAAATGAATTGTCAAAACAAGCTGCAGGTAATACTAATTATGAAGTAGCATTGAGCAGAGGTAATAGAGTTACTAGCGAAGATATGCTTTACATTCAAACAAATATGATAGAACACAAAAGTCGTTTAAAGATTGGTGCATGTGGACCAAGCATAACCAGCAAAGACTGAGTCTGTCCAACGGAACAGGCAATAAACAGGATGAATTATCGAGAGGATCCAAATCATCCAACCATTTCAAGCACAGAATATCCACAGGAGCTGATAAATTGGACGATAGACTGTCCAGAGGAGCTGATAAGTTGGAAGAAACACTGTCTAGTGGAAATAACCAATCAAAGGACAGTCCACCCTGAGAAACTGATCATTCGAAGCATGGATTTTCCAATGGAAGTGGTCATGCGAATGGTCAACTGTCCGAATTAAGTAACCCTTCGAAACATAGACCATCTAGGGGAAATACTATTCTAAGAATAGGCATACTAGCGGAGATGCGCCATTCTCACGATAGACTGTCCGGAGGAAATGACCAGTCAGAGGTATACCCTATTAGCCTTGATGCTATGCCCCCAGAAAAGACTAATATTATTTTCACACGTCGTTGCTCGTCCAATGCTTCTAGGGGTAAATTTGTTATATAGCCAATATAAACATCAAAGTTTGAATTACCATTGGAGTCAAAACACAACGCAAACACCACGAGTACGAGAATCTCACCCCCTTTTTTTATGGTGGCGTAACTTCTGACAAAATGCGCCGTCGTTCTGAAAAAAAAAAAAAAGATACAGATTGTAAACTTTTAGTTCATCCACATAAGCAAGTCAGTGAAAACAAAAAGGCTCACCTTTGACAGAAATGTGATGAAGGTCGTTTGCGTAGTCATGAAACGTTTGGTGGGAGGCAACTTGATAAGAGTAAAGATAAAATTAACGAAAACGTGGGTATGAGTAGGCCTACGTTAAACACAACGCACTCAGTACTTATTGAAGAATGGTGTATCTGGCCGAACTGAAGATGCATCTCTAATAGGTAAAATTGGAAAAAAGAGTTTCAAAGAAGAGAAAACGTAGTTATAGTAGAATAATACTGTCGTTGAAGCTTAAACGTAGAGCCCACAAACAAATTCCAGCACATGTAGGTTGTGAGGATCATTCTGATGGCACACACGGCGGGTATTCACAAGTTAAATCTGCCAAACGTGTCTGTAAGTATTCTGAACATGACTCGCTCTCGGAAGAAAGTACTTCAGATACAATGTACACGGATAGTATCTCAGTAGGGATTAACGACAATACATCACAATATATACTGAAATCTACCGATGACACAACGTCACCCAAGCGTGAATTTGAGTGTCCTGAAACCAAAGTTGCAATCTCGCACCATGATAAAAGAAAACACACCTACAATTCGGCTTACTGGACACAATGATGACTTACCAAAAGTTTTTTTTACTTGTAAAAAATTAGATAGACAAAAACAAACAGAATTATCAAACAACCTTTTTTTTGACTACAATGCCAAAAGCCTGGAGCTGGCTGGGCAATTCCGTGATGATCTGGATCAGATTGTAGATATTGTTATCAATTGTAACGCAGGCGAGGACTTATTTATGCAATGGAACTTATACAATGAATATACCATTACATCACATTTGTAAATGTTTATAATACAACAACACCCATGGTGAGGTTAGATAGATTAATACATATTGTCAAACAACATGACACAAGCAGTACACAAAGAAACAGTATGTCATCAATTGTACAAGGCTCTCAAACATATGACCACAATCATGTAGCCGAGGACTTATCAAACATGGAACATATAAAATATACCAAGACATCACATTTAGGTAAATGTTTATAAGGGGGGACACCCATGGTGAGGTTACCCACCAAAATTTAACTTCATTTTCATAGGGTTTTCATGAAATTCCATAAGTGCCGCCATATGACCACGGGCACCAAAAAAATTCATTTTCATAGGGTTTTTCATGAACAAAACAAAAAAAACAAAAACAAAACAAAAAAAACCCCACACACCTGGATCTGCCTATGTGTTCTATATGAGAGCACAACCTAAGATGCTATGAACGTTATACAGTCAACCCAACGTAGAACATTGCCCTACTAAGTTATCTAACTAGTATAGCATCACTATATTCAATTTATGATTAATACATCACAGAATATTCACCAGGAAAAATATGTACTCAAACATACATACATCAGCCTTTAAATAAACGTAATTTATCTTTACGTCCCTCAGAAAGGTTGCATATAATCAAATACTTTCAAATCTGCCAATTTTACACCAAAAGATGATGTCATCTTGAATTTTCGTTGCCAAAAGAAACTTAACAGTACTATCCCTCATTACTTCTGTCCCAACACCATAACCTACCAACATACTGCATTTATTATATCCGAAAGGGCTCCCAACATCTGGTCATTATTACATACCTATAGCAACTACTCAGACCGGTAAGCAAAGTTGGTAGCCTTAACTATCACGGTCTGTCGAACATCACATGGCTTCCAGTGAGGCTCCACACGTGTGGGTTTATATGCCAAAGCATATATACCACAGCAACAGATATACAATTTTGTGACAATATCCATTCCTGACTTGCTCACGTTATGCATCATAAATATCTGCATTTACTGAATTCATTATTTCAGTTATTATTGTTAATGATTGAATATAAAGAAATATATTTGCTTTGTAATATTCCATGTGACAAATTAAATGCTGCATGTATCGTTTATCAAATGGGCTTTTGTTTCTATTTATGGAACGTTTTAGGGAGCAACCTATCCTCTAGCACTTTAAATGTAAAGTACGTTATTAGTCTTATTGGGCTTGAATCTGCCAATAAGTAAAATTCACACTGTCTCCACGTTCTTATCATTTTGCCCATATCCTAGATTATATAGACCTAGATGCCAAAATCCGCCAACCCAAATATACAATAAGTGATTATTGATTGCTGGTAATTTCACACTATCAAGTAGAAGAAAAATAATGACAATGACTCCTGTGTCTAGGTGACAGCACTTTACCTCTTTATAAACTATGCCATGTCATTATGGCTGTAATTAGCAGCAGGCTCATACACACTTGCATTTAAGTAAAAGCAATAACTGATGGGTATTCCACAGCAAAAGTGATCACCATTGAGACCTTACGTTGGTTATCTAGTTTTATACAATCTATGCCACGTCTGATTATCAAATCATAATTGTGAGTTCCAAAATAAACACACCATCCAGATTTTAACCATTATCTATCTATAGTTTTGAATTAATGTTTACTACACTTATCAAGACACGCTTTACTTAACTTTCTCTTTAAATGAAAATCCATAAATTGTTATTCACTTATCTTGACGTAAATCCATGAAATTATGGTAGATATTTGCTTTTCCGGGCGGCTATTTTGTTTTGTTTGTCAAGAAAATCCATGTTATACGTATAAATGAAAAATATTAGATAAAACTGTCGGTACTTTCAACTTTGGAGTCCTCAACAGTATTAATAAACACACTAAAATAAACTTTTTGAAATAAATAATGAGGGAGTTATGGTTTCCTCAATGGTGCCAGACCAACTGCCCACAGAATCCCGCTTAGGACGTGTCAAAGTACAAGAATCGATCATAAAACATCATCCGTACCACAAAACAAGCTCATGCTAATTCTGCTGGACTATAATGGCCTTTCATATGGCAAAGGCATGGTTCATTTTTTCATCATTTTAAGATACCAAATTCTTTTACAATACATAGTCAGAAAAACACCTTTTCAAATATTTTTATGTGTCCACATTGTATGGTAAGGTTAAACAAGCTTATGTTTTGTTATTTACATACCTTTTGCAAAAATATCACAGCCTATAATCATACCTCAATTTAAGAAGTGATAAACCTGTATTGGTTTAAAGAAACTGAAATCATGATTTTGATGAAATGTGCGATGTAATTGCAAAGAAGCTCTTTCAATGTTTCCAATCAATATCACAATAATAATTGATAATAATTGATAAACGAATTCTAAAAGGAAATAGCGCACAATAATTGATAAACGAATTCTAAAAGGAAATAGCGCACAAGAAGAATAATACACGTAAAGTCAATGTGTAGTTCAATGTATTCCGCTACTGCATGAATCTGTTTTTCTGATAAATACTCCCAATCATTCAAGGTATTTCAGTTTTTATATATTTAACCACCGAGAAGACGTAAAACAGAAAGCATATGGATGATTCCAGACGTGAGAAATGGAAACGTAAAAAGACTCCAGATTATAATAGCCATTCTATGGAATACATAGCAAACCGAAGTTCAAGAGTAGATAGAAATACCGACACGAGAGAAAGCACCTCCTCGAAATACCCGAAAGACCTGCCTGAATATACTGAGCGACACGCAAGTCCTAGACCATCACACGGAAGAAATTCAAAGCAGAGCCATCAAAGGAAGAGACAGCATAAGCAATGCCTGGATTACAAGGCACCAGGCAACACAGCGTCCCCTCCATTAGCGCTATCGTCCAATTACAGATCGATCAAAGCCGATCGTACTAAGCAAGAGAACAAAGAGAATTTAACTTATCAAAGAGATTCTCAACATTTTTGTGTAACGGAAAACCAATCATTTAAACAGAGAGAAGAGCCTTATCGTAGTAGACGGCAGACATTCGATAGTTTCTGTGATAAAGAGCTGTATAAGGTGGAACAGAGAAAAAGTAAACAGCCAGATGCGTATGCAATGCGAGAAACTTTACTTCCATATAAAACAGAGTATACTCATAGAATGTCTTTGACCAAAAGGGACAGAACTAGCCGAGCATATGAAACTGATCATGCACGCATAGTTCCTCCGCCACATAGAACAAGAACGAGGCCACATGAGAGGCATTGGTTATCACATCACAACACTCAATGCTCACCAGAAATAGGTTTATCCCAACACAGACAACGGCATACAAGAAAAGAAGAAAGTCAAGCATCGTCTAAAGTTAGACGATGTGCCTTGCAAGAAAAACCCTTAAATCATTCAAAGGTTCAGACTTCAAGGTTGAGCCTGCCAGAATATGAACTGTTTGGTATTGAGAAACGGAGGAAGGAACGAAAATATCCATCAGACAAAAAGAAATTATCCTCACACAAACTGGAAAAGATACATACGAGACTGAGTTCGAATCAAATAAATGCTGCTGCACAAAGGGTTTTTCTGGAAGGAGAACAGAACACAAATGTTCTAGGTGATTGCAAGAACACTGCAAAGAGGGCACAACCTCCCAAACAAACACACGAAAATGGACATCGTTCTAAGGACAAACACAGTGAACACTTTGAAATTCAAAATAGAACAGAAATGACTGCAAATATTAGTGATAGGGAGTATGAAGAAATTGACTTTGATGATTTTGTTATAGTTGATCAAATTGACTCCGACAGTGAAAAAAACAGTTGGTATAAAAATAACAGCATGTATGAAAAAGGCAGTGGGTATGAAAATGTCAATGTGTATGAAAAAGGCAGAGGGTATGAAAGAGCCAGTGGGCATGAAAAGGGCAGCGGGTATGAAAAAGGCAGCGGGTATGAAAGAGGCAGTGGGTATGAAAAGATCAGTGGATATGAAAAAGTCAGTGGGTATGAAAAAGGCAGTGGGTATGAAAAAGACAGTGCATATGAAAAAGTCAGTGGTCATGAAAAAGGCAAAGGGCATGAAAAATCCTCTGATGAAAAAGCCAGTCAGGGTGAAAAAGCTACTAAATTTGGAAATAACCAAGCACAGAACAAAACAAATGTGTTTGAAAAATATAGTAATAGTGAACTAGTGAGTTATGAAGTAGGCATTTCCAGTAAACGTCCGTCTAACTTCACCAAAGATGAACGCCTAACAGCAGGTGAAATCAAACATACAGTTCCAAAAAGGGGTACAGCACATCGGAAGAGAATAATTTCACCCTTAAATCTGACCACCGAAAAAAGTACCACTAGCAAAAGTCACCCTGAAGGCAACATCATCCACTGCATTGACCTGAAATCTTCAAACCGTATGAAAAAGAATACAGAAGTCAGTGATGGTTCAGGAATAGAAAATGGTTATGAAGAAGCGACAGACTGTGAAAAACCCAATCTTTATGTACCAGCCAGTGAAAAAGCCAGTCTTCGTGAAGTAGTCATGGTCGTTGCAAAAGACGGGAATGAGAAGATGTACGATGCTGGAAGAATTTCCACTGGGAATGAAATGATCTCCGCCAATGGAGTAATTAAGGAGGTTGTAATGGGAGGGATAACGGATGAACAAGGTATGTGTGACCAAACCATTCACAAAAACAAACCCACCCGTGGAAAAATAGGCACAGAGTTAAATGATAAAATAAGTAACGCGAGTAAAAGATCATCAAAAGAATGTAAATTAGTAAAAAAATCTAGCAAAACAGAGTTGGATGATGCACTTAATTCAGTCGTAATGAAGCAAAACGCTGACTTGTTAAACGAGTTTAATAAAGTTCGGTCAGCCATTATACCTTACTGTGATAAAATTGCTGGTGAAATTCTCAGCATTCATAGCGAATGTGAGACTGACCACCAAGCTTATAGGACCAAAATGAAAGATTTAGGGATTCAGGGGAAATTGGAGAAAGTGATGCATTATTGGAGAATGTACACGAAGTTCATCGACTGCGGATACAGTGATGCAGACTATGAGAAGATCAGGGGAAAAGTTACGGATGCTGAAGATATAAAGAAAAACCTTGATCTCTTTGACGACACATTTACAGAAGAATATAGATAGATATTATAGAAATATTATAGGGAACATGAAAAGAAAAAAAATGGACTGTAATGTACGTATGTACAACTTTCCTGTATTTTGCCGTATATTGCAAATGTCCTTACTGTTTTAATGCTAATAATACTTTCCCCCTTTTAATACATTTAGCTCTTTGCTCTGTAAGATGTTTTAGTTGCAATTATAATCATACAATTTATATTACGGGTTTGTAAACATTTTTTTATGTATCTGCGTTTTAAAAAATCAATGTTTTAAAGATAGCTATGTTACAAGCTTGTTTTACGTTTACGATGTGTTCGACTACACGGTAAACCACAGATTATAAGTCAGAGCTAGTTTCGAGTGGCGAGACAGTACTGTTAATCTGTTTTAAATGACAATTTTGTATTCTCTCCCAACATTTGTCTAAGTATAGTAAACAAATGAATATATCAACACTGTGATTTGTTTTAGTTTTAACTACAGCAATGTTACATAATAGATTGATTAATAAGCCGTTCAAATTGACAATCCAAAACAGTAAACACCATGACCGTTGATCGATTGGCTTTCAGCTCATGTAAAATGTGTACTTGTGCGAAAACCGCCGACGGGAACACATGAGAACACATTTGTCAGACATATTTAAAACAAATCATTTTTGTTTATAACTCCTTTAATTCTCAAGCTAGAAATAAAGACCAACACAAGAAGCCTAATGAATAACGCACCGTCGATACATCTAATGAAAAAAAAAGGTTTCCAGAGTCTTTATGGAAATCGTATCTTAGTGATTCACACATACACACACGCGCACGCACGCACGCACGCACGCACACATCCAATGTCCACATATCAGTTCAGTCATGTTTAGCATGAGAGCGTCCTACTTTATATATAGGCCCTTTCTCTCATAAACTTCATTCAAACCAGGAGTCGGGAGAGTCTGTTGCTTATTCTGGTAGATATTAAGGACACACTAGAATGATTCGTATCTCGACTTCTAGTCATGGTATTCATTCATAATATACATAAAGCAGAGATATATGATAAAAATTTGCATTATACTATACCTGTTATTATACTATGTATAGTTGTCTCATTTTACATCTTTGCCAGACTGAGAATCATACAGTAAAACGAGACCATTACCCAACCCACTTGTTCACATGTATTACAAATAGATATGTTTAAACCAAAGCATCAATCCCCATCCCCCTTCACCCCTCACTATTAGCTCTAAGTCTCATACATTATCTTACGCGAATAACAGTCTACTTAAAATTCCCCACATTATTCTGTATCATTCTAATGTTATTAGCTCTCCAGACATGAAAAAAAAAATCAATTATATTCATATTTGTATTATTTCCGCTTATTCTGGAAATTGTTCATCCCACATACTGTTTGATTATTAGAATCATCACACCCACCCCGCCAAATGATTCCTAATCAAAACATCTGTCACGACCAATTAACACATCTTAAGTACAAAAGTAGAGCATCATCCTGCACCCACGTCCAGACAGTGCAGATTTTGATTTGCAATACTTTGATATTGCAAGCAGTTTAAATATAGATAACATTGAGCAGACTTCATATCCGAGATTGTTGAGAGTAATTTAGATGGGATCGAATCGTCTGTTATGTTACAGGAAGGGGTGATCTGACATTTAAATAAGGGTTTAGCTGGGCAAGAGGTCCATACACCCTGATGACTAAAATTTAAAATTATTAGGATGTCTGCTTTTCCAGTCCATAAGTTTGTTGTGCTGAAAAGTGTTCCAAGGGTGGCCTATCAGCCGCACATGGCATCCGATTTGCATTTATAAAACTGAAAAAATTGGGCTGTTTCGTTGTCCAACCCCTGCCTAAATTACTGTAACCAGCCTTTATGAACATGTTACGATCATATTTAAAAAAAAAATCACATATGCTAAAATCCAATATGGCCACCATTTTTAATGATTTTGCTCCCAACAGCTATATTTTTTAGAATGCACATTTGATTGGATTATGTTTGTGGGCTCTATCTGTAGCCTCTGACCCATCACGGTTTACTAAAACTGGACCAAACCAAAAATAAAGAGGGATAGGTAATAATCAAGGGATCATCAGCAATTCTACCATAAAATCTATCAACCATATTGTTATCTAAATTGAAGTCCTTCCATATTCCTCACCCACAGCACCAAGCACCAATCGCATACTTTGCTATTCCTTATTATGATTGGAATTTACAGCCATGTTTATATTTCCAAGCCATTTCGTGGGGTTCCAGGGGGAAAAGGGTGTCTCAATAGAAATGTGCTAGAATGTGGGGTGTGATAAGGCCATATTTTATTTTGCAACATGTGAATTTTATATAAACAGGCATATAGGTCACACTTTGCTCAAAAGAATATACAAGCATAATAAATAAATAATGGTTGTTACTTCTTCGCGTATTTATATATTGATTTAAACCAAAACACACAGGGTATTTTTCTTTCCACATTGCAGTTCGCCTGAATGAAAAATAAATTGCGGTAATCGTCATATCTCATAATTTTACATTTTAAAGTTTAGTTTAGCTGAGCATAGACTTTATACAATGTATGCGCTGATGTTCAAAAAGATAATAGACATAACACTCGTACCTCAGCCTATAACATATTTTGTCTTCTTGGAAACTAGAGAAAACTAAAACAAAACAAAACATAGGCAACGGCTTGAGTCAAGTGTTATCATTAGCGGCATAAAAAACGAATTTCATAATAGCTCATACGTGAGTAAAACACAGTCTCCATAAATACACCACCTTCCCGCCTACCTGATTAACAATGGCGTCTCTTCCCACAGAAGCTGCTATTTAAAGTCTCAAATCACCATTTTGTCAGTCAGGGTCATCAACCAATAAACACTTCCACTACATATAAGTGCGCCATGTACAATCGTATCAAACCTATCGGCGACAATGACCAAGGCATTAACGGTTGTTTTCTTCATGTGTGCTGTTGGCTTCGAGTTTAGTGAAACTCTCTCACCGGAAGTGGCGGAAGTGTTGATTGACAGGGGACGGGGGCGTTATGCTTATACGGAAGCTGTGCCGGTTCGTGTTAGGGAATCTGAACAGTGGCCTTTGGAAGGATTTTATGTGGCGTTTGGTGAAGGTATGTAAAATTTTTGTATTCAAGATGTTGCACACCTGATACTGTCCACCAAACAGTATCGAGTGTTCTCTCTTTTTTTTTTATTTGTTTGTTTGTTTTTATTATGACAAATATAGGCCTAGTTATGATATTCTTGAAGAGCTAGTCAATATTCTAAGTTCAGTAATATGTGACGTATGAGAGAGGCATACAGAAGTATTATTTAAAAAGAACGTTATCCATATGTAGGAAAACGGTGCGCCTCTCATAAAACGTTTGTTTCACACTCAAGGTAAAAGGAAAAAAGGTTCCTTCTTTCCGTGACTACTTTCAAATTCGTGCAGTTCATGTCCACGTTTTTCAAACACCTTGCATCTCATAGTTTTTTGTTTCTTGAACAGCTTGTACCACACATTCTAATTGTTGATTTAATAGCTTCTATAGTTGATGGGCAGTGTCATGTAGAGTTAACCTTTACAAATGAATGAAATATCACCCGCTATCATACAGAAAAAATGATACCTGTTTGATATGCTATAATATTGTATTTCAATTTTTACAATCAAGCGACTAAACCGACCAGCCTCCACGTGGTCTTCAATAAGACGCAGCTCTTTCAAAGAGTTTGGATACGGTTTGTAGATGAAGGCTTTGGACTATGCGCTATGTTCTAATAATAGAGGTGGTCTCTTGAGAGAGGTGGTCGTATACTCGTATTGGAGGTTTATATATTGTACGCTACCTTCATTGCCATAGCCCGGGCCCGGCGAGCGGGCTTCCGGCCTCCACCGCACAACACCAATTGCCGCAAGCTTAAAGGCGACCTAAAGCAATGCTTCGACCTTGCCCTCGACCACGTGGCGAAGCTGCCAGGCCCCGAGAGCGGAGGTGGCGTGTGCGTGCGTAAACAGATGGTCTGCTACAGCAACCACAGTGAGTGCAGGCGATTTTACAACTTACAATCACCTAGCTTGTCAGACGTTTCCACCAGTATTCTTAGACCGTACATATATACAGTCAACATTGATAGGTAGATCCATAGGATGCGCACATGGGGCACATACCCCCTTTTCACAAAAATATCTCATTTTCATAGTCTTTTTTTAGCATATTGAGTGTCCACCGCGTGTACGCTCAACGCAGCCGACACTGCAGTCAACCACATAGGCTGGTCATAAAGTACCATCAACGTTTGAAAACTAGTTCAGAAGAAAAACATGTTTGAAAAATCATTCTATGTTACTATGTTTTAGATGTTGGAGGCTAGTCACACACAAACATTAGCATTTACATACTAATTCAAAACGTATACTGAGAATTTGTAGCTTGTTGTAGAAGTTAGAGTCAACATTTACAAACTGAAATGTGAAATGGCCTTCACCAGCCCCATCACCCCAAATACATTTGATCGGGAGGTCTTCATTGGCAGACTACTGTATATGCTATATACATGCATATGTGCCTAATATTGTACACTTCGATGACCACTAAACATGGTTTTCTGTATGAAGCTGAAGTGCGCTCCAACCGGACGCCCCGCAGGCAGCAGGAGTTCCACTTGCCCCTAGCCACAGACTTTGACCTCGTTGACATGACCCACATTCAGGGCGCCATTCTCACACTCAATATCAACAGGTGAGAATACCATTTTTAGATAGTCTTTTGTTAATTCAAGCCTCGAGCTCTCTACATGCATATGCCGGTCATCTGCAGGAACAGTGTTAACTGTGACCAATGAGGTAGCACTATCATCTCATGGCGAGATCGACAGAGTGAAACACTCTATGAAAATAATCAAAAGGTTTCTTATATATATGTTTGCTTCATTTTGGCCAAAAGCTAGTGCAAAATTAGCATATGATATGTACAGGTGACTATTCAATGCTAGACCAAACGTGCCCGGAGAGCACAGCATCGCTAGAACAACGTTGACTTATGGACAGCATTGTTCTTGTGATGCTGTGCTCTTTGCCAGAGCACTTTTGATCTAGTTTTTGGCTATGTATTAATATAAATTTTAATATGCGTGTGTTGTATTTGGTATTCCGCTAAACGTAGAGTAAATAGAAAAAAATAATACTCTCAAATTTCAAAATGAATTAAAAGTTTAACTTACATTCCACTTGAGTCTATATGTGTCACAAGATAATGTAAGGACATACAGACTCCGGTGGGACTTGAAGTCATAAATGTAATGACCTAATAACATCTATCTTTCTAGCATGTACTATTGTTGATACAAACAGCCTGGGTGAGGGCACACTGCCACCGGCTATCGAGGTGGAAGTCTCGTTTGGCAGCCACGAGAGACTGATGACAGCGAGGCTGACGGCCTTCAGTGATGAGCTTCCAGGCTGTGTGCACATTGACATCAGGTTCATTGATAGTTTAATATACTTCACAATTTATACGCCTATTTATGAATCTTTTTAACTTTCAATAATATTTCTAAAAAAAACAACAACAAAAACAAACAAACAAAAACAAAAACAAAAAACAAAAACCAAACAACACGTTCAAGCAATTAATACTTTTATCTGTAGCTCGTTTCATTTCGTCCCACATCCGCTTGTTATCTGCCACATGACAATTATCAATTATCACTGAATGTCAGCCAGCTGAAAAAAAGCAACTGACAATCAGCAAAATAAAAAAAATGTGGCAAAATTAGTACATGTACAAATGTACCTGACAAGCCGTAATGTTTCACTGACAACAGGCATTTCTTTTGCTGATTTGTATATGGCATGATATAAGCAAGATGTGAACATATAAACCTTAAGTTATCCCATTCGAACAGACACTGGTTGCAGTCCCAGATGGACCAGCTGCCCAAGGTCTCTGAACCAGATCTCCAGGTCACCGTCAGAAGTGTGTCCCACTTCTTTGCCACCTTCAGGCTCATCGACCCGCCCTATCTCTGGATCTCAGCTGCCAGGATGGGCGCATGTCCGGAAAGTCTTATCCAGATAGAACAAAATCAGCATGATTCGTGGTAGTGTAGTTATGTGCTTCACTATAAGACCTTCTGTATTGTTTAACGGTTTAATTTGGGGTATTGAGAAAAAAAAAAGAGGATTACACACAATTTTGACTGAAAGTGTATTTACTGTTCGTCGTTTTTTTCCATGGATCCAGAAAGGAATTCATTTTATTGACTGTGTTTTAAGCTTAAAATCTTTTTTGTTTCATGATGTATTTTATAATGTTATGAATAATATATTCGGCTCATGTCTATCATCACTATTCATGATACGCCCCAAGAACTAAATTTCATTGCCCATATAAAACAAAAATGGTCAATTTTAACAACTCACAAGTTTGAACCGGTTTTGTACATTTTCTATGGTACATACATCAATATTTGCTATTTCCGTCACGCATGCATACAGAATTTACTGGGAACTAAGAGTGATATATATTATCTGCAAAAATGACATTAAATAAAGATGCTAATTTTATCTATTTATTTAGAGGCATTTCTCCTGCTTTCCCTTTAACTCAATATTACATGATTACAGTTATCTGCGTAGTTGATGCTTGATGGAAAAAAATGCCAATCAAGTACCAAGAATATGTATTTGCAATATTGCTGTGATTTTATTTATGACTAGCGCATATGTGGGTGTTCACAGAGCAATTTTGTGAGGTTTGTATATATGACTGAACGTCGTAGCATTCAGTTGGAATGTACTAGGTGTGGTGATTTCATGTGTGGTGCACATGATCTCCTTATTTTGGCATGTACAATGGCATGTAAAATGGATAAAAATCACTTTCGTTTGCCAGGCAAATAACCAAATTCCGCATATTGTTAAGATTTTATGTGAACATTGCTTTGAATTTGAAATGGATGGTCAATCATTGATTGCCTTGTATCAAAACTAACCATTCAATTTCAAAGTAAATTAGGAAAACGTGTCTGAATATAGTCAATACATTAAAAGAAGTGCAATCTGTGACTAGAGGAAACATTATTCAACAATATGTTAATATAAATGAGTACCTGGTGAATGTTTTGCCACTAGACACCTAAGACATCTTACTCCCAATTTCACATATAGTCACTAATCGCCGATTCTAGCTCTAGATGCTCAAGAAGACGCCAGAAGCTAAGTGTAATTTCGTGGTGGACGTGGGTGCTCTGGCCTCAACTTTGGAGTGATCTTTCTGGGTTGGTTGATAATGGCGCACTTCTGGCTGGTTCTGGGTTTTTATACTGAACTGTAGCTTCGTCTGCTACTTTGGGAGTATCGTAGTTGACAAATGAAACCATAAGTGCCGCCACTGCCGTCACAATCTGAAGTAATGGAAGCATGAAACAGACGCATATGTTTCAACAGTTGGGCTGTTCGCGATACTCCATGGTTAATGCTCTCTTCCCGGAAGAAATGACACACTTCTGCCTGGCTTTGCCCCAAAATATTTATCGCTTCTCGGTTGAAGTGATTTTGATAATTATCCGCTTCTGAGTACCCGTTTTGGATAACTGAGTTGTTGATTTGGATCATATGGTTGCTTTTCTGGGTAGTCTTAAGGGCTAAATTCATCATCGTAAAGCATTTCTGCTTAAATGCGGCATTGCTAACATGTTCATAAAGATGTTCCCGTATTAAGGCGTGGTATTTCCAAATGGTCCCATAAGCCTGCTTGTTCATCCAGTCCATTAGAAAGGTCACAGACCGTTATTCCAGACGATCCTGTACGATTTGGCCACAAAATATGCACACGGGGCAGCATAAAAGTATGTGAATAATGTTTTCACATTTCTGGCGTCTTTTGGAGCATCTGGAGCTGGCCTCGGCTATCGGAAATTGAGGGTTAAGTGTCATGCACGATTGGCATAATGTACAAAGTGGGCTTTCTGTCGACATGCCACTGTATATAAGTGTACATTATAATATTTAATATATATAATATTTATTTGTATATTCAGGTGTATTTCCTATAGTTTATTACAGAACCCAAATTACACCAGTTGTCATTGATATTCAAGAAATAAATGTTATCATGATCATGAGGCCTTTCTTCTGATTTCAACATACACATTCACAAAGCCATTATAATGTTACGTATACTAAAGTATTATCCAACATACCCAAGAATACAGCAGGTGTTCAGCATGTGCTGTGACCTCAGAGTCATTAACATTTTCTGCTGTACTACAGTCATGAAAATGTAATGCGTTAGTATTGCAAGGTACGATGTAGCCTCTTTTTCTTTAAAGACATCACAGCATTCGGTTGAAATTTTACATTACTAAAGAAGTTCGTTCAGGATTGTCAAAGGTTTCATTGTTGGATTATTCAGTGCCTTTAGTTAAAGTTTATATTTGTACTAGTGCAGTTAATACATAAATAATACACATGTAAGACAGTAGAGACTTATTACATGATGAACTTGTACATGTACATGGACATAATCTAAAATGGATGATAATCTTGAAGCCGCCCATCAATGAAACGTCACACTGTTCCCGTCACTATATTTAGCGCATTCAACATGGCACAAGACACATTAAAATTCGCATCATTGCACAGAACAAAACTTATTAAAAATAACTTCTGCGTGGATAGAGAGTTTGACTGGAGACCAGACGGTTGATGTGTTTACGTATACTTTGATGTAAGCATTCTGTAAATAATAGTCGCTGTCGCAGCTTCCGAAAGCTAGGCTTTCACTGTATGCTGCACAGGGAGTTGAGGAACAATATGAATCCTATACAGGAAGGTGACTACACAAACAGCAGCACCTCTTAAAAGAGACAATATGGTATGACAGGCTCGGCTTCAATTATCAAGAATGTCTGACCCTTTCCTTCCATAGTTCGACTATTTAGCACTATACATGTACATGTACATGTACATACATCACTCAAACTATTTCTACTTTTTGATTTCTATAATTTTCACAGTAGGCAATTGTTACATAAGCAATATGTTAATAAAGTCACAGCTAATGACACCAATATGTGATTCGTGACTTTTGTGTATTCTTCTTTCAAATTAGATGAAACACAGCTAATATATAAATTCCTCTCGCAGCTGTAGCCCAAAGTGGCAAAAACACCGTTTGGTAGACAAGGTCTGTTTCTCAATATCCTCATCTGAGGGTTATGAAAGTCTTAATTAGTAATATGTACATAGAATTTGATACATGGCGGATTGGCAGGTATTCGAATTATATATTTATTTTGTAGCAAAATACATATGTTTACACCTAGGCTGTGTGAGTGTGTATGTGTCTTCAATATGTTGGGTGGGCACGGACGTGCCACCCGATAGTGGTACCCTTTGCGCCCTCCATTATACCTTTGGGTCATATTTTCTCCAACCATTATGTTTTTGGGTCACGATTTTTCAAAATTCTTTACATTTTTGGGTCAGATATTTGATATTTTCATGGAAATATTGACAAATTGTTATGTCATTTAATAGGCGATAAAATCTTATTGGCTTTTAATTGACATCATTTGTTAGTACCATCATGATTGAGCATTATTGAAAAATGTCGCTTATGAAATTATATTTTGGGGTACAAGTTCAGAGGTTGGTTATATTATTGGGTCTGATATCTTCGACAGTGGCACTATATTTCCAGGTACGGATTCATACCCCCGACGGCACACGTGTATCATTTTATGTGGCTAAGACGCCCCCCTATGGTTTACCTTTGTAACACATCTCTTACCAGATGTTGAGCATGGTCATCGTATTATAGGTGGCGTTACGTGTATAATACACAGTGTGATGGAGGTTCACTTATCCTGGATTCAATAGACATACATGCATAACTATATATTTTAAACAGGATACTAGTCCAATTATTTACATTGAGCTTTCGATATTAACTCATATCTTGATCACAATGACGTCACGAGTCGTCACTGTGCACACGGGAAAGTCCCCACACGAAGAAGTAACCAGATTGCTCAGCCTGTGTCTGAAATGTACCAATTTCACATTTCAAGGGGAGTTCTATCTTCAGACTAACGGTGCGGCAATGGGATCTCCGGTGTCCCCAATCTTCTGCAATCTCTACATGGAGGACTTCGAGGAGAAGACGTTGAACTCAGCTCTCCACCCACCAAAACTTTGGAAGAAGTGTGTTGATGACACATACAAAAGAAACAATATGCTGGGGAGTTCAAGGACTACCTAAACTCCATTGATGACTACAGAGGACGAAAGTCTGGTAGACAGAGAAAGATCACTACCCTTCCACTCTGATCATAGTAAACACGTATGGAACTCTGAGAACGAATGTTTACAGGAAGAGTACACACACAGATCAGAATCTGAACTTTAGCAGGAACCATCCTGTAGAGCACAATGCAAGATGAGAGTAGTGCGTACTCTGAATCACCGCACAGACTGTTTAGTAAGTGATCCGTTGGAATGTGACAATGAAAAGAGACACTTTTTTTTATTAAATCACTTTCTACAATCAAAAACAAAACATTATTAGCACTATGAAATTAAAACAAAACATACAGTAAGTGCACTCATTTCGTTATCATTATAGTAAAGAGAAAACATTATTTATATAAAAAAGTAATATTTTCATGGCTAAATTTCTTACTATCATAAGATATGATGATAAATATTTCTTAATGCTGGCTAATATATTTTCTGTTCTTAAAACCTTTTTGTAGAATTTACATTTGGAATTTTCTTTGAAAATAGCAAATGCAATGATTGATAAAATAAAATTATGTGCAAATATCTTATCTGTAACTGTGTACTCTATATAACCACATACAATTGTCTTCCATTTTACATTAAAATCTAAAATATTACTTATTTTTAATCATATTTGTGATACATGGGGACATTCATATAACATACGTTTAATGGACTCCAACTTCTTTACACATATCACATTTTTTTGGTATATTTGTTTTCCACCAGTGTAAAAATTTCCCACATGGAAGAATATCATTTAATATCTTAAAGTTAAAAATACTTAAATCATTAAAACCCTTAGAATACAATTTTTGATCATAAATACATGTCCAATTTCTATCATTATTTTCAAATTTAAACTCATCAGAATAAAAAGACTCCATATGTGATCTTTCAAGGGTCTTTTTAACTGACAACCTGTAGAAAAAATAGCTCTTTTTGTATCTGATATCTTGCAATTTGTTTTCCACTAATACACAATATTAATTTCTTATTTTAACATCTTTTCCCATGCTAGGGTTTACATTTTTAATTCTTTTTAATACATATGTCTTCATTATAAACATTTCTTGTATCATATTGGTTCTAACTACAATCATATCATACATATAATTTTCATCTATATAATTACCATTTGCATTTATGAGATCTTTAACATACATAATATTTTGTTTCACCCAGTTCTTAAAATATAAATTACTATTTTTAACTTTAGCCTTTGTTTGATCTGCAATGCAAACCAAATTCGGGGGTGTCTCACAACAAACTGCATATAATCCAAACACGTCATGAGTAAGACTTTAATGTCGGAACATTACCTTATTTAGTATCTTATTTAACTTCCGGTTCTCAATTTGTGCACCTTCCCGATGTTGTAAATCTCCATCAACCGTTGGCATTGCTAAGGGAGTGGTCATTAAATACAAAGGGGAGGGGGTGGGTGGCGTGAAGAGAAATAGTTTTCTTGACAATTTTTTCACGCCCCCTTTCGGCATGCCAGTATTTTTTCATGCCCCCCCCTGGGACATTGTATGTTGTTTCCATGCCCCCCCCCCCCACCGTCACATTATCATTTATTCTATCGCATACTATCAAGACAGCACCGGGATAAAAAATCACACCAAAACATCTTATGCAGGGACACCACCTACTCAGTGATAAAGCTATAGATGAGATAGAAGCTTTATCTATATCAATAGATGACATGAAGTTGGGGGTAAAGGGGAAAAATGAAGATTTAGCTGTTGAAGCTGGAAAGATTCGGGATCAAAAAGGTCATATACATCAATAAGTTATTCAAAATGATGAAAGAACATCAGCAGATTTGTGATCACAGCTAATTACTCTTATTTCAAACTCCTCTAGCCAGTTTGGCGAGTATAGAGTGCAATAACAGGAGCATCAGCCCAATGTTATTAGTTGCCGGATATTCAAAGGGCACTGGCCAAATTCAAAGTTGGCAAAAAGAGATAGAGGGGGGGGGGGGGGCGTTGGGGCCATGCTCCCCCAGAATATTTTTAAATGGATGTCTCTAGATGCTCTCTGGTGCATTCTTTCTCTGAGAAAATTAGTTTTTTTATGAAATGGAGGTATTTAGATCATGTTTTTTCTTCAATGTTATTATTTTACATGTTAACTTTAATACATATTGATTAGTCATTGTTTTCTCTGCATGTCACTGTCTTAGACTGAGTACCCCGTCTTCCCTAAAACCGGCCGAAACTGGCCTCGGGCTATCTCCCTCACATCAGCCTAAACTGGCCAGGACATCTTACTTGTTTGGGTGTCAAAAGCTTTGTCATACAAGTCATTCATTTGGCGTATAACAGTGGTGTCATCATGATTAAAACTAGATAACTATATGCATAACCGTGTAAGGAATAATCGTGCACAATTTATTTTTATGGTGCTATTATATTCCAAAAACATATATTAGATATTTTCAATTATTTTCTTATTACCGAGATGCATTTACTTCGACACTATTGTTGAAAAAAAAAAACATTACCAGCGAACTGTATAGAGCTTCTTCTAAGCATTGGAAATGTGATGGTTGGCTTCAAACCATTGGATAAATCTGGAATGGGGTAAACTGAAATGGTTTCTTCACATTCTGATGAAAAGATGAATATGCGCATTTCTATGGAAATTATGGCAGTTTACCATTAGCCACACAGCTCTGATGAATGGAAAAATTTTATCCGTGCTAAGCTGCAAAATATTGTAAGGATACAAAGACTGTTGTCTCACGAAATGTAAGTGAAAAAGGGGAGAATCCACGCTGTATGGTGGCTCAATTTTCAAGTGTACTCGCCCAAAACGTGATAGAAAAGGCAATCTCCAAAGTGGCAGATGTAAATTGAACCCCAGTCGCCAAATGGATTAATAACCTGAATTTGCGAGTTGGCGAGTATAAGAGTAATTCCTTGCGGACCAGTATGCTAATAATGTAAAATATTTATTTGGTATAATCAAACAAAAGTTCAATAGAATGGATTGAAGAGTTGTAGAGTATAAATGGATCAAGCTGAGACAGAAGGAGTGCAAGAGACAAAAGAAGGGAAGACAGACTGCAAAGAAGGCCGCTGAGAAACATTACACTGCTGATGCTGCAATAGAGTTGAAAGACTAAGCCATGTCATGCTGAATATGTAACTGGTTGTATAAAGAATAAAATCTTGCAGAATTAATAATGTTATTTGTGTTCTAAAGTTAAATGATAAATGGTAGTAACTGCTATTAGCTATACTAACATAATTCATGATATTTTTTGTCCCAAATTCGCGTAATTTTTTTAAATGTTAGTATTAAAAAAATTTCGCCCCCCCACTAGCCTACATGTTATTTTTCTTGCGCCCCCAACTAGAGCACCATGATTTTTTTCCATGCCCCCCCCCCCGCTTCCCAATTTCTCTTCACGCCCCCCTCCTCTGTATTTTGTGACCACTCCCTAAAGCTGAAGTAGGTGTAGTAGGAACGTAGCACACACGCCGACACAGCGGGCATGCCAGACTGACGTTTCAGCGCTCTGGCGTTGCACGCGTTCCACGCAAGTCCGGCAGAAGGCGTGGTGGCACGCCAGCGTCGTGCGGCGACGGTCAGTGTCATTGTAGTCTTCATAGCAGATACCACACTGCGAGACCTGTGAACAAGTACTTGACGTATCACTGATTATGGATAGAATGGTCATTTTAGCGGGTCTCCCTGGCTATATCCGTGTCGCAATGCAGCTAGTCCACTGTGGGTCTTTGTCTCGCAAAGTCCATACTGAATATCAAGGGCTCGATATATTCCTCAAAACTTGTTTTGAGCATTAAATCCTGCTAGACCAGGAACCCAAGTAGCGGCCAAAACTATCACCTGGTCAAATCAAAGTGGGTAACTGGTGTTACTCCCAAGGTGTTTTGATCAAACATGGGACAAAATGGCTGGCGCATTATAACACTGATATCGCATGCTGTTTTATGTGGACAACACGCACATTTGAATCCAGTAATGCTTAATTTGCCTGTTTTGAGGACTTTTAATGTTCTGACAGATCTGGATAACTTTGCAGTATAGGGGTTGAAAGTCACAAGAACAGGAACTACCCGTGACAACCAAAGTAAACCTAATTGGATTATGGAGCGAGCGATGATACCAGTCATCGCAATGTTATGCTTTTGGGAGAAATTGCGCAATACATTTTGAACGCACACAGCTCAATAAAACTTTAGACTTCAGCACTCTCACTTAAATACACCATAGATAATATATTTTCCTTTCGTCCCATAGTAAAATTTACTAAAAACAATCGCATTTAGTTGTTTAATGCAAGTTGAAACGGTGAAAACCGTTGCATGACCCAAAAAGTCTACTGATACTATCAGCAAGCGACGACAGGTAAAATGACAATAAAAACCACCACAGAGATATCTGATCATATCTCTGTTATACATTGTCGTATTAATATATAATTTTGATGGAAATAATCTGCAGTAATGTGTGATTCCATTCTTGTATATAAGTTTATGTAATTGTTTTAACTAAATAGTTTAATTTGACCATTAATCACATGCATCGCCATATCTAACACTTGGCGTTCCGCGTCAGTTGTCAAATGAAGAGCATTCTACTCGATTTTGTCCAAATCGGACTCGTTGCTATATTTTTATTATTTGTTATTGCGAAAATAAGAAACTAGACAGTCTTCAGAATGTGTACTGTTAATGTGAAAACGTTCGGATGAAATACATCCCGCAAAAGCACCCATTTAAATTACATCTCGCTGAAGAACTTCCGACCGCTATTGATTAATGGATATCTGGGCAAAGTTAGTCGCATGAGGTTAGACATAAAATGGCCCTGTAAAAGGAAAACTATTACTAATGTATCCATACATAGTACATCCACTTAAAGAATATCTACAAACACCTCATACTTGATGCTACGTGCGTATGGCTTGAAACAACGAAAATAAGATTATGTTTCCCTTCCACCATTTGTGTTTAAAAACAAGGCAACTAATACAATTTACGCTCTTTCCTTCGACACGGTGCCCTTTGTAGTTATACCCATGGGTTCACACAGTGGTTTCTAACATGTTATTAACCTTTACATATAGAACAATAAGCGGGTGTACTGACCAGTATTGGCCCATTAAACTGAAGTATTTGGAAACTTGGTTAAGTCAGAATAAACATTACAATGACCGCTGTAAATTGTAACCATGCACAGGACATACACATGGTTTAGTCTTTGAAAGTGTGCAGTGCGACTGACAACAATAAAAAAGAACTTGAAGAGTAGATTTAGTTTAATGTATCGCATGTCAAGAAGCGTAAAGAGGTGATCGAGAATAAAGGGGTTTACGCATTCACATCTTTGTTGTGCCCGTCCATTCGTTGGCTCGGTACATGAGGCCAACTTTGACTGCGTTGGGCAGGCTAGGATGGTGGCAGAGAGACTGGTTAGGTGTTAAATCAAAGCTCTCTGTGTGCAAAATAGGCCTGTTATGACGAGAAAAGGGTGTGAGGTTAAGAGTCCATGTCAGTCGTCATTTAATTGGTTTCAAGTTGTGTTGCTTACATTTTACGGCAGATAGATTAATTTATGGAGCTCGGTCATAATTCACGTTACAGTAAATTGTGACTGGTCAACAGTGGGATGAGGGGGCGGGGGCATTATAAAGTTTTCAGTGGTTTGATAGTTTTGGACCATCATAGTATGAGCAGTGAGGAGATGCCACCATCACAACATCATAAATTACAGGCCAGCTGGCATCACTACTGAAAGTTCTTATTATGGACTGTCCTGATGTAGGACCTATATATGAATGCTATGCACATAATGTCACATCTGATTTGACAATGTATACCGGTTTGACGTCCAATTGTAATACAACTATGCCGCCCCTTCTTCAAGTGTGGCTTATATTTCTATTCCTACTATGAAAAAGCACACAGTCATGCAAAGCAATGTCATAGTATGCATAGGATTATGGGTTCGATTCCATCTTGTTTGCTTAAGCTTTGCTCCAACTCGAGCTAAAATGTTTTCTGAAAAAACATGTGAGTTTTCAAATTTGTTGATTATATTGGGTTTGATATATTCTATTACACATTTAACATGAGTGTGTTTGGAATGAGGTCTAGTATAGCGCAGACACATTTACAGACGCCATTTATGGCTAATACACAAAAGTGTCTTTTGACATTTATGCACCCACTGCTTTTAATCATTAATAAGATGGGTATTTTGTTCTTGATATGATAATTTTTTGTTTCACATAAAGCCAAACATAGCAAACTTTGCATATAAAACTCCTAATGTCTGTTGTTGGTGTTATTACAAAGATATTTGAGGATAAACATGATTC
>CM032660.1:32287917-32306001 GCA_019095985.1 Streblospio benedicti
CATAAATTACAAGCCAGCTGGCATTACTACTGAAAGTTCTTATTATGGACTGTCCTGATGTAGGACCTGTATATGAATGCTATGCACATAATGTTACATCTGATTTGACAATGTATACCGGTTTGACGTCCAATTGTAATACAACTATGCCGCCCCTTCTTCAAGTGTGGCTTATATTTCTATTCCTACTATGAAAAAGCACACAGTCATGCAAAGCAATGTCATAGTATGCATAGGATTATGGGTTCGATTCCATCTTGTTTGCTTAAGGTTTGCACCAACTCGAGCTAAAATGTTTTCTGAAAAAACATGTGAGTTTTCAAATTTGTTGATTATATTGGGTTTGATATATTCTATTACACATTTAACATGAGTGTGTTTGGAATGAGGTCTAGTATAGCGCAGACACATTTACAGACGCCATTTATGGCTAATACACAAAAGTGTCTTTTGACATTTATGCACCCACTGCTTTTAATCATTAATAAGATTGGTATTTTGTTCTTGATATGATAATTTTTTGTTTCACATAAAGCCAAACATAGCAAACTTTGCATATAAAACTCCTCATGTCTGTTGTTGGTGATATTACAAAGATATTTGAGGATAAACATGATTCAAAGGGTGGCTATTTTTCAATTGCAATGGCTGTACACATCTTTATCTTATTTTTTTTCCAGCAAAGTGTTAACTAAGTCGGAGTTCGTTGCATATTTATTTAACATCAATGCAAGAATACACTGCATGGTATGCGCACAATACTCCCATCATTAATGTGTATCATTGAAAGTTGTGCCATCTACAATATTCATTTTACATGCTTGACAGTGTAACTTGTTTCAATGCAGATTTCAGCCACACCTTCTAACTGCAATTTACATACACTAGCTACATAAAAGTTTTACCATTGGACATTCTAATCTTGCTGGCGATGACAACCTCCACATAACGTAGTCTTTTTTTACATACTTACATAATAAAATGCCCATATTTTAGTACACTAATGCGGCCGCATTAAATACTCAGCAATATATGTCTATTGACTGTTCAATAAAGGTAAGCTTCTGCAAATATTATACATTATAAACTACAATACTATAGAATTACCGTACCTCTTATACAAATGATCTATAATCTTAGTTGAAAAATATACAGAACTATATATGGTAAATGATAAGTGACATGATACACAACGGAGCTCATATTCTAATTGATAAGTATGTAGAAAATATGAATTATATGGAAAAATATATCATAAGTTTATCATCTGTTCCCATCGAAGGAAAACTTCGTAATTTACATTCAACTTTAGCCAATTGCAAGACTAGCTCATGTCGTAATAAGTGATTTCATAAATAGCAAGTGACGTCACGAGGTCAGAGGCTATCCGGTAGAAGATGTGTATTGCGTATGATTTTTCTATACAGTATACAGTAAAACTCGCCGACAAAAATGCATAAAGAACTTTGTTAATCATAATCTTTAAGTCATCATTTGTAGTAAAGTTGTAAGAATACACAGCTAAAAACGAGATTAATTTGGCAACTAGACCAAAAGTGCTCAGAGAGCACAGCGTCGCTAGAGCAACATTGACCCATGGGCAATAAAGATGTTCGCTTTGCAATGACCCATCCTACATCTATGTTCTTGGCATTGGACTGTAGGCGCTTTCTAAACATGGCTAAAGTAAATATCTATTGCCCATGAGTCGACATTAATATGGTAACGCTGTGCTCTCTGAGCACTTTTATTTCAATATAACCACTATGCCAATTTGATGGTCATGTTTCGAACATTATTGAAACTATAGTGGAAAAATAGAAAGAAAAATAATCAAAATGGCCCAGTGAAACGTAGAACGTGAAACGTAGACTCTACTTGGCAAAGTGCCACAATTGAATACAGTTAATGTTCAGTAGGCATGTAAGCATTGACAAAGTTTGAATGCTTTCCCACAAGTATCAACAAAACTATTGCAGGAATGTTGAAAATGGACCCAAAATGACCTTGTGGAAAGCACACTTTAATTGGCAAAGTGCCCAAAATCAAATAACTTCCATGTCGCGTCATACCAAATAGTTGTGTAAAGTTTGAAAAAAAAAAAATAGAGCAAAGCATAAAAGCTCTAGCTTGTCCGGAGACAAACATACATACATAGCTACAAACGAACGAAACACAAGGCTTTCGCTTCAGAAGCGACGCAATAATAAACAGCACATGAACTTTCTGTGAATCAGATGTGAAAATATAAACTAAAGGCTCGAAGCACGAGTCAGCCATTGGCCTTGTTTTCACTGGATTTAGAGGGGGCTTAATGGCAGCTATGCGCCGAGGAATAATCTTTTGAATTTGAATATGGACTCCTATACTTGTTTTACAATGTGTGACTTAATATTATTAATTATATCCAATTCTCAAGAGAACTAACCAAGTTATTAACTTCTTGTTACTGGCATCTCCGTCAGAAGTTTCTAGTCGATTATTGATAGATGCAAATAAAATGGCCTGTGTAAACATTTCAGGCATCTCCGATTTTCAACTAATATTTGGCAAATTTATACTTGTTGGGTTTATTTCTTTGTGTCAAATCTTTCACATATAGTTTTTAATCATTCCCAAATGGTGTTAAAGGGGATAAGTTGGATGCAAGAGTATTGTTGTTGATTTTATGTGCTACCTTGAGTTTTCATTCAGTGTACTAGAATCTATAGCAAATCATCTGTCCATAACGCAAACTTATTTATTCGCTCAGATGTGATCTGGTAACGTCACTTCTTTTTACGAAAAGGCTTATTACGAACAACATTGGTACCAAATGGGAAAACAAAAGAATAAAAGATTGCACAATCACTTCTACACAGTCTACATTTTTAAAATAATACATCTACACACATATATAATAAATCAAATACATGCTATAATAATATATTACGTTTAATATTCATTGAAAGCTGTGATTTTGTGAAACAAGTTTCAGATTTTTAAAATCTAGCATATTTTCTTTTTAATCTACATACTAGTAGTACGTGTATCCAACAACATATTAACATAACAATCAACATCATTAACCATATAATAATCACAATGTTTTCCAATCTTTCAAGTCAAATTAAAATAGTTCCATTGTAAAATATCACATAATATGTGTATATATATATATATGTGTGTGTTTATGTATATGTATATATATAGGTATATATATATATATATGTTTATATATATATATATATGTATATATATATATATATATGTATATATATATATATATATATATATATATATATATATATATATATATATATATTATATGCACCGGGTCTACATTATTTCCAAATAATGATATATAATGATATATATATATATATTATATATAAAAAATATGAGTCAATTGTATTGTAAATGTGTGATATTTCAAAATAGAGTTTTAAACCTTTTTAAACTTTTTTTCTTAGGAATTTAAGATATGCTAAGTGATTGTACTTTTAACTAGTTTTGTGAAGCGCTTTGAGCTATAAGACATATTTATGTAAGTTAACTGCGCTATATAAATAAAGTTTATTATTATTATTATAATTCCAATGGCATATTTGCAGTATTTGCTAGTTACTTATTTGTTTGACATTTGTAATTTAACGGCATATTTCCCCCAGACTTCACATATATCATTTGTGTAATACAAAATAAATACTGTAATGTATAATTAATTTTCATATTACCACTTTTGATTAAATAGAAATTTCTATACACCAATGTAGTACAGCAGTCCCATCACGATTTATTTAACATTCATTTACTATAGACTGGGTTGAAGACATCAAACTATTGATACAGATTATACACTAACATAAATATAATGGATAAATCACATAATAGATAAATAGATTATTCTAAACAAAATTGCCTAAAATTGACATATCCCGAATCGGGAGACTACCTCGCGCACCTATAATGCATTACACCCATATAAGACTATTTTCATCAATATAAACACTAAACAACCTTTCAAATACAAAAGTCAAAAATAAATACCTCATAAGCACATGATATATGTGTTCCCACGAATTTTTATCATATAGAGCTCTATGCTCTCAGAACGTCGCTACCAATAGAACGCATCATCAACTCTTAAAAATACAAAAAATACATATACTATATACGTCTAAAATGTAAAGCATACTTTCGAGCATCTCCCATTCATCCAAAACTAATCTGGCATTTTGAGCACTCAGCCACATTTTATCACATTATGACACAGTGTCTCACTTAGCAAAGCGCCTATAGATCTTTGTAGTGATTGTCCAACACACAACGCTTGTACATGTATATAACTCCCTTTAAGCGTAACAGTACAAAAGCCCCGCAGGGGACATCGCACTTCATACTTATTTTCTATGCTATGATTTATCTCTGAACAGGTCGAGGGACACTTCACGGTTTATACTTCACACTTCATACTTAAAAGTTCACGCTTCAAGGTTCAAACTTCACAGTTTACATTTCATACTTCACAGGTCAAACTTCACAGTCTATATATGTCACACTGTGTACCTTGTTTCGATGCAGATTTCAGCCACACCTTCTAAGTAATGACAACAGATCTTTTTGTTTGGCGTTAACCATTAAAGCCAAGTTGTTTTATATTAGTTGATTTGTCCCCAAGCATTATTATACTGTACTATATGATTTGTTAGCTATACCGTAACTTCTGTTATTATGATGTTCTTATACGGTAAAAATGAAGCTATTAACTAACTAATGAAGGTGGCATATTGAAGATCATAGGAAATTATTTTCCTAATTGTTAAGTAAAAGAATAATGATTATTTCTACATATTTGAAATGCACTACTTATAATGCCAACCATTGACGGAAGCTGAGCAAATCTATTTGATTAATATAATTGTAGTATTGTACACTGGTGAGGTGGTGTGCTTTACCCTCAGTACCTTTGTGCTCGTCTTGCATCTACACACAAAACTGCCACGGAGAAGACTGCCAAGAGTATGAAGGTTTGCGACAACAAAAGTACAATCGCCATTCTTGAACTTGAGCCATCTATATCAGTAATATGATTGTAGCCATTAGTATATTTATAAGACGAATTATTGCGAAATGGTTATCCATTCCAAACCCCATATTACAGTGAAAAATATCTCCATTTCCTTCTAAATTTAATACTCCACCACCCTTTTGAGACAATTTCTCTTTATATTGTTGTTTGAAAAATTACAACACAGTTCATTTTTGTAGGGAGAAAAGCTTCCAAAAGACCTATTTTTCTCAACAAATACAATAGACCTGATATCTTTCATTTCACTTCAAGATTTTCACTTTTGTGTAAAAGTGTTGAGTTTGAATTAGTGTTTGGGGTGTGTGTGGTAGATGAGGGTGGCATGTCTGCGATATGCATCCTCGCCTCCACCCCTCACGTTACCCAGAGATAGTGACTAGAGATGGTTCGTGGTCAAGAAGGGTGACTGTATATTTGGTGTTGCAAGTCTTCATACCCTTTACTTGGGGGTCATCGTCATGACAGTTTTTGCGCAGAACATTTGATATGAAATGATTGACAGTAAGGACAAGCATCATCTGCTCTGAGACGAGCACCCAGGTACTGCGAGTAAGGCATTTTACCCTCACCAGTATGACATTCTACAATTATATGATGGGAAAGCTTTTCTCAGAATCCACCAATTATTAGCATTGCAACTTGTGCATTTCAAATCTATAGAAGACAAAGTGTCTACTATCCAACAATGAGGAAAATAATTTTCATTGATCTCCAGTATAATACTTTTATGATAGCCAGTACATGTAGCTCCTTTTTTACAGTATAAAAGTATCATGTTGAAAAAAAATATATAGCAAAGAAAATATATAGATATATATTATATATAGCAATACTTGGGGACAACTCAACCAATGTAAAATAACTGTCCTTTATCTGCAGTCAAATAGACATCAGCTGTCATCACTTATGTTTGGCTAAAATCTGCATTGAAACAGGTCACAAAGTGTGGGGCATAAACTGTGAAGTGTGAAGTATGAACTGTGAATTGGCCCGTCGGCCTGTTGTTCATAGATTAATTTTTGGGTCAAAAATAAGTGTGATGTGTGATGTACCTGCGGGGCCTTCCTATAATAGGTCACATCCAGACTAACACATTTCAATTAACACCACGCCCCCACAAAAGCTTAGCATATCTTTTTCTAGACGGATGGGTTTATGAGGACATTGGATGCGAGGTAAATTGCAGCACATCTACTTGTGGGGAAAGAGGGAAGAGAAGAGGATAGTTGTCCACCACCTCTTTCAACAAATGCCTCTCAGTTCATCAGTTCACAATCCACCTTGCAAGCATCTGTGATAATATTTCGACTATATATATTATTCAAAACAAAAGAATATAAAAGAAAACGAATCCCTTTTTCTTTACACAAACACCCATTAATCCGTTGGAAACCTATTAATGCAACCCACGCTTCTGCTATTACCTACAATCCTACCTTCCACCGTCTTCCTCACCACTAATTTACGTCTTAGACATCCTGGATAGAATGTTGTTTTTGATAATTTCTTAAACATCTTTGAACCCGTTCATCCACTAACAATTATAAACCTCATTCCCCAGCTCCACTTGTTGAACCTGCATACCCCCTTTCCTTATCACACAGCAAAACTTGTCGCCAATATGTAGTAATATGTCTTTCTTTCCCTCCCTCTTACCCGGTGCTAGACCCAAGTCTTCCCATAACGCTGTCTCTCTTCCGTTCACCTACGCAAGCATCCCATCACATGCAGCTGGTTGTCTGCCTCTCCCGTCCTACTGCCCAAGACTTCTTCTGCCAGGCAGCAGGCTGGAGAGCTGGCTAGATGACATGCTGCCAAATACCTGGCGGCGGCACGAGCCCATCGCGTCGATCCACAAGAATGGCGGGTCCACAAGGGCCGTCGAACTGCAGTTCTCCGAGGCACACACCACAGTAACTGTGAGCCTAAAGAAACCAAGTAGGTGGGTTTGTGAAGCTTCTTACTAGTCTCCTAGTATAAAGAAGTTCTCGGAGCTGCTCGTACCATATCATATTAAAACAGAACAGAGTATGTCTTATGTATTGGGACCCCCTATCTACAATCATCAGCATAAGCAACGGACACGTGGTATCCCTCTTGCGACCTTGTATATCAGGTTTATTTTGTCTTTGAGCAGACAAATGAAACTTTGGTATTGGTTCCTCACAGTCACTAACAACGGATATAGAGAACATTACAGACACCAGTTGTCTACTGAATAATTAAGCTACACTGGGTATCATACTGTGTATTATATTCAGCAAATCGACAAACCTGTTGACTCCTGTGCTCATTTGGTCCTGCAGCCAATGCTTGATATCCACAGCGACACAGCGTGGGAGGCCGGCATTGAAGCGGTCCATGTGCATGCTGGTGGTAAAGATACGCTCGTTTGACAGTTGAGAGTTGATCACATTCACTGTAAGGCGTGGGACCACCGCGTCACCCGACGATGAGCTGTTGGTACAAGTGGAAAAAGAAAAAAGAGACTTGAGTACAATTTAGAGCCTCTAAATTGAAAATAAATGCCTGACCACTCGGTTACCCAGTTTAAGCCTTGAATACTACTAGCAGTACTGCAATCGCTACTGCTCCCCTACTACGAAAAAACTCATGGAGACCGTGCGGATTAGTTCATGTCCAAAGGGTCGAAGGAGCAGTGAAAGTACTTTGTTGAGACAGTAGCAATGGTTTGAAATTGTCAAACTTCGAGTAAGGCTACTTAACATCACGAAGTATGATATTATCCGGACAAAAGGCACTAGAAAATGCCTAATGCCAAAATGCCCGTACTACGTTTGGTGCCAGTATGGCACTACCAGATTTTATCACTATTTTGTCAGGTCTGATTATTAAGTTACCAGGTTTGACCATTTAGTTATTAGGATTGACCACTTAGTTACCAAGTAGACCACATAGCTACCAGGCTTGGCCACTTGATTACCAAGTGTTACCACTCAGTTGCCAGGTTTGTCCACCTCTTTACCAAGGTAGACTACTTGGTTACTAGGTTTGATCAAACAGTCACCACAATAAAGTTTGCCAAATGTGGCCGCTGTGTCTGGTCATACCTGTGGATGTTGATGATGAGGTAGGCGGAGTCCACGTGACTCTTGTCGTGGAGCGAGAACTGGGAGAGATCCAGCTCGAACTCTTGTCTTTGTCCGTGGCTTGCTGATACAATGTCTGAAGCAAAGTATGATATCCAAATAAGACCACCTTCACAATAAGATCACCTATTTTCTACCCAGTTCCCCACTCATTCTCGATTCTGATTGGCTCAGAACAATAGGAGGTCAGAGTATCTTCCTACTTTGTAAATGGTAGAACCTTGCCTTTCCGATGTTCATTAACACAATAAATACATTACTATGAAATAGAAAATATTACGTAGTGCGTGAGAGGTTTAGAGAAATGCGGTGCATTTTATTATTTGGAGGTTGGCCGTTTGAAAGGATAGGTTGAGTGTATCTTGAATTCTTACATATGAATATTATTTACAAAATTAATTATTTATGTGTCGGCATTCTAAAAGAAGAAATCAGGGATATATTTTACCATATTATACAATTTTATGAATCCTCTGATCTAAAATACTAACGTTGCAGTTTAGAAATATTTCTTATGAGATTACAATTGCTTATTTCGTAGCAATGGAAACCACAAATGCTTTATGGATAAAATGGTCTGCCTTCCATAAAACGTGCCCACTGTAAATTGTAATCACACTAAGGAATCTCACGTCTCATTCTGTGACGTAGGGTTCTGTGAATGGCACTAATAGAACGAGCTTGAAGAAGAGATGCTGTTCCATGTATCACACGTCTAGACAAGTACATTGTAGACCAGAGATTCAGGTTCATGTCACCGTAATGCCAGTCCATTCGTCGGCTCGGTACGTGAGCCCAGCCTAGGTACAACTTTGACCAGGCGTGGATCGGGCTAGGATGGTGGCAGAGATGCCGTTTTGGTCAATTAAAAGCTCTATATATGCGCATAGGCCTCTTGTGATGATAAAATGATGGGAGGTAGCTAGTTTAATCGTCCTTATACATGTACGTGTACCTTGAAATCTGAGGCCACATGTAGCTACTTGGTGAAATTGCTTTATAGAAATGCCAAGATCTATCACACTTTTTTAGCACATGTTATTGCATTCTATATGGGTCACAATGGGAAGTATTGTCTTCAAAGATCTCTTGGAATTTGATATAATGACACGCCCACCAATCTATTATCTTAGATTAGCATATTGTGACAGAGTGTATTCCTTTATGCTTTTTGTTAACATATTATTTAGAAACCAGTATTTAGAAACTAGTATATGTATAGAGGAACCTGATAAACAACATAAAAGTGAGGACTGAATTTTGAACACATGCCGATTAATGCATATCAGACCTATTCGCACTTGTTCAAGTGACGGTGTGGTGGCGTAGCTTTCCAGAAGGTAGATTTATGTAAATGTTTTGTATTTTCTGCCATAGGTTGACACATGACCTCCATATGTTATAAAATGTTCACACACCGTCACATGCATCTTATTTTGCTCCTTTCCGAAATAAAATTTGACTTCTAGAAGGCCACTTTAAGTTGAGCTTTAGGATTCTCTCTAAAAATCTGAATACAGCCAAATTGACTTGGCTCCCCTGATTTTTGTTAGAAACACGATCTGCTTCGATACAATGTTTACATACTGGTGCCTGGTGACTAGCAGATGTGCACAATGGTGGCCCTTTGACAAAAATGTGCTTTCCAGAAGGCCAGTTTAGGTCAATTTCCTGCATTGTTTCCCTATCATATACATACTACCTTTGCAGATACAATCTTCAAATTTGGCACGCAATTTATATTTTGCGTGTTAATATGAAACACAAAATAAAATATGGTACGCTATTTATGTATGTTGAACTGATGAATACAATAATGACTTTTCCTGTGATCACAGAATACTTTGATTGCAATTGCGAAACATGGTGAAAGTTATTATTTTCATTGCTCATGATTCAGCGATATGCAAGCAACGCTATGTTCTTCTCGAGCTATTTTGATATAGAACTTTAGCGTTTGCAGAAATTTTTAACCTTGTGTTGCAGACCGTACTTCTCACGCTAGCGTCACACAGGACGACAAGAGGCAAGGTCAGGAAGTAGGATTATCACCTACTTTCTGACGTCACCTCATGAGCGACGTCATCGTGAAGAAGACTGTCTGAAAGACAAGGTCGATGATATTTACAAAGAAAGGTGAAACAATCATGGGTTTAGTCATCAATTATTATTTAAAAAATCAGGAGACAGAATAAACTTTTATCTACAATGTGACGTCACACAGGATGGGAAGAAGGGACACCAGGAAGTAGGAATATGACTCATGAGTGACGTCATTGTAAAGAAGACTAGTGTGAAATAATCGGGAAGGCTATGTAAAGGTGTTTTGGAAGATCGTGGAATCGAACTCACGACCTCCCGTCTATGATTCAGACCAGTCATATGTCATAGGCGGGCGTGCTACCATTAACACTAATCCCCCGAGACACAGGTTACATACTTCGGTTTTCACCTATATCAATCTTGCGCAATCCACTTTACCGCCTTGGATACTATTATTAGCCTATCCAGCCTCGCAGCCTTAATCAATCATACCCTGCTTTATACCGACTACTACGAAGCAGTCATCTAGGCACACGGAGCCACGCACACCGACCTTACAAGATCATCCGGGCGTAATCTGAGCCACTTCTTTCACACTATGAGTCAATGTCGAAAGTATTTACAAAGGTGAAAAGTCATGGCTTTAGTCATCGATTAGTGTTAGTAATATGAAGACAGAATAATCTTGTATCTATAAAATTCATCAATTGCTAGAGGGTGATGCTATACAATACCACAAAAATAATAATAAAGCGGGAAAGAAGAAAGAGCTGAGAGAAAGAAAGAGAGAGATAGACAGTTCGTCTGAAGAGACATAGGAAATAGATATGTTGCAAATCGTCGATTCCCTTGCAATCCCAGTGCCAACTACTCACCGTCGTGCGTGTAGCAGATCATCTTGGACACGAAGCACACGTCACTGGGGTAGACGAGACGCAGCTTGGGCCAGATGTGTGCAATGGCGGCCAGGTGGCACGCCTTGGTCTCCCCCACTTGACTCTGGCAAGAGCCCCTCGGGATGCCGCGCCGCACTCGCTGACCAACTGAACAAGCAATACGAATCTTAAATTAGGCACTGTTTACCTTGTGACCAGTAATTATACGTTTTGTTCTAATTTGGAGACTGGTTCTGTAGTCTCATGTCAATTTGAATGGGCGATTAAATTAATGTATTTATTTTCTTAAATAGCTTTGATATTTAAGAGTTATCTATAGTATTTACTCTGCGAATATTTACATTTTATGGGTATGCATGTTCTATATTTATATATATTAGTTAAACAATAAAGCCTGTTAAAGCAAGTTTTTAGTTCAGCTAAAATCATATCAATAGACGTTTCTTAGAATACATATATTGACAATAAACAATTACAAGTGTCAGAAGACGCGCACGCAAACTGGTACCAAAACAATCAGCCACGTGGCGAGATTGCCTTATTATTGTACAGGAACTCCGACGTCACTTGAAATTGGTCAATTTGCAGAGAACTTGGAGTTAATAAGTTCTCGTAATATGAGGCTCCTATCTATGTATAAGTACCATACACTTATGTTGTTGTATGTGAGTATAACACACATACAGTATGATGATTTGATGAAAATATAAACATAAACTACTATAGCATCTTAACATATGTCTTGTCAATAAACATGTTTGATTTACATAGTTTTCACAGCAACCTATCGCCCTTCGTTGTACAAATGACAAATATATACGCATACTCATTTACTCAAATACAAGCAAAACATAGCTTTGTAGTGCACAAGTGGACACACTATCTGCTCGTTTCTGGTGGTCTTTTTACCATTTATATTTCTACCACAATCACATTTGGCATCCAATGGACACACCAAACAACCATTATATAGATTCAATTCTATTCCTCCATCCCTATTCCCCGCCGTGAGTACGTTTCTACCACTACATTGACATATACATGTAGCTGAAGACATGATTTCCAGCCCGAAGCTTCCAAATACCTACACCAAGTGGGCCTATGAAGCACACATCAAATTTCAGACATCACCATTCACCATTCAAACAACTATCAAACAAAATACCTTTGTTTATAAGAGACCACACGCTGACATTCTGTTCGTTTTCCGTGGTCTTTCCGACATCTTCATCATAGTGACCACCACTGCGATGACCGTTACTCGCAGCGGCGGCTCGGACATCAGAGTCCAGTGCATAGATGTGGGTGAGCGAGAATGTGAGAATGAGCACAAGGAGCAGAAGCACGGTGATGTGAGAGTTTGATGAGCGACTCATTGCGATGGTTGGGGATGTATCGAGATCAACATTGTCGTCTTTGCAGCCGTTTATATAGACACGTGTGCCGTTCTTAGCATGCCAAAAGAATCCTCGTTTATCGTGAGGGGGTGTTACAGCTCGGCATTGGGAAAACTCCCACTCTTGACTAATCTCAATTACATGTAGTTTGCTCTTTCCACATTTGATTTGTTCTATCATTGAAGCTTGTATTATGTTTAATTACAAATTGCTTTGAGTAAGCCTGATAGTGTAATATCTTCTGTGTGTAGTAGCTTGTTGAATGGCAGTCTCAAGGTGATTGCCAATATGCGATGTCAGCTTTCTTCCATGGCATGAGATTTGTTACATGTACTGACACTGAGTACCATTACATAGTGTCAAATAAAATCTAGTTCAAGAAAAAATGCTATATAGTAATGTGCATAGGCGCGGTCCCCAGTAGCAAAATGTTGATCTCTTCTTTAATTCTCTGGCCGCGGATTAGCAAGTATCTTACAGTGTTAATTAGTAGCTAATAATTAACCAAAGTTTGAGGTCGTTGATGTTGCTTTATGATCTACTTACAATGAGTTCAATGAATAATTCCAATCATGTTGCTGTATAGATAAGAGTTCAATACTGTAACTGGAGAACATACAGTTCCCGTCCGGTTTATGGAACACCAAGCTAAAAATTGCCTATGCCCGGCCACCTCTATATCTATCATCATTCCCAAGTCATCAGTCCGAACCTGTCTGCCCTGTGTGTACACCTACCCACCATAAACTATCCAACGCCCCTGTTTGATCTTAACAACTTAATGACCAATGGTCAACTTAATGACAAGTGGTCAGGAAAACAAAGTTTGCATACGAGTGGTTAATGACACTGTATTGGCCACTTTTATGACCAGTTACAAAGCCGGGTCTGTGCGATGAGGTATAAGAGAAAATGTCAATGAAATAATACATTGGGTTAATCAATCAGTTATATGGGAGGCACGGGAGGCCCCTGGGTGATTTGTGTACCAAACATTTGGTCATTTCTCATTTGGTGGACATGCATACACCTGTGTTTATTAATGCATATTGGGATATTGCATGCACGGAAAATCTCAAATTAAAGCTATAGATAAACACTTTACAATACGTTAATTGCAGCTTCAATCGGTCACATAGTCTAGTGTCATGTATTTTCCGTATAGTGTGTCTCTATTTTTTTGTATTTGGGTTGTATTTGGATCAAATTGAGCTTAAATGGAGGGTGATTTTTTTACACAAATGGTATGTGCTTAGTTACACACGTGAGTAGCGAGATTGTGGTTCTGCCTTACTTATATTGACCTACATATCCAGGGAGACGTCCAATTTAATAGGCACATAGGCTAGGTTCATCTTTAACATAGTCAGAATGTGATGCGTGCGCTCAGTTTGTGTGATATCATATTAAAATAACAATTTCCTCTTGTCGACTACTAGTATATGATGTTGAGAGAGGGTCATATATATAGCAAAACCTGTGATTGGTGATTTGCTATAGATCTTGAGTGTGATTGTGAACTGCCCTTGTTTAAGTGCAATCTAAGATCGTACGTTTGCCGTTTGAAATCTTAGGTGAACATTTCGGCAGTGGAACTTCTGATTGCTTGGATTTTGAGAGCAAGTACTGTGAATATCACGGCTATATACAGCATATACTGCGTGTAAATGACTTTGTAAATGCGAATAATATTGTCTTTAGAATACCTACTAATAGCTAGGAAATGGAAATGCCACTATAATGAATTAGTAAAAGACTTAAGAATAGAATCTAAAGCAACTTCCAACTGGACTTCTATAATTCATTATGAAGTAGAATGGACTTCCATTTATGATAACAAATAAAAAAAAAACTGAATAGATATGAAAGTTTTGGAAATTCAATTTTAAGTTTTTGAATAATATTTAGGCTACAAAAACAACTTATATAAATGAAAAATCAGTTCTAATCCCGATTGCATATATAGCAAATAGATATAATAATAATGTTAAAATATCTCTTATGTCTTACATTATATGCAAAAGATATCTTGTAGATAAAAATGATCAAAACTACTTCTATGATACGTATGTACTTGAAGAAAGAAATTAGATCTACTGTTGATGTATTTAGATAAAGTACCCGAAATATTGGTACAAGTACTACGAGGCTTAGAGGAGCTTTTGTAAATATTTGTCTGTAAATAACAATTTTTAATGCGTTGAAAATTGATTTTTAGTTTTTGCTAAATTACATTGGTGTCTCAACTCGTTTGTGTTTGTGGTCAATGACCTTTTAGGCTTCTTTGTGGTCATTGACCTTTTATGCTATTTCCGGGTCATAACCTAATTACATTACTTCCTGTAACCTGCACAGGTGGACATGTGTTAATTTTCTCTGTTTTAGTAACCCCCACTACCCCAGCCACCACCCTGGTGGTGGTTTTTGTCACGAAAATATTTTTCAAGCGTACAGTGTTTTTCTCCTTTATTTTTATTGTATTTTCTATTATGTGTAATGTAGTAGGTCTGTTTCTACCATGTATTGTTTAATAATGTCTTATTTCAATGTTAATTTTAGCATAATGTGTTTAGCAATTATATACAATTATATAATATTACGATGTAACTAATGTTCCATAGTTTTACATTTGTCATGTTCACACCTGCCAGGCACGAAGCTTGAAAAGAACCGCTCATGCGTGCAATTGGGGCTAGGTATGGGGTTTCTTTGAAATAACAACCTTAAACCATATAGATTTTATAACAATGTAGAAACGACATATTCTTTTAATGAGACCCCATCTAATGCCTCCCGCACAAGTGATTTACATTAAATCCCTTGAAAATACGGCGTCGACACTGTTGACTACAGTCTGTTTCAAGTGTATTATAGAGGCATATTATGTATTGCATATGCGCACGATGATAAAAATTCGTACTTATTGAAACATCCTATAGAACCCACGGAAACACACGAGGCCCATACGATGTCTGCCTGACGGGCTTGTGTGGTATGTCATGCTTTTCCTCCTCCTTTTCCTCAATGATGCTTTAATTAAGGGAGTTTTTTTTAAAGCAGACTTCATTTGACAGGTCGTGTCGGGTTAACTTTACCCCACCTTTTTTGAAAATAAAGCGTCAACGCCAGCCAGTCCTGTCTGGGCCAAGGGCGTTGACAATTACACACTACTTTTCGTTTTTGCCCTCTTTAAAAAAACAAAAACAAAAAACAAAACAAAAAAACTACATAAAACAAACAAAAGCACACACAAAAACAAGCTCATCCGTTCACAGCAGTAGACATGTTTGTACACTATTATAATTATAAATCTTATTAATAGCTCGCATATGAGTGACAAACTAAAATATGTTTGTGTGCTAAAGCTACCTGATATGACCAGGTTCCACTCTATATGACATCGCACGGTGGCACACCAGCCTCAAAAGCAAGTTTTGAGAAGCCATTGATATTCAGAATGCCAGGTTCATGCATATATGATTGAATTGTGTGCCTGACTATATATGAATGTACTTTTTTCTATAATTTTTCTATTTTGGTATTTTTTTAATTAAGATATTGATGAAATGGGATGATAGAACCTTTTGTGTGATTGTACACTACATCTATTAAAATGATGCGACATATGTGTGTTCTTTCCACACCAATACAGTTTGCTGTACAATGTATGCATATCAGACATAATTTTTATGTGGATGATTGGCTAAAATCTGTGGCAGATGATAATGAAGCTATTGCTCTTATTATGAAAGTTCGGGATTCACTTGGTCAATGTGGGTTCCATTTGACAACATTCATTTGTATAAGTGTAAGCGTAATGGAAGATATACCAGCAAATGAACTTTCCAAGGAAGCTCAAATATTTAACCTTGACTATGACAATTTATTTACATGTTGAACGGGCTTTAGGGATGCAGTAAGATGTCTCATTGGATGCATTTAAGCTTTCTGTGGTTAATGAAGAAAAACCAATGACACGTACAGGGATCCTTTCCATAGTTTCAATGTTGTATGACACATTGGGATGGGTTTCCCATTTGTTTTACCTGCTAAGCATATATTTATTATTATATATTTTAAACAGGGAATGTTCTAAATGCTATCTCATGTGTGTATTTTGCCACTAATTGTTTTACGTTGGAGTATTTCTGTTACGCCTCGTGGTTTGGCAGATGCTTTCTCAGCTTGACACGTAGAGTGACTGATTTTGTTAAATAAAAAGAAAATGATTTTGAAATTTGACATTTCGACATCTTTCAATTGGTAAAAAAAGAAAGAAAAATATATACTGCGTATAAAGCCGTAAGACAGACGACGATTCAATTACAATTCCTTGTGATGGGTGAAAGACAATGAATTGCATTGGTGAATGGTGATGCAGGAAAACAACGTTGATGACTGGATTTTCATAAAGCATTTATACCACTTTCTTTTGAGGCAGTTCATACCTGACAGATTCAGATGAAGCGAATCATAAGTATGTTTTAAGTATGTTATAATTTGAACCATCCCAACACCCACATATTCAGGGCACAGGCTGTTTTATACGGTATAAGCTATGTATCACATTGTGTTAAACGTACTACCCTTGGTACTTTATATTGACGCGTATTTGTTTGGGACAAGTCTGAACAAAGGATTACAACACAGGTCACAATTACTCTGCTTCAGGATAACTATACTTGTGAATGCCACTGTAGACATATTGAGTGATTATTCGAAATTATACAGTCTGCTGTATTATCGAGGGGGAAGAAGATGGCTGATATTAGCCATAAACCACTTCTCTCAATTGTCTACAGTGGGCGTTGCAACGTTTACCTTAGTTATATATGTGAGACTGCCTTGGTGAAACACTCGTTCAAAGAAAAATGCAGCAGCTGCATATTACGCGTAATTCATAGTCTGAGAGGAAGGGGAAATTACAGTGATTGAGAATAGCATAGCTATTGGCCTAAAGTTCCGTGTTATAGTGCACATTAGTGTCTGTAAACAAAAGTCCAGATTTTGGACACGTCAGTTGAGACACAATGCGGTGTCGAATCTGGGCTTTGATGCAGTTAGGTTCCTTTGTCTTTTAACTATTCATATTGTAGTTTAATGCACTTGAATGCACTGATATTTTGAAGTTCTAGTAAAAATGGAATCGGGGTATTGTGTCCAAACTTATTAAATGGTTTGCATGACATATTGCCAAAAGACAGAATATGACCGTTCCATAACATTTTCTAATTTCGGCTTAGAACCTTATATGCATAGGCTGGTGTCGTGAAATTATATATTTTTACCACATGCGTGGACTATGTAATGAAATAAGACGTACAATTGTAAAATTGAATGTACTGGGTATGCAGCATTGAAAAGGAGACTGAAGATCTCGAAACTAGTAGAATATTTTATCAATTTGATCTGTTTGATGAATAAAGCATCAAAAAAGAGAATATAGTATAAAATAAGACGTACAATCCTGAAGGTCTACAGTGCACACCATGGTCTCAGAGTATTTATAAAGTAGGTATCAGTAAGTTGAACTGGTCTAGGCATTAGATTGTCAGTCTGTTACGCTG
>CM032660.1:32306101-32318851 GCA_019095985.1 Streblospio benedicti
CTGTTCCGTGCAATCACTCTGATATTCATTGATTTTGGAGGTTTTCCTAGAAGTAGTAGGTGTGCTAGATTATTGAACATATTTGAAGTGGGACAAAAGTAGTCCGGTTGACAACTAACCATATACGGAATCCGTATATGGACAGTCCTGATACCACATGTTTTTACAAGGCAGTTCTGGAGGTCGATATCGTCTGAAAATACATGCAAAAGACTGATAAATCGCTGCTTGAGGTCCTGAGCAGGCGCGATGGCAGCGGGGAAGTGCTCTCTACTGCTGCATGCGCGGGCTTCGTTCTGGGGAACTGCCCACTTGTAGGAACTTCACGTGACATGACGTCACATCGTGCAACTCCTTCCTGTGACGTCATTCCTGAGGATGGTCTACAGATGACTAGACCGAAATTTTTGAAGTTGTCAGTAAAATGTTGGATTTATCATAAAATCAGTCTATACATGCTATCAGAAGAAACCCGATAACATTGTATGAAACATCAGTGTATTTATATTGTGAAAGATTATTGATCGGTTTGTTCGAGTTGTACATGAAAATAGGTGAAGGGGTCATTTTATTAGAACGATGTACCACGGTTTTAGAACATGTTCATCTTGCCACAGCAAGGTATCATCTATCAAATGTTATAGATAGATGTATATAGCTAGAACCCCGAATTGGTGAAGATGGAACATGTTCAACGACATGAGGTAAGATCTGTTTGTCTAGCAGACCATCTTTTGTATGTGTGCAACTACTAGTAGAGACAACTAAGTAAGACTAACTCTCAACTATACGCCGGCAAAATCATGTAGTGAAATGACCTTTTTAGATTGCAATACTTGTCTGCCAAACATAGGAACACAGAATTTCGATACACAAGTGTAAATATTGACTTGTTTGAGGGGAATTCATAAGTCAGACCACACCACCCATACATTTTGACACAATAATGTTACAAATACAAACCCTAAAAACAGACTAAAACAAGTGATCAAAAAGAAAATACCAATGCACTAATTAAATACTACATGTTCAGAAAATAAATGCCGAAAACTATAAATGTTGTACACATTTATGGCATCTTCGGGTGACGATATAAGGAATTGACTGTCTTTCTTGGCAATAGTGGCTACAAAGCAAGATTACCTATTCATCTGAAGAAAAACATCAAGCGATCAACTGAGGTCGAGACAGCAGTATTATTTTTTTTAACCTGAGATCTAGTGACTGTCAGAGACACTTAAATGGAAATCGTGACACCAGGAGAATCCACATTGCTGATCAAATGAGGTCGACGGAGTGAGGGCGTGAGAGTGGTTCATCACTCCATGGTTCAATTATTATTGGTGTCATGTGATATACTGTTAATTGTGAGAATATGCTGTGAGTTAGACGGAGTCTAGTTCCAGATGATACATTTGATTGTGTTTGCGGAGTGCATAGTCCCGTCTAACTAATTAGCACCTTCAAGTAAGTCCTTCTGTTCAATAAGCACTTCAGGAAGTACAGTGGAACCTCTCTAACATCTTGATAGCAATGATGTCACTATACAAAGGCTCAATTTGGTAGGTTTATGAAGGTTTGAGACCTTGAAATTGGTCTATTATAGAGGTGGTGTCAATAGAGAGGTGTTCCTAATTGGAGGTTGTACTGTATTATCCTTCTTATTGCATGATCTCGTTATGGATGTTTATATTGTTATGTGAGGAATCGTATGTGTTCATACACAGCAGTTAAAACTGCCGTCGTCTGTTGCTATAATATTATTCCTCTGTTGTATTGTGATTCTCCTGGTGTCACGATTTTCCATATAAGTGACGCCAGCTCTCTAATAGTCACTGGGTCTTAGGTCAAAATTAATACTGTTTTCTTCCTCATCAGTGTCGCGATGTAAGTTGAATATTAGTAGCTGATTGAGTGGTACTAATGCATATATCAATTGATATTAAATTTTTAATGTTATCTTTTCTGTTTCAAGAAATGTACAGTTTAACCACTTGTCTGATGGAATTATTGAATAGATAAATAAATAAATAAACAACTCGTTCTAGATTCTGAAAAGATACACAACCACCATTATGTCTACGGTTTAAACGAGAATCTTCACTTCAACGTCCAATTTGTCATGAGATATTTCGTATGTCATGGACTCTGAGCATCATTATTATAATTATGATTAAAATGGCAGGTACCTACTGCAAGGCAATATGCGCCTATGAATGACCGATTCGGATGTTCAAAAATCCAATCTCCTCAGTCCAGTATCTAATGAACTTCAGGGCTATAAGCTGGACGGTAAATAAGAAATGCTATTGTAACCGTCCTGTTGATATTCGAATTGGTTGCATTATGATCACAAATACGCAAAGTGGTGCTCAACAAAGACATACGATGTTAAATATTTTATGATGCACTAGTTTTCTGTATACAGATATACAAATTTTATGAATACTAATACATCACACTGTTTCTAAACAAGATATATGACTCATTTCAAATCAATTATTATATAGGAAAATAGTTTTTCAAAGTCCAATAGATCACAATGAGCAAAATATTGCATCAATAGTCAACCATTTATATTTTTACTGGCTTGTACCCATAGAAATTAACAATTAACGGAAATTTGAATATCAATGCTCTATTTCTGAAGTAAGCACCAAACATACCCAATCCCTGCCCATTATCAAACACCAAACAACAGATATTGTTTGCATAGCATAGCACGGGTCAGAAGCACCCACACTGTCTTGACACCACACGCACAGCACCCACCACTGTATCACTGTTCTAACAGCTACCTCTTACCACACCCACCACTATATCAACAATGCCCGCCACTCTACCCTTTGCTGATAGCACCTGCCCACATCATCCTACAACTATTAAACGGCAAATATTGCATAGCACGACGTTTTTTCTGGGAGGGGGGTCGGGTGGGGACAAATGGGTCCCCCCTCAATCAAATTTGTCATCATTTTCGCCCTTACCCAGAACAGGGGGATTGCAGGGTGCAGACAAACAGTTCGCGGAAATCCTGGATCTGCCTGTGGATAAGCAGCAGGAAAATTAAGGGTAGTCTTCACGTACAGAAGTTACATGTAGATTTTTTTTCTATTCATGGACATATATGTCTTCCATTGCAAGAATCACCTGTTGAATTACCACTTAATATTTCCATGGCCACCGTAAGCCAAATCTGCCGTGTGGCTCTCATAAACCAACACTATACTATCATTTTAGTTGCCACGGGGCTAGTTTCTTTAACTTCCTCAAGGCTCTGTTCGATACCTATGTGTCAGTATGGGTTTTATCCCACAAAAATCTCTTTCAAGCGCATGACGCGGCGGCGCTGTGCGGCACCTCACGTATCATCCGCGTCATTCCATGCCCCAGGCGAACGAGAAATCTGTCGGGCGGCAGCCGCGTGCTACCATGCGGTGCCGCACGGAGAATTTCACTGTGGGTTTAATCCTATTTAAAATACATTTGAGCCATCCGTAAGAATTGTTCCTACGCCAAACGGGAGCTGCCGTAGGTGCTATGGGTTTTCCCACCAAGTGTTTGTTCAGAAATTGAGAGGAGGATAGTTGAAAGAGAAGGATTGGGTTCAAGTGCGTTATCTGTGCAAAGACGAAATTTCACTTAGCTATAAAACAAAACAAAAATGAAAGCCAAACCCCAACCCTTAAAAAATCTAGAAAGGAATACACAAACAGCTACAATGCCAGGTCCGCCCCAACTTGCACTCGAATTGTTTTAATAAAAATGCCCACGAAATCCCGGTTTAATGTTTGCCTATACACGTTTGTGTATATCGGTGGACTGTAATGTTGAAAATTAAAACAATCTTAATATATAAAAAAATCCTATGTTTTTAATTCAATTGTGTTTACATATTACAGCAATACTATATTGCTGACATAAATTTAAGTACGGCTATATGTTTGTTTTACTAATCAAACCACCAATGGCATACAATTAATATGAATGTTTTCCTACGTTTAACATGTGTCTACATCCTAGATATAGCCAGCTCTGTGGACTTCATGGAGTACCACGAGCCCTTCCAATCCTCCCAGGTGATACCGTCCGCCTCTCCCGCACTGCCGTAGTTCTCAGCCGTTGCCTTTGGGGAGTAGTACACTCCGTTCACGCGGGACCCCATGCAATTGTTAGGATACCTGTAAATACATAGTAAAAAGTTGGTTAGTAACTACACCAGAATCTAGTTGTTTTATGATTAATGCACAGTTCATACTCAGTACTCAGTTTCAGAATTTCCCAATATCTGAGTCAGTGCATTAAGAAAAACATCATATTTAGTCAACACGGTCAATTAACCATGTCATTATTGAAGAAGGTTATTACACACCGCTTTATTTTGCACATATGGAGTATATGTTGTAAACGTATTTCTTTAATATAATTATATAATATCAGTGGCAGATTTAGGATTCCCACGAAAGAGTGCTCACTTAGCGTCTCTGCATGGAGACACAAGCCACGCAATTGGCAGGTGACCATTGTGGTTTGAAAAGAGAGTCATAATGATGACTCCCACCTGGATATTCCATTGTTTACCAATTAATGAGATTTAAATAATAGCACGTGACCAATTCCTCACCACCAAAGGCAACTACATCAATGGGGGTTGACAAAATTGATAATGAAAGTAGGTTAAAACAGATGAGAATCTTTTTTTCTACCCCAACAAATCGTGTGCCATTCTACATTTTGAGCTTTCTTTTAAAAAAAGAGCATCGAATTGCTGGATCAATATCCAAAAAAAAACACTTATTATTTCATGATTTTATTTGTAAATGAAGACACCGTTGCACCAAGAGGATGTTTACAATAGTACTGCCATTAGAAGTCCGCAGAAGTCACATGATCAGGGTTTTTAAGCAGTCATGTGATAAGTTAATATTACCAGTCCACTGTATTTGTTTTAAAGTCAGTTTTGCAATAGGTGAACTGCTGTTTCGTAAAAAATTGATTGTGTTGTGTTTTTGTTGTTGTAAAAGTAACAATTATCAATTATTTATGATGTTTGTTTGAATGTTTGTTCTATTGGACAAAGTATGATATTTGCTAGACAATCAGGGTTTAATATTGCAAAAAAGCTTTGCTGATTTCCATTCACATTCTCACACATTTCAATTGAGACACATAGTCTTATTTCTTCTTTGATCACACTATGTAGCAGATATAATCATTGATTTAATTCCAATCAAAATATGGAGTTACAAAGTACACAGTCAGTGTCAGGGGTTTTAGGTGATGCATTTTAAATTAGAATATTTTTTTAGAATAGAAAATGTTAAGGAATCATTACTTTTTTCATAATTAAAAATATTTGAAAGACCATTGAAGCAGTTGCATCTGCTCACCACCATCCTGCACTGTACATCTGGTTGAAAAAGGCTGTTTTGCAGCGAACTTCCACATGGCGCCTGCAAAATTTGTTCATGGAATATAATGTATAAATATAAATTTATGGTTGTTGACATTTAACAACTAAAGTTTCTTCATTTTACAGCAATGGTTTCTGTTCACAGACCATGCAATATTTTCACAAATCGTGTCATCTTCACAGATTCTTCTAGGTGCTACAAGCGAAAGGAGAGATTGGAGAGTGGAAAATTCTGTAAGTGTTACGCAGTCATTGTAAGAATTGGGTCAATGTATAAAAACCGAATTTGTTAACTGATTCATATGCAAGAAGTTAAATTGATTTTACATACATGTAAGATAATGGTTATAAGCATGAGTCTACCCAGGGGTTCCAAGTTAATGTTTCTAACGAATGAATGAAAAACTGAGTTTAAGTACTGCAAATATATTCAATCCACCAATAAATATATTTCAAGTTATGATGAGCTATGATAATATAATGCTATCGTTCTTGAAAACACCATAAATTGGCTTTGTACCAGGAGGTTGGTTTTGCACTCTATGATCGCCAATTGTTTATTCATAATTTTCCAAACTCATTTTCCAAAGTTTAAAATTTTCACAAGCAAGATGAAGAAATAAATGGAACATCAATTTTTGGACTGTCCTCAAAGGCCCTGCGGAATACATATTCTTAATTTTAACTTGTACATTTGCAGGTTACGTGTAATTTGCCTATATTGCCCAAGTTTACCTTCTGCAAACCCTGGCATATCGCCTGCAATCCACTCGGTGTAGTCAAGCCGGAAGTTGTCAGCCTCACTGGCCACAGTGAAGCCAGCCATCACCGCCCACCTGTTAGTCACATTCACATTTAGTTTTACTGTAACACATATTCATTGTCCGATTTGGTTTAGTATTGTAGCAAATATATTATAAGGTCATTATACTGATAGGGATACCTAGATCTCAGTAATGATGACATTTCACTACTATACTGCCAAGTGTGATCCAAATATTCTTAGTGTCACTGTTTGACCCGAGGAAGATTTTGCCTTAAAACTACTGTGGGGATGGTAACATGGCGTGAGGATCATAAGTCACACTTTTATCTAGCCTGTGTTTTACAGTCTCTACAGTCTCCCATTTAGCTATTTCCCCTTGATTTGCAGACCAAACAAATAATTCTAGCACAGACGTGATTCTTGTCTGTGATGGTCTACCAGCTTTAGATGCGTTTCAGTGTGGTTATAAATTTGGCAATATTTTCATTTAAAGAATAACATGAGTCTACCAGCCATCCCTGGGAGCACCTAGCTTTCTTACTGCCCAAAGTGCCGAAATCCAGCACGACTTCGCCGTCCTCATAGCAACCGCCAAGCTCTGAAAGCATGATGTGTTGTCGATGTCAGGACCTTGTAGAACCTGGACAACACGTATTTAGAGCGAAAGGATTTTTTCTCACCAGTCGTACAATCTAAGGGCGTAGGTTTAATGGCCAAGGGTTGAACATGATGGTAATTTCCATAGATCCATTTTGAATTGTGTTTGCCATCTAGTTTTGTCAATTGCTATGATAAATGTTGATATTGATTTATCATGACATCCATAAGCAAACACATTTTACTACTGACCATAGATTACGAGATCTTAAGCATTACAGATACATTGGTAGTTGTTAGACGGGTTGATATGCCGAGAGTTAAAGGACAAACCATCCGGATAGGCCTACCGTGTTTGAGGATAAAAGGAATTTCTAAACACGTGCGCCTGGACATTTCATTCAAATGTGACTACATTACAATATAGGTACCAGATGCCTCAGTAGTAAGTGCTTCAGTAATAGGTGCTTCAGTAGTAGGTAGCAATAGGTGCTTCAGTAGTTAGTCCTTCAGTAGCCAGCAACCCTGTATCATTCTTACCTATCTTCCACGCACGGGTGTCTGTTTCGTTATCAGGGGAGACGTCGCTCCTGGTCAGTAGGAGTCTGCAGGCTCCAGCAACCGTCACCTCGTAGCCGAGGCACGGTTCAGTGGCAGCGGGGTCCAGGCACCTGATACAGACAGAAGAGACCATCTCATGTAAACACACTCACACTTTGAAGCCCGGTGATTTACATCCGGTAAACATAAAACGGTTTTCCCGATAATTTTACAGTGCCAGATGCGTGTAACCATGTGTCCACACGTGTATAAATACGAATAGAATGCTCACACCCTCTGCATGACTTGCTCCACCTATCAATTGGTAAAAACAAGATCACACTGATGAAGTATTTTGCCTGTCTTGAGTGGAGTCCCTACACACTGGGTCTGTTTTGGCCATGTCACAGTGATAAGAGCAGTGGTGAGAAATACGTCATATACATGTACTGTACTTCAAAAACACGCACCTGAGTGGACAGTGGGGTGCCACTTGATTGTTGGGTAGTGTCTTCTCTAGTTTGAACAGCTCGTTACGCCAGTGCCGGCTGGGGCTTGGAGGCTGGCCACTATCCAGGTGGCGTACACACAGAGGAGGAGTGGTTCCTCGACACGCATGGTTATATGGAGGTGCTGTTGCTCATAACAGTCCACTATCGCCTCTGATGACTGATCGATGGCTCTTGATGATGATTTTGATAGTTTTTGATCACTGGCAATGCTTAATTGAAAAGGTTTACAAATGGTCCGCTTGTCGCAATTAATGTTCACTAGTCACACTTTTTGACAGCTGTTGTCCACTGGTGTCCACTGACAATTATTTGTGTAAAACAGAGAAAATGTTTTACCTGATAATACACCAATGAATACACTACTGTGAGTTGTGTGCGCGATTCCGTTGCTACCACAACAGTAAACCGAAAATCCCGGCTAAACATATACTAATCCGTGCATCCGTGTTCTCCCAGCAAACCTTACATATTTAAGTCAGAATTATAATTTTATAACTGCTTTATATATCCTTATCAGTACTTCTAATAACAGCAAGAGCATGTAATTAACACATCATTGGAATTCATTTATCAACTTACACAACAAACATGTCATATTATTTAACAAACTTTGTTAGTTTTGCGCAATGATGCTGTAAATCTTTGTGAGATGTGTGCGTTATTACGTTCGACGTGTGTGCTCGCAAAGGTTCATTATGATCTCTTCTCTACGAAAGGCATAATCTGGAAGACGAAAGTATAGTTATACTACAACGAAATTGGTTCTATAAAAATGTCCTTTCCTCTACAAAATTCAATTCAAAGTTGATTTCATACTCAAAATGGAAGAGACAATAGACGAAATTGAATAGATATCAATTTTGTAGACGAAAGGCATAGGCCTACATAGTGAAGAAATTCAGGGTGTCCCACTTGGCGCCCCGTAGCACATATACACGTGAATGAGGAATGACTCATATTTATTCATGAAAAAAATGACGCATCCATTACTCGGGCCTGGTGTATAGTTGAGAAGGGTTGATGTGGATTTTGGTGACTGGCTTATACAACATTAAAATATCGTAACAATAACACGTGGTTGGCAGCAAAAATTGTAATGCTATGTATGAATTGGTTTACATGAATACGTAGAAGTTACATGAGAAATGCCCCAAGCCATTAATTACAAGAAGAAAACATTGTGAAAACACAACTTTATGACAAAGAACAAGACATTATCACTAACAAAAACAAAGACAAACAAGACATTACTACAAATGACAAACATTCAGATGAAATTTTTGGAGGGGTTGGATCTCAGAGGACTGGTTCTGGGTTTGGAAGGGAGTGTTGTACATACGGCTTAACTGATTGAGCTATATATGCAGTGGGAATGGGGGTAGGTGATGAGTACTGGGTGAGTTGAGATGACGTATGAGCAGAGGGTGTGGAGGGTGTTTTTTTTACAGAGTCCTCGGCAGCTCAGGATAGAGTGACGAGGGAGCGGGGCCGTGATGGTTATATGGGCGGCCCGAGGGCGGAAGTCACGTGCTGGGTGTGGCGCAAGTGTGGTGGAGCATGGGCGGCCTTGAGGGGATCCAGACGGGGCTGGATCCTCCCCAGGGCGCCAGGAAGCAGTAATGACAGGCGGCGGAGGCGCTGCCTTTAACTATCGGGGCCGGTTGAGGTATTGTCATTAAGCATTATATAGGGTCTATACATGTACGTACGTAAATAATGGCAAACCTCTACCCTTTTCAACACTTCGAGTCGCAATCATGTATTTAATACTTAAAACGAATTACTACCACTTTCTGACACATAGTTTTACTTCCTACTAGTATCTTGATGTTGTTTATGGCCACAACATTGCATCTTGACCTGAAGTGTACTGGGTGCACCGTGGCTTTGATGTCGACGCCAAGAAGAGGGAGTGAGGTGTTATGAGAGACTAAGTGACTTGATGCGAGGCGGGTGGTCTGATCTAGAACGAGTGCAGATAGACGTTGGGGATGAATGACCATGACGTGTAGTTTGACTAGTGCACCAGGCGGAGTAATGCAACAAAATTACACGTTTGAATTTCCAAACATTTTAGCCTAAAATGACCCATCTTTACACTTTTGACATGAACAAGTCACCCATCTCTACATCTTTGGCATGCAAAAACGACTCATCTAATTCTACATCGTCCTTGAGCCATAGCGATGGTAGGGTATGAGGGGAGGGAGCATTTTAAGTTACATATACTTGATTGATGGTTTGAGGATGGGGACAATTTCATTGCAGATCTTTTTAGATGGCGGCTATCAATTGTCACAGATAATTCGCTTTTGTCGCAAATTATTGGGAAAAATGCACGCGACTTCTAGACCTTTCACTTTTTCTAGTAATTCAATAATGGTTGACATGTATTGTTTTAGCTGACATCAGGATACGAGGGGGGCATAATATATATGTTCATGTGAATTTAAAAATGCTTATCAATTCCTTTCATGAAAATACTGGCAGGTGGGGGTGGCCATTGTTTTATTTTCACGCAAATTTATGAACAAATCTCCAGCTCTATCCGGCCTCTCAAACTTTCTAAATGGTCCCTTGGGATATTTCTCATTTACTTACGCGTAGTGAAGTTTGGGATGAGTATTCATTAATGAGTATCTATACAACGTAGTTTCCCATACTATTTGCTAATGGACGCCTTCTCAGGTACAATGTACTTGGCACAATAAATGACCAATCTTTTTTTGTCAAACTCACTTTTGAATCTCCCAATTTGGAAATAAAGTAAGACTTGTTTGTTTCAAAGACATTTCTATATGGGGTCTAATGCCCTTGCTTGACATCTTAATGAAAAAGTAATGCCACAGCAAAATGAGATTGATGGATGGAACTAATCCTTTATATTCTCCCATAGATAAGGGCTTAGAAGGAGACAGTCCCCCTTTGAAGAAAGGCTACACTCAGTTTTTTCAATGTATATCAAGTACAGCAATCACAAAGAGGGATCAACACTTCATTAGACGTTACATATCATGGCTAAATGGAGATTTTGTCATATTTGTGGAGCAGATGACGATGTATGGCCAGCCGGGCATAAGGGTGATTGCATATAATTAGTCTTAACACATTTATACGGTAGCTCACCCATGCCTTAGTTGTCCTTAATTATTCAAAATGTCATCTGCTACTTCGACAGGTGGAGACATGCTTTTGTTGCATTACAGTGGAGCCTTGTTATCTTGATATTGATCATCTTGAATTTTTGTAAGCTCGACATTATTGACTTCCATTCAATTGTATTTGTTAAAATATATTTGGTGGCTATCTCACATATAGGCTATGTCTAACACACTACTATCTCTATGGATTTTGAGATAACACAGATTTAAGTGTTTCAAAGCATTTGATCATAACAGTTATTTTATGATACACTTTAGAGTTGGATATGTTTTGATTTAAATCATCCAATGTCATTCTATTAAATTGTAATTGCAATGCAGAATTCACCAAGCAACATGTCTGTCATATAATGGATATTGATGCCGATGTTTAGGACATAAGTATGGCTTAGTAAGCAATTATCTACATATCACAAACGTATGATGGTAGCTTCAAAAGTATCTTTTCTTCCATACTAACGATTATGATGTATTATTTTTGATAGCTTTTGGTATTTGTATATCACAACTGTTAACAACTTCGATGCTGTTGACGTTCAAAAGGCACGGACATTAACAAACAACAAATGATATTAAATTAAAGTATATACATGTAGATGTGTGCGCTTTACACATCAGCAGTTCTTTGGACAAACAGAAAGAGTAACGTCGAACATTATTGTGGTTTTTCATATTAAAGACATGTTAATAATAGACATTTGATTTACAGTTTTTTCTAGATACCTTCCAATGCACAAAGAATTATTATAACATTTAGACAGTCAAATTAATTAAAAAATTCACGTTCTTTGCAAATTAAATGCAACCACTTCCCATACGCTTACTACTAATGAACAAACAAAATTAATCATTTTCAAAAGTGCATAATTTTTATTGTTTTCAGTACATAAAAGTTTACAAGCATCCAATGAATGTGATTTTAAATGACGGCATATCTTCTGGTATATCTCCTGGTATGGTCTCATTGGCACTTTGCTGTCAATTCAACTGAAAAAAATATTTATAATGTAACGAAAATTGAAATAAGAAAAGCATTGTCCATGTATTGTACGACTGCTAGTAGTGTTTCAGCATGAATGGAAACAATTTATGAAAAATGGATAGTGTACTCTCAATGTATATAAAGATTAAATTGAAAAGAAACAAAGCGAAAACTCAATAGACGTTATCTGAAGTAAGGAAGGTACAGCTCATGGAAATTTAAGATAATTTGGAACGGATAAATGTGGTTGTTGTGTTGTAAAACGTCTGAAAATTGCATATTGTATTTCTTTTTAGTTCTGATTTGGTACACTTTGTTTGTCCAATCTACATATGAAGTAAGCACTTGACTCCCTCCCCACAAATGATAACTCACTCAACGCAGGCACCGGATTGGGTAACAAAGAACGAGTACTGTCGACTGCGGGTTTTCTTGAATGAGTAGATGGAGCCCTCCTTAGGATTGACCCTCTTCAAGGCATACACACCCTTGTCACTCTGAAATTTAACCCATAGGCGCTCGCATCAGCACAGCAGATTGTTATATACAATAGAATAGAGAAAAATAAATTTGAAAGAAGGTATCAAACAGACATTAAAAACCCTGACAATTTTGTTTCATCTCCTACCCCTGACGCCTGCAGGACCTTTGGTTTCATCTCTTTAGGGCATTCTATAGTTTGACCTTTTTCTTAAAACAGCACAATATTGGCTGTGACACCACCCAAAGTACCTAATAATTAATCATTTTATGTATAAATTATCACAGTGAACAAAGAT
>CM032660.1:32318951-32330536 GCA_019095985.1 Streblospio benedicti
TTCAGTAGTAGGTAGTAATAGGTGCTTCAGTAGTTAGTCCTTCTGTAGCCGGCAACCCTGTATCATTCTTACCTATCTTCCACGCACGGGTGTCTGTTTCGTTATCAGGGGAGACGTCGCTCCTGGTCAGTAGGAGTCTGCAGGCTCCAGCAACCGTCACCTCGTAGCCGAGGCACGGTTCAGTGGCAGCGTGGTCTAGGCACCTGATACAGACAGAAGAGACCATCTCACGTAAACTCACTCACACGTTGAAGCCTGGTGATTTACATCCGGTAAACATAAAACGGTTTCCCCGATAATTTTACAGTGACAGATGCGTTTAACCATGTGTCCACACGTGTATAAATACGAATAGAATGCTCACACGTTCTGCATGACTTGCTCCACCTATCGATTGGTAAAAACAAGATCACACTGATGAAGTTTTTGGCCTGTCTTGAGTGTAGTCCCTACACACTGGGTCTGTTTTGGCCATGTCACAGTGATAAGAGCAGTGGTGAGAAATACGTCATATACATGCACTCTACTTCAAAAACACGTACCTGAGTGGACAGTGGGGTGCCACTTGATTGTTGGGTAGTGTCTTCTCTCGTTTGAACAGCTCGTTACGCCAGTGCCGGCTGGGGCTTGCGAGACTGGCCACTATCCAGGTGGCGAACATACAATGTACAGAGGAGGAGTGGTTCCTCAACACGCATGGTTATATGGAGGTGCTGTTGCTCATAACAGTCCACTATCGCCTCTGATGACTGATCGATGGCTCTTGATGATGATTTTGATAGTTTTTGATCACTGGCAATGCTTAATTGAAAAGGTTTACAAATGGTCCGCTTGTAGCAATTAATGTTCACTAGTCACACTTTTTGACAGCTGTTCTCCACTGGTGTCCACTGACAATTATTTGTGTAAAACAGAGAAAATGTTTTACCTGATAATACACCAATGAATACACTACTGTGAGTTGTGTGCGCGATTCCGTTGCTACCACAACAGTAAACCGAAAATCCCGGCTAAACATATACTAATCCGTGCACTATTAGACAAACAATGGGTTGTCCATTTTGCAGAAAAAATGTACAGGTCGTTTGATGTATAATAATTGAAGCTAATTGACGTTCACCGTGTATATGTATTTTGCCTCCAGTCAATGTTTGCTATAGTCACCTAAACACAATGGTGGAAAGGGTGAGAACCCATGTTGGCATTGGCACCACATGAATGATTTGGGGGTCTAATGGAGAGGAATGGCCAGTGTCAATATGAACTGTAATAGAACAATACCGTCTGCATGTATATAGTTTGTAAGTAGGCCATTAACGTCAAATTACGCAGTGCGTTTGGACGGAAATGCAACAGCTTTCAGCCGTTCAACACAAAGTAAACACATGCATATACGGGGCGCGAAGTGGGACACCCTGAATTTCGTCACTTTTTATGCCTTTCGTCTCCGAAATTAATCAACTCAGAGACAAAATCGAAACCGAAAGACGAAATAGAATTTTGTGAAAAGTAGGAAGTCAAAATTGATTATGGAACAGAGACGAAAGTCAAACTTGTGAGACGAAAGGCACAATGTAAAGGACGAAAGGCATTTTTGTGCATTTTGCCTTTCGTCTTTTGCATTTTGCCTTTCGTCTTTTTAAATCCGTTAGATGGCGATGCATGTTACGTCAAAAGCATGCATTGACGTAACGCCGTGTGGCGCATACTCCCAGTAAATCCAACCTTCAAGCAGGCAAGCATAACGTCGTCTTTCAGCGAGATGTTATTATGAAACCAAGAACAAGTGTAGGTATTGACATTTGCATGGGTTTAAGAAAAATGTTTGTCTGACATCAACACAAAGTGTTCGTGCTGTACTGAACACCCAATACATTTAAAGTAGCTGAAGGACAATTGTGTGGGTCATCATGTGAAAATTAAATTCTGGTAAAAATTATGAAAAAAATTCACAGAGTTAGCTGAATATATTTTTGTATCAAATCGGAAGAAAAAAACAAGATGATTCCCAATCTGTTTTTGAAATATTTGTGTTTACTAACATATGGTATACACACATAGAGATTACACATATCATACTCAAAATCTCAGAAAATACTTATTTAAAAAAAATCAGGTCAAAATTCTTTATTTTTTACATATTGTACATAATAACATGATGTTTAAACAGACTAAACATGAAAATAGAAATCCCTGTTCATTTTTTTTAATAAAATGACCAAATAAGGCATTATAAATAGAGATTACAAAAAGAACCCAACACAATCACACAAAGTATTTATTTCAAAAAAGACTAGCCAGTCAAAAACCCTGATTCTTTAATATGATGTACATAATAACATCATGTTTAGGCACAGTCAATATGGAAATAGATTTCTCCGTTCATTTATGAAAAAATGACCAAAAACCACCAAGTCAATACCGAGATTACACGAAACACCACACACAATCTCACAAAGTATTTAATCTTCTTAAAATAGCAGGTCAAAAACCTTGATTATTTAATATATTGTACATAATGACACAATATTGCAGCACACACTAAAAGTGAAAATAGAATTCCCCATTTACTTGTGGAAAAAAAAGGAGGAATTTCTGCAAAACTATTACAATACGTGTATACCCTCATATAGTTGGAGTTTTTTATCCCCAAATATCGATCCGCAAAGAGGATGGTTGACTACTGGGAAACTATGTTTACCAAAGCTTTAAATATCGTCATGTACATGTGCATTGTGCAACTGTTTATGGATGACTTTGCTCAACACCCACTGCCAGACATCAGAATCGAACCCACACGAGGACATTACCCCAACCAGTTGGCCACAGAAGCACACTAGGTAGTACTTGTAATAATTCACATCTTACCAATTTAAATCACATTGTTTTTTTTTTTTTGATAGCCTAGGTATATTATGAAACCCGGGTTCTTTTTTTCACACTCTTTAAGGCCTTCTTCACCATCTCGCTTTTTTTTCAAGTGATTCAAATTTGGTCCCGTTTTTGGCCAATCGAGTTTGAGAAACTTGTAATAAAGCTTTAGCTTTTACAAGAGGATGAAATTTCTTTAGAAAGAAAAGTGTTCATTTGAAAAAAGTTCCATATTATTATTTCAAGATTTTTCTAGGTTTCAATTTGTACAAAATATTTTGTAAGGCAACTACATCACCAAGTGCATTATGTGCATCATAATCTTCCTTTTCTCCAAAAATATGTCTATAGTTTGGTGGATTCCCCTTTGAAATTTGTTTGAAATATTTTTGGCACGTCCGTGACGGGCAAAATTTTTGACCAAAAACTTTTATGAAACTCCATCAAAAGATGCAATGTTAAAAATCTTAAGCAACATCAAGATACTAGTGGGAGTAAAACTATGTGTCACAGCAATAATTCGTTATAAATTTGTGACTCAGAAAAGAATCTTACTATTATTTGCATGCTTTGTATAGACCCTTATGTAATGATAATACTTAAGATATGATTTTCACTGTTGTATGTGAAAAAATGTGACATTCTCTATGTCTGTTTTCTCCCAGCAAACCCGGACATATTTAAACTGGGAATTATTCAATTTTTAACTGCTTTATATATTTTTATCATTCTGGGTCTTTTTAACATTTTTTTGAGCATTTATCAATTAACACATCATTTCATTAATTCATTTATATCTACATGTACCAACAAACATGTTTGATATTTGGTTTAACAAACTTCGTCAGTTTTGCGCAATTTTCTCAGATGCTGGTAAATTGTGGGTCTTTTCTCAAAAATAGATATTGTGGATGCGTTATAATTTGTCTGTGGCGACGTGTGCTCGGAAAGGTTCATTTAAATATGATCTCTTCTCTCTATTTGAAAGGCATAATCTGGAAGACGAAAGGATAGTTATACTACAAAGAGCATGCAAATTGGTTCTATAAAAATGTCCTTTCCTTAGTACAAAATCTAATTCAATTCTCGACCGGGAATTCATACACAAAAATGGAAGAGACACTAGGCGAAATTGAATAGATATCAATTTTGTTGACGAAAGGCATACATAGAGACGAAATTCAGGGTGCCCCACTTGGCGTCCCGTAGCACATATACACGTGAACGAGGAATGACACATATTTTTTCATGAAAAAATGACCTATCCATTTACTCGGGCCTGGTGTATAGTTGAGGAGGGTTGATGTGGATTTTGGTGACGGACTTATAGAACATTAAAATATAGTAACAATAACACGCGGTTGGCAGCAAAAAATGTAATGCTCTGTATGAATTGGTTTACATGAATACATAGAAGTTACATGAGAAATGCCCCAAGGCATTAATTACAAAAAGAAAACATTGTGAAAGCACAACTTTATGACAAAGAACAAGACATTATCACTAACAAAAACAAAGACAAACAAGACATTGCTACAAATGACAAACATTCAGATGAAATTTTTGGAGGGGTTGGATCTCAGAGGACTGGTTCTGGGTTTGGAAGGGAGTGTTGTACATACGGCTTAACTGATTCAGCTATATATGCAGTGGGAATGAGGGTAGGTGATGAGTACTGGTTGAGTTGAGATGACGTATGAGTATAGGGTGAGGAGGGTGTTTTTTAACAGAGTCCTCGGCAGCTCAGGATAGAGTGACGAGGAGCAGGGCCGTGATGGTTATATGGCGGCCCGAGGGCGGAAGTCACGTGCTGGGTGTGGCGCAAGTGTGGTGGAGCATGGGCGGCCTTGAGGGGATCCAGACGGGGCTGGATCCTCCCCGGGGCGCCAGGAAGCAGTAATGACAGGCGGCGGAGGCGCTGCCTTGAACTATCGGGACCGGTTGAGGTCTGGGTGGTGTCCGTGACCTGAAGTGTACTGAATGCACCGGGGCTTTGATGTAGCCGCCAAGAAGAGGGAGTGAGGTGTTATGAGAGACTAAGTGACTTGATGCGAGGCGGGTGGTCTGATCTAGAACGAGTGCAGATAGGCGTCGGGGATGAATGACCATGATCTGTAGTTTAACTAGTGCACCAGGCAGAGTAATGCAACGAAATAACACGTTTGAATTTCCAAACATTTTAGCCTAAAATGACCCATCTTTACACTTTTGACATGAAGTCACCCATCTCTACATCTTTGGCATGCAAAAACGACCCATCTAATTCTACATCGTCCTTAAGCCATAGCGTTGGTAGGACATGAGGGGAGGGAGTATTTTTAAGTTGCTAACGGCTATCACATATACTTGATTGATGGTTTGAGGATGGGGACAATTTCATTGCAGATCTTTTTAGAGGGCGGCTATCAATTGTCAACGATAATTCGCTTTTGTCACAATTTATGGGGAAAATGCACCCGACCTCTAGATCTTTCTCTTTTTCTAGTAATTCAATAATGGTTGACATGTATTGTTTTAGCTGACATCAGGATATGAGGGGGACATAATATATATGTTCATGTGAATTTAAAAATGCCTATCAATTCCTTTCGCGAAAATACTGGCAGGTGGGGGTGGCCATTGTTTTATTTTCACGCAAATTTAATAACAAATCTCCAGCTCTATCCGGCCTCTCAAACTTTCTAAATGGTCCCTTGGGATATTTCGCATTTACTTAAGCGCAGTGAAGTTTGGGTGAGTATTCATTAATGAGTATCTATACAACGTAGTTTCACATACTATTTGCTAATGCACGCCTAATGCACAATAAATGGCCAATCTTTTTTTTCATCAAACTCACTTTTGAATCTCCCAATTTGGAAACAAAGGAAGACTTGTTTGTTTCAAAGACATTTCTATACGGACTCTAATGCCCTTGCTTGACATCTTAATGAAAAAGTAATGCCACAGCAAAATGAGATTGATGGATGGAACTAATCCTTTATATTCTCCCATAGACAAGGGCTTAGAAGGAGACAGTCCCCCTTTGAAGAAAGGCTACACTCAGTTTTTTCAATGTATATCAAGTACAGCAATCACCAAGAGGGATCAACACATCATTAGACGTTACATATGGCTAAATGGAGTTTTTGTCATATTTGTGGAGCAGATGACGATGTATGGCCAGCCGGGCATAAGGGTGATTGCATATAATTAGTCTTAAAAATATATACGGTAGCTCACCAATGCCTCAGTTGTCCTTGATTATTCAAAATGTCATCTGCTAAGTGCAGTCACATACCATGTATACACTTACAACTAATTAACAAGCAAAATCTAACACATTTCAATAATGCATAATTTTTATTGTTATTTAAGTACATTTAAGTTCACTATAATTCAATAGAATGTAATTCCACATAACGGCAGATCTCGAAACCTCTTCTGGTATGGTCTCATCGGCACATTGCGGTCAAATCAACTGAAATAAAAATACTGCATCAATATTGGAATAAGAAAATTATTGTCCATGTACCACCCTGCCAGCTGCTAGTAGCGTTTTAGTATGAATAATATGAAAACTCAATAGATATATATTTGAAGTATAGAAGATAATTAGGAACAAATACGTTTGTTCAATGCAATGTGAAACGCCCGAATCTTGCCATGTTTTAAACTTCTTATATGTAGTTCTTATATGTTTTGCTCTGAGTAAAATAGCCAAGTAAAGATAAAAACTTAACCACCACCTCATGTATAATCACTCACTCAGCATAGAAAATGTAGTTAGTCACAAAGAACGAGTACTGGCGACTGCGGGTTTTCTTAAATGAGTAGGTGGAGCCCTCCTTGGGATTAACCCTCTTCAAGGCATACACGCCCTCGTCACTCTGAAATGTGACAGACGTATATTGACATTGTAGCACTACTTCCAAAATCTACTCCACTGTGTGTATAATACTGGTTATCATAGAGCGATTCCGATAAGGTAAACATGGGGAAAGAGTCATCAAAGTCAGTGCTATCAACCAATCCCATTTCCGGGTATGTGTTTATGGAATGTGACCTATAATTGAGACCATACTACCTTACATTTGAATACAGACCAAAATATAAAACATTTGTTTTGTATTTAAGTTCTAATTGAAATCGACAATGTCTCTTAAAATGTGACAAAGTACTTATTCAAAAATAAAGATATACACTATGTTCTGGATTTTGAATTTAGTTATGTGTTAATAATAACATTTAACTTGTTTTAGGCCAGAATCGACCAGAAGTGGGATGTTATCTACTAGAACTACTGAATCAGACATATATCTCTAGATCGAAAGCCAGATCTAAATTTAGTCTCTAAGTAGTCCTTGGTCACTGGACCAGTCATAAGTAAGCGGCCTCGCCTCGTCGTAGCGGAGAAATCGCGTGAGAAATGAGGTGAAGTAGCGATTTTTAAAGCCATTTCAGGTTTTGACTGTCACAAAAATCGCCAGAGAGATCATGTCACAATGTACACATCTCTTGCATGTGAATGTAGGCTAGCAAAGAATCTTCATGCCACAAGGAGATTCAACCCCCCCCCCCCCTCGGTACTTCCTTCGCCATTGCGTATTCTAATTGAGTACGTTCACGTCCTGCTTGGTTGATGAGAATTGCTTACCTCTACGTAGGGGACAGGATTCTCTTTCGTAAAACTGAAGCCGTAATACCAGCCGGGCCCAGAGCTAATCAGTTCATATCCGCGCAATTCATGCAGATCCACCTATCATGAAGCACTTATTTTATTGTCAAAGTACATGTATATCATGAAGCAAAATACGTAGCCATGATGAGCCGCGAAATTGTACCACCAGGTGAAATTGTACAGTAGAAATTTCACGTCAACGTATGCACGTATGCATGTCCATCGTCACGCATTAATCACGCATAGAAAATCCAGGATTGTTGGCATTACGTGGAACATCTGTTTTATACGGCAAACATGCGCGTGTAATAAGGGCTTGATGCGGCCAAATGCGTGGACAGTTTGGAACGTACAAACTTTCTACGCCACATAGACCATATGTGACATAATTGTCCAGTATGGTTTAGTGTCTAATAAAAAATTACATGTGCCATGTTACCCTGTTTACCATCTACCCCAAGTCCCAACCTACCCAGTGTCCCATCTATTAAACTCCAGTCACCCCTACCTATTAATGTCTTCATCCCTATCAACCAATCACAAATAGAAATCATATTTAGGAATAGTTTAGAATTGAATAAACAATCTTTTGTTCTTGCAAACTACTCGACACTTTTTGCTGTGGGAAACTATTTCCAAAATGGCCCCAATATGGCTCCCATCGCACCTTGGTAAAGTTTTGCGGAAATCGAACATTCGGATTTACAGACATTCGGATTTACGGATATGCAGATTTATGGATATTCGCGAATATCTGATCAGCAGATATTCTTGAATATCTAATGACAGATATTCTGTAGTATCATTTTTTGTACAATATATCAATATCAAATGAGAAAAAAAATATGACATAAATTATATATATTTTATTTTATTTCATGTGGGGTTGGTCATCTTTGACCTTCAAGATGCCGCTTTTCGCCGGTAATGGGGTCGTTCCGATAAGGCCTAATCTGTTCTTTAGAGCAAGCCCTTCGATTTAAAAAGAAAAAAAATCCGGACAGACGCTCCTTCATTAGTCACGATGCGCTCAAAGATACACATTTTTACCCACTCTATTACACATGGGTAGGTCATCTTTTGACCTTCAAGATGCCACTTTTCGCGGTAATGGATTCGTTCCGATAAGGTTTAATCTGACCAGTAGAGCAAGCCCTTCAATTTAAAAAGATAAAAAAATCGGACAGACGCTCCTTCATTGGTCACGATGTGCTCAAAGATACACATTTTACCAACTCTATTACATTTGGGTTTGGTCATTCATCTTTGACCTTCAAGATGCTGCTTTTTCGCCGGTAATGGGGTCGTTGCGATAAGGTCTAATCTGTTTCTTAGAGCAAGCCCTTCGATTTAAAAAGAAAAAAACATCCGGACAGACACTCCTTCATTAGTCACGACGCGCTCAAAGATAGGCATTTTACCCACTTTATTTCACATGGGGTTGGTCATTTTTGACCTTCAAGATGCCGCTTTTTGCCGGTAATGGGGTCCTTCCAATAAGGTCCTAATCTGTTCTTTAGAGCAACCCCTTCGATTTAAAAAAGAAAAAAAAATCCGGACAGACGCTCCTTCATTGGTCACGATGCGCTCAAAGATACGTGTTTTACCCACTCTATTACATGTGGGTTAGGTCATCTTTGACCTTCAAGATGCCGCTTTTTAAGCGGTAATGGGATCGTGCCGATAAGATTTAATCTGTTCAATAGAGCAAGCCCTTTTGATTTAAAAAAGAAAAAAAAAATGGACAGACGCTCCTTCATTGGTCATGATGCGCTCAAAGATAGGCATTTTACCCACTCTATTTCATGTGGGGTTGGTCATCCTTGACCTTCAAGATGCCGCTTTTTGCCGGTAATGGGGTCGTTCCAATAAGGCCTAATCTGTTCTTTAGAGCAAGCCCTTCGATTTAAAAAAAAAAAAAAATCTGGACAGACGCTCCTTCTTTGTCATGATGCGCTCAAAGATACGCTTTTTACCACTCTATTACACTTGTATTAGGTTATCTTTGACCTTCAAGATGCCGCTTTTTGCCGGTAATGGGATCGTTCCGATAAGATTTAATCTGACCGTTAGACCAAGCCCTTTGATTTAAAAGGATAAAAAAATCCGGACAGATTTTACTCCTTCAAGATGGTCACGAATGCGCTCAAACATACGCATTTTACCAACTCTATTTCATGGGGGTTGGTCATATTTGACCTTCAAGATGCTGTTTTTCCGCGTTTTTCTTTCATTCCGATAAGGCCTAATCTGTTCTTTAGAGCAATCCCCATTACCGGCAAAAGCGGCATCTTGAAGGTCAAAGATGACCTACTAAGCGTGTAATAGAGTGGGTAAAATGCGCATCTTTGAGCGCATCATGACCAATGAAGGAGCGTCTGTCCAGATTTTTTATTCTTTTTAAAACGAAGGGCTTGCTCTAAAGAACAGATTAGGCCTTATTGCAACGACCCCATTACCGGCGAAAAGCTGCATCTTGAAGGTCAACGATGAATGACCAAACCCACTTGCAATAGAGTTGGTAAAATGCGTATCTTTGAGCGCATCATGACCAATGAAGGAGCCGTCTGTCCGATTTTTTTTTTTTAAATCAAAGGGCTTGCTCTAAAGAACAGATTAGGCCTTATCAGAATGACCCCATTACCGGCAAAAGTGGCATTTGAAGGTCAAAGATGACCAACGTCACATGTAATAGAGTGGGTAAAATGCGTATCTTTGAGCGCATTGTGACCAATGAAGGAGTGTCTGTCTAGATTTTTTTATCTTTTTAAATCGAAGAGCTTGGTCTAAGAAACGGATTAGGCATTATCGCAATGACCCCATTACCGGCGAAAAGTGGCATCTTGAAGGTCAAAGATGAATGACCAAACTCACATGCAATAGAGTTGGTAAAATGCGTATCTTTGAGCGCATCGTGACCAATGAAGGAGCATCTGTCCGGATTTTTTTATCCTTTTAAATTGAAGGGCTTGCTCCAATGGTCAGATTAAACCTTAACCCCATTACCGGCGAAAAGCGGCATCTTGAAGGTCAAAAATGACCTACTACATGTGTAATAGAGTGGGTAAAACGCGAATGATTTTGAGTGCATCGTTACCAATAAAGGAGCCGCCTGTCAGGATTTTTTTCCTTTTACATCAAAGGGCTTGCTCTAAAGAACAGATTAGGCCTTATCGGAACGACCCCATTACCGGCGGTGTGGTTTCTTGAAGGTCAAAGATGAATGACCAAACCTACATGTAATAGAGTTGGTAAAATGCGTATCTTTGAGCGTATCGTGACCAATGAAGGAGCGCCTGTCCGGATTTTTTATTCTTATAAATCAACGTGTAATAGAGTGGGTAAAATGCGTATCTTTGAGTGCATCGTGACTAATGAAGAGCCGTCTGTCCGGATTTTTTTTCTTTTTAAATCGAAGGGCTTGCTCTAAAAACAGATTAGGACCTCATTAACGGCGAAAAGCGGCATCTTGAAGGTCAAAGATGACCAACCCCACATGAAATAAAATAAAATATGTATAATTTATGTCATATTTTTTTTTCTTGTTTGATATTGATATATTGTACAAAAATATATACTACCCAATATCTGTCATTAGATGAAGTGAATATCTGCTGATCAGATATTCCAATAATCTGAATATCAATAAAAATCCGAATGTCTGTAAATCCGAATGTTACATTTCCGCAAAACTTTACCAAAGGTTCCCATCGCAACCAGAGAATATACACGATGCCAGTGAATCTGATGCATATTTATATCTTTAAGCCATCATATTCTTTTAAAAATGACCTACTACACATGTAAGTAAGAATCTATGAATGCAACTCAAATTCAAAATGGCCACCGCAGGTTAAAAAGTCTGGTAATTACAGAAAGATTGATTTGTCACTGCTAAGGATGACAGGGCAAATCCAGTGTCTAAATAAAACTGACATGTAGCATGATACCCTGTTTACCATCTACCCCCAGTCCCATAATACCAAGTGTCCCATCTATTAAACCCCAGTCACCCCTTCCTTTTAATGTCTTCATCCCTACACAAATAAAACTC
>CM032660.1:32337399-32362504 GCA_019095985.1 Streblospio benedicti
TAACGAAAATTGCTATGAGTGGTAACCAGGGGAAATAGGGAAGACAAACACATTCGCTAGGGATCTTTTGGCCTCTGACCACACTGAGTCCATTTCAAGGCATCTTACCTTATTCCAGCCCAAAGGAAAGTGTTTTCCTAGTGGAATAGAGTAGCGGCAAATCAGGTTCAGGTCGCCGTCCTGGCTTTCAATGGGTTCGTAGATCTGCAGCTTAAACTGACCATCGATACATTCTCTGGAAGTGAGGATACGTTAATGGGGTTTCTAATGTACATATCATTGATAATTGTTAGATCCCTTTTAAATTACTCTAAATTATTCTTTATTTATAGGAATCTAAATTATTCATAAAAATGTCTCCCAAACACTACAGACCAAGACTAAACCAGATATAAATAATATCACTGCTGTCATTTGCGTATGACTCAATTTGCCAAGGTCTATGGCTTGAATTCTAAACATTGTGGTACTGTCAATAACACGTCTGTTCAGTTGTGTTCTTTATTCGGCATCTGACGCATCGTAGCATCCCTTGGCTCTAAGCTAGGCGTCCTTTAGACTATAGCTCGCTGTGCTCATGCAGTGCGGCGGTGGCTCATTAGTCCACGAGGGATTGTGAGTCCCTGCTGCATTCTACCCCCCTTAAATGGGAAAAAGGTGTAACCTTTTTCTATGTTTGATCTTTTCTTTTGATTTGGATAATGCGTGAGCAAAGTTGTGAGCCAAGGAACCCAGACGGTCAGTAAATATTACATACATGTAACATATAATTATTGGTACAATATTTTACACATTGTGCGTTAATCATTATACATTTGAGAGATATCATCATTAAGATTATAGTTAGATGGTTACATTACAATGATTGATACATGAATATTGGTTTGCATTATGTATTGATGGTGAATAGCAAGTTAAGAGTGCATTATGATACTCGTTGATGAAACATGGATCATATGCTATAGTACTGACATGTGGCAACAACAATTATGAATATAAGTGTAACATTAAATAAGGCATTAATATAATATTACCGTATGAAACAAATACTATTACATAAGATATAATATTTTAACGTACCAGTTCCGTATTGATAATAATTTTGACATAGTTTGGTAAGACTATCTGGAGATTAACTATGGAAATTAATGGTAGTAATGCATGAAGCCAAGATATGTGTAGGCCCATGACTTAAATTACAAGGTCATTCGATCACTCAACTTTAGTTGTAATTACATTCCCCCCCAGAAGTGATTACAATAAGCAAAGCAGTAGTAAAACTAATATCATAAATTGACATAAAATGCTATGACAATCTAAGGCAATATTCCATTTGATGGTAACTTTATGATGGTAGGCCCTCACTACCATTATTTATATAGAATCTTGCGAAAGTAAGTCATTATCAATTTAAAGAGATTACCATGACCCTAAGTGTAATTTTGAGAAGCTGGGCATGTTCTTTTTAAAATTAGTTAGTACATACAGCAATGTAGAATTGGTACGTTCGTAAATACATTGGTTGGTTGTTACATTAATTTGTCAGCAATATAGTAATGAAATATAGTGATTTAGGCTATCAAAGGGTAGTCTCTTTAATTGCAGCAAGATGAAAAATCACAGGATCGTTGAGTGTGGGATGCGTGTTGTAAGCCGGTTGAGAGAGTTGATGTTCTTGTTGTGTGATGTAATGACCGTGTTTAATTTTGCGGTAGTTTAGCGCCTAGTAATTTGCAACCATAGGTGCGGCCGGCATCAAGTCAGAGCTTGTTTTCCTTGCAATTGCGGCTTTCGAGGGCTGCGCCAAGACGGCCGCCGCAAGGGCGATTTAGGGGGGGCACAGGCGGCACGTGCCCTCCTTTTCAACTTTTAGGCAATTGCATTAGAAGTATATTACATTTACCTAGTTCATAAAGATACATTTTTAATTTAATTTACAGTTAGAATGCATTTTAAATACTTGATTTTGTTAAGTAATTAAAAAAGAAAATGATGCTATATCACCAAAAAAGTTTCTTCCAAAGGATATTATTTCTTTTTGATTGAGTCACAATGCACTCAACACCACTGTGTATTGCAAATTATAAAAAAACAACTCTGAGGACCACATTGTATTGAGAAGTCAGTTAATATAATTATCTAGCCAATATTTGATTTCTACAGCATCTACATATACCTGATAAAACCTCAAAAAGTTCAGGCCTGTAGCAAAGCGGTGGGGTCAGTGCCCCCTCATTTTTTTGCCAGATTTTGGTGTGAAATAGAGAAAATATTAAAAATTGCCCTTTTATTTGGCTTGAAAATATACCAGAATTGCTCTCAGAGTATCCAATTTTCAAACTTGTCCCGGGGAAAACACCCCTGACCCATCTCGAATGTGCTGGGATTGACACAAACGTTCACACCATAATTTTTACTGCACAAATAAAAAATTTCCGGGAGAACGTGCCCATTAGGTTTGGGTTCACCGCGTTTCTGCTCGCATCAATACATTTCTGGGGTCCCTCACTTTTCTAACCAGTGCTACAGGCCTGAAGTTTGCAACATTTAGCTTTTTCTCAACATTTTTACAATGCTCAAGCTGGCATTATACACATCTACTCTGAGTGTGAATGCTAAGTAAGTGCTCTTAGACAGTTGCATCCCTACTCCAGGGCTTCAAACAGCCAATTTCAGAGTATTTGCACGTTTATCCATTTTTAATATGGTTTTCAACAACGGATCTAGCGCGTGGGTGGTTGGATGGGGCTCTGAAGGGCCAGACCCGCCCTCAATTTGATTTAAACAGGAAAAACTTACATGCTTCAAATTCCAGACAGTTTTATGTAATAAAAATTGGTGCACAAAAAATGGCTCTGATTACACGTGAGTACACATTTTAAAATTTTCCTTTGGGAGGTGATGTAACTCTGTGCGCCATTGTCGTCTGCTTCTATTGGTGTGGTTTTTGATAATCATTAGCGTCGGGTCTGCTGCGGCTTGTTCGAAGATAGGCTGCTAGGCTGTAGTCGGGACTAGGCTGTGTTATGTATGATGTAATCTTGGTGGTGAATTACTGCGACTGGGCTGCACTTGACGTGATGTAATCGATTGGACGTGCTGTTAGCCAAGGGTGTTGCTGTGCATCAGTCTGTGGCTGGGTGTCACTAGATTTTGAATAGCAGCTGCTGCTGGTGGCTATGCAGTCGGTTGGTTGAGGCCGTGTGAGCGCTGTCGCTGGATGGTGGAAACAGGTGGGCTTCTGGTCGGCCAGCGCCGGTGCTGCTCAGAGCGAAAGGCGCGCTGTCGCTGGATGTGTGAAACAGGCGCGTTCTGGTGGCTGAGGCTGCGTCTTTGGATGTGCTGCGATGGGGCAGCTTCTTGTGGGTCTGGGATCGGATGGTGGATGGTCGCTGGTCTCTATTCCGGGTGTAGGTCGTGTTGGGGCGTCCTGGGTGATGGGGTTGGATGGGTAACCCCTCTGGTCTGCAATGCAGCGTCCTGGATGGAGATGAAGCCGTGTGATGGATGGGCAGCGTCCTGGTCTGTGCTGGGATGTGTCTGGTGATGATGGGGGCGTGGAGTGGATGGTCGGCGTCTTTGGTCTATACTGCGATGTTTTGGGCGATGATGAGGGGCGTAGTACAGGCAGAAGCTTCTCTGGGTAGGAGCTGCGATGACTTATTGTGGAGCTGTTTGTAATTAAGTTAGGCTTGGCCGTTTACACTGGAAGCAGACGAGATGAATGGCATAATGAATCAATAGGTTGTAAGCGTACCTGTTCGATTGTAGTTGTATATTGGATAGCCATTTATTGCTGCACTGGCGTGGTTTGGCTGGGTGTTGTTGCTGGTGGCGCCCCCTGCTGGGCGTGGCGTCTGCCGGGCTTTGGGCGTTGGCTGCCTGCTGGGGTTGTGTAGCTGGTGGTGATTTTCTGCCTCTGCTGGGTGTTGTGGTGGTGGCTTATTGTTGAGATTGGACGCCTGCTGGGCGTCGGGAGATGTCGCTACTGCATCTAGTTAGTCGATGGTCAGGGTAGACACCTGCTGGGCATTTCACGTGCCGTAGTAGATGAGGTTGTGGAGAGCTTTGCTTAAGTGTGGGTTTCATTAGGGAGACTATTATTATTGTCAGAAGAACGGCTTACCTGGCATAACTTTGTAGTGATGATCAGTTGTTGGGATGGAGGTTGCTATTGCGGGTGATTCATGACTGGAGAATGCCGGCCGGACGTGATGGCGTCTCTCGGGCGTGGCTCTGGGTAGATCCGGTATCGCACAATGTGAAGTGGCTGCTGTTTCTTTGTCCCACGGGAGATGAGAAGTGAAGTCTCCTGAGGCCGGCACAAGCCGGTGGCGTCGCTGTTGTGATTATGGTCTGCTGTGATGATTCGATCCAGTCTGTAAATAGAGATGAGTGAATGAAAGGTCTTGGCAATCCTTACATCTCCTCCATTGTGGTACTGACAATAACGCGTCTGTTCAGTTGTCTCTTTATTCAGCATCTGACTCGTCGTAGGGTCCATTGGCTCTGAGCTAGGCGTCCCTTAGACTATTGTATTATTTATTTTGCATAAAATGCATAGTAAAATATCACAGTCCATATCAAAGATTAGTTAAAATTAGTTGTAAAAGCATATATAGCTCGCTGTGCTAATGCAGTGCGGCAGTCGCTATTAGTCCACGAGGGATTGAGAGTCACTGCTGCAACATACCATACTTTAAGACAATAAACAATATCTCACCTATCGACGTAAAATGTAACGTAAAGCATATCATTAGAATAATCGTAATCGGTGAAGCGGTTGCTGATGTCCACCACGGCTCCCATGCCTCTCTCCTCCAGGATGTTTCCCACCACGTCATAGCCGGTAGTGACAGGGTAGCAGTAGCTGCACACAAACAGCGGGTGGTGCTCTGTAGTATGGGTAAACACGGAAGTTAGGACACCAGACGGGTTTAGTGGGATAAGCATCAATATGAAGTCATATGACAATGTAAAAAATGTATAAACTTAACATTCGTGTATGAGTTAACAAACAGTCTTCGATTTGGTTGGTGCTTATACTATGGGGTCTTTCCTTGGTTGGGAACATGCAGTAGAATATTAATAATGCAATAATGGAATTATAAAAGTATTCTAGTTACTTGGTATACAGCATATGGATTCATTTACATTGTGATTAAAAAAAACAAACTTTTCATTTACATATTTTTATTAACATGTTTTCAATCAACAGATTCAAGTCCTTTCAGACAGGTCTATTTAGTACTATCATGGTAAAAGGGGAAAGGGAGTCTGTTGACTTGAAAACATGTTAATAAAGATATGTAAATGAAAAGGAAAGTGAACAGCAAAGAAAAGAAAAAGACAAGGTAACAATATTGGGGGCGCACTAAACAATAACAAGGGACATTTCATGAGGCAAATCCCTGTGAAAATGAAAAGGGGGGAACTTTGGCAAAAGGGGAAAACCCCTATTAAAAATGAAGTATTTTGGTGGGAAGGGGTTGGGGAACGGGGGCGGCACGTCCCCTGCACTCCCTGGATCTGCCTGTCTCTTCGGTTTGAATCGACGATGTCCATTCTGTGGGAATAGAATGTTCAATAGATACAACTCAACAATGAATTAAATTCGTAAAAACCGCTTTCAAAAATTTAACCCATTATTGATGTATATCAATCGTAGAAGTAAAGACCACAAAGAAATTACGATCTATTTAGCTTGGCGTTTGATAATGGTCGTTGGTCTTACCAAATGATCGCGACTGATATGGTCTCATCCAATAGTAGAATTCTTCCGGCAGTGGTCTGTAGTTTGGGGCCAGGGGCTCATCTTGGTCGGGTGACCCCAGCGACCCTCGCCGCATGTTGCGCAAGTTTTTCAACTATAATATGCGAGATTTTAATTGGCAATGTGATTATAGATTTATAGTACATAAACACACGGTTGGTTCCAGATGACTGTTGCAGTTTATCAATATATGTAAATATGAATAAGGCAATGGCTTGGAAGCAACTAGCTGCGTATGACGTCATATATATTATCAATAAAATGCGTAATAATAAATTCTTGTCTCCTTGTTGATTTTTTGCATACACTCACAGCTATGAAGAACAAAAAATATTTATTTTTTTAATTGAACACCGAATTAAAGTCACCAACATCGCTTTGAAAATCATCAGAATATTCTTGGTCAATTAAGAACGTTGTGTATACGGTAGGTGTTTCACAGCCATTGTATTGGATAAACCATGAATGGTATCAAAGCTGGAAAAAACACAGTCCCACGGGGCTACCACTTACATTCGTGATCCATGCAGCATACAAAGTCCTTTAACAAGCCGCAAGTGTTGAGTTCACATTATTGAACTGCACACGAAAATACTGCACAGTCCACGCTTTATAATTTGTCATATCTTGAGTTAGATGTAAAGTTTTCATTAAAAACGATTATTTATAAATAATTAGTAACGCAACCACCGTGTAAATACGTAGTATATTATGTTTCTATTTGGAAATGTTCGTTCCATGTTAAATATTGATGCCTATCTAGTTTCACACGAGACCGCTGCTTGCAAAATGGGATGTGTATTGCTCAATGCATGTGTTTGAGGTCAAAAACGGCGAAAATCTGCTAGGATGTGACAGTAAATCAAGTAATTTAAAAAAAATGCTGCGTTCATGTACCTCCCTGTTGAAGACCCGAATTCCCGGTTTCCCCCGGTTTTCTGACCACCGTTGAACCCTGAAAAAGTAGAATATTCACAATGCAATGGGAATTCAAGTAGGGTCAGTGCATACTCACGGCAGCGAAGCTGATCGGAACCGGTTGTTTGAACACTGTCCACGCAACACCTTTGGAGCATGGCGGGGTGGTCTCGGAGCCCGCGTACTGGTAAAACGTATTCATGTCCGTCAAGTCTTGAAACCACAAGTTCCAACTATCACTTTCCATTGTCCTTTCACTGCATTCACCTACAGTGTATGATAATCACAGTCTGAAATGTGCATGTTTAACATTTACATTCATGGTGTATGCACAGAGGACTGCAGGACTTGACTGTAAATTACATTTATGTTCACTGCAATAGTACACACCAAGTGCAATGCTAGGTTGATATTACCTTTATATAAGCAGTGCTGAGGCCGGAAGCGTAACTCCGAATCCCAAGCGTTGTAGGCTTCACCCGTCCCCTTATAAAATATCAAAATGTCACAATTTGTACTATTTTCTTGGAAGAGAAGTGTTTCAATTATATGTGAGTAGTAATATGCACTGGTATGCCTGTTTCTTGGAAAGAAGCTTGTGACACACTAATATACTATTACACGAATGAATACTTAGAATAGCATATATGTATGGTATTGTAATCATTCGTAAAGAAACGCATCTTTGGTTCTTATAGACGTACACATCTCGTGGAGTAACCGTTAACGCTCTTACATGTATTTAGTGTGGGGCAATGCAAAATATCATATTGAAAAAGTAGGTAGTAAAACTACTATGATTTTCATAGTACCTACTTCGAAAAGGATTGAGAAAATTGCACGCATAGACCCATTTGTTGTGTCAGCTATGTTGATATGTTCAAACTGGATCTGTAATGTTACATGTATTTAACATGCAGTTAATATCATGAAAAGGTGACAGTGGTAACCGTGAAAAATGGTTACAGTTATAGTAACCATTCATAGAATCCCTCATGTAACAAGCGATCGAACACAAATTTCACATTGAAGGTGAATGATTTATCAAAAAAACATGAGCAAAATGTAGAGCTGGTATGCTAATTGAAACACTGCTGATACATTTGACAGTGCGGTGTACTCACAGTAATCCAATATCGTCGGCTAACTACCGCTCTTTGTGAACTTTCATAAAAAGCATAATGTTGTTAAATAACATCACCTCCAGAGGAAATGTCTGGCCATTGATAGAGTGCTCAGAGCCGCTGGTATCGTTGTCACCCCAGTGTAGGGTAATACGGTGGAGGATGTACGAACCAGTAGCCAGCAGGCGTCCGCCACCTTGGATAAGTGGCTGTCCGGATTGGACTTGATATTCCACTGAAAATTTTTTGTTGATGATCAGATGTACTTAATCTTGTACTAAACATAGCATTGTATCATACTGGAATAATATTAGTATCAGTCAATCAATCAATTACCATGTCTCCAGCAACTTGCTTGCGTGAGAACAGTCTAGATTACTCCAGAATGACTAGATTATAATGTATTGTAGGCATGGAGTATATAGATGATCTTGGCAATTGCAATTTTCAACCCTTTATCTCATCTCGACATACACTTATCAAAACTAACTCACTCAATGATTATTGCGTAAACATATTAAACAAAAATATCTCACATGTACGTCCAGTATTTCTAACAGTACTCTTGATGGAATTGCCATCAAAATTCAAGGGGTTTTCAACAAGACCTTTGTCAAAAAAGGCGAAGGAATCGTCCATAGGTATGGGCGATTGTTCCTCCTGATTAAATTCACGATAACAGCTCTCAAAATACAATGGCCAAGTGGCTGGGCCTGCAACACATAAAAATATGTATGCATTTTCCGATGCATTTTTTTTATTAATAGTTTCAATAACTTTTGTACTAAAAATATTAATGTTGATTCCAATCCAATCATTTATCATATTACATGCAAAATTAAAAACGCTACAATACTTTATGAGCCTCATATATCTATCACATTTGTAACTACTTTACAATCTAACACATAGGCGCCTCACTGTTAGGGAAAATTCGAAATCAGGGACTCCATCTACTAGGTTGTTTGCTATATAATGAGGACCCGGACCATTCATAAATAGTGCATCCCCTTAGTGAGGTTTTACCGTGCATGATAAGATCATTACCATTGTATTCCTGGTAGCCCCACTCCCATCCAGCTGAAATATAAAGCAATTTGAATATTACTAATACTTCTAGCTCAGAAGGTCATGTGACAGGGTAAATCTATCATTGAATGAAATCCCTATCGTATACCATTGATCTTTTATAGAATTTTGACAAGCCCAAATAAAAATGCTCAGGTATTGCACAGATGTTTAGTCATAGAAATTTAATGGTCTATTTCGTACATTCGCATTCGACTTCACATCAACACCGGACCAAAGGTTTTAGCCCTGTGAGGTTATTCACTTGTAGTGCTTATCACTCGCAGTACTGGTCTGTTACCCAACTTGTACCCATTTAATATGGGGATGCCAAGTAGCAATCTGCAATTGGTAGGCCTCAGGGATGAGCTTGCTCAGCACTCAGTCACCACATGTAGCATTCTTGACTCGTTTCAACTACCAAACTGATATCGAGTACAACTCCCTATCCGCTCGGCTTGTGCTTACAGGTTGCCATTATTTTTAACAAATCCAGTAGACTAAATAATTCAAATGTACTCACCCGGTGTAGTACGGATCTCCTCAGAGCCAGGATAACCCCCTGTCTCCTCAGCGCCAGAATAACCGAAGGTTCCCAAAGTGATGATCGCCAGAACTAACAGCATCTTGTAGTTATGGCGTTGAAAGTGACTCAGTGTGTAAATATTGTTCGTAATAAAATAGTCCAACACCTTTATGTCTTCTGATAAGCGTCCACGTGTAGAACAGGGATTGCGTTAGTAGAATGTTCTGTGATGTTCTGATGAAATCACAATATATCGAGTTAAGACACTGAACTCGCCAATTATAGGAACAAATGATTGAACGCAGGCAGATGCGTGTGACAAGTTTATGGAAGCTGGACAGTAAATATAGAAAATATATGCCTAAGATAGTGCCGTAATATACATAAATTGTAATTTAATGATTTTTAAAATATCGCTGATGCAATCTTATGTTTCAAACTCGTAATTGTCTAGCTTTGGGGGTGATTTCAATGAAAATGCTACTAAAAGTATTGAAATAACTTTTTGGGTTACTATCATAAATTGCAAAAAGAAGGAAAGAAGAAGAACACGCGTTGAGTTTAATCCATAGCTATTTCTAGTTATATATACAGGCGCTGTAGAGGAGTACACTTCAGAATAGATTATGTATGCTTATCAATATATTGAAAATGTGAAGTTTACGATCACAACCAGTTTACGATCACAACCAGTGCAAGTCAGTCGCACTGTCAGGAAAACGTCGATGATCAAGACTATTGAGTATGATGATTGCCGTCTCTCACTTACTCAGTTAAGGGGCATAACCTTCACGCTGTCATTGTTTTATCGGTGTCACACAAGTCACGTCCACATTCTATGTTATTTTGATGATGGTGCTACGATATTTCCATAACACAAATGAGGTTATAGTATCTATCAAATATTAATGACTACGATTATACTGCATACTGATGATGTTTGTTTTCAAAACTTACTCGTGCATTTAATTCACTTTCACTAACCTAGTTGTTGCGACCACTATATGAAGACAACAATGACTATACATGTATAAGGTAAATGGTACAGTTGTATAGTGAAAGTTATTGAAATTGAACGTTAGTCCTAAATGTATTTTAGCAGGAATTATATTTAGAAGCAAAACCTTCCATTGTAAAATAATATTACAAATTTTTATTTGAAATCAATAATTATATTAATGTTAGATATTTGTTTTTCATAGTAATGAGCTGTAGCAAATGCTAGATCACAATATAATGCTCAATATCTTGGATAATGTGCAGGCCAATGTTCACATTATGTTTAACTGAGCATCTCGAAACTATCAGAGTCAATGACCGAACCAAACCACCAACCGACTAGGTACCGGTAATAATAAAATAGATATTCAATATGATAAATATACTGTAAAGTATTTTCAGTTTTAGAAATAGTAATTAAAAGGGAAAATCTTACTAGAAAACCTAAATGTTAAAGTACAATTTTACTGTGCAATATGTTTTCATAATGGTCAAAAATAGTAAAGTTGTTTTTGCCCAAAAATATAAATTAATAAAATGGGCTATTTAGTGGTAGTTATGGTGCTAGTACATCAGCATAATGTGCGAATGCCATGAACACAATCAAGAGTGCCTGGGAACAGATTGCTACATAATGTTTCAGATCACACTAATGTGTGGCAGTCTGGAGGTGGAAGTACCACTTGTCACCACTGAGAGTGTTTCTGGATGATGCATATCTTCACCATCTTCGTCTGCAGCGGCCTTGCCACAGGTGTGGCATGGGCTGAAGGTTTGTGAACATCTAAACACGTCACTTGACGCATACATGTAGTTATGATTTCTTCAAATCCGTTGTAACACGCTCTGTTTTGACTTTTTTCTGTAATCTTTTAAATATGAAATATGTATGCATTAGTTTGTTGTAAGGTCGGGATTATGTCAATGTAATCAGCTCGTATACACAATCACGTTTGCGTAATAACTAATAAGTAATCTCTGTATTCTAGGTTCTTGGGGATATGAAGGAGATACTGGTAAGTAAGTTTAGATACACCAGATGTCCTTATTACTGAGTTGTACCATGACAGGCTTACTGTAGCCGTGTTCCATTAACTTCTATTCAGGTCCGTCCCACTGGTTCGAAGACTACCCTGTTTGTAACGCCAATAGCCAGTCTCCTATCAACATTGTCTCCACCGCAACCGAGTTTGACCAAAGTCTTGCCTCTCTTGTTGTCGACAGCAGCAACGCTGACCTGGCGGTCACCGTCAGCAACAATGGGCACACCAGTAAGCATATGTTTCTTCACTAATAATTCAATATTTATAGCACTGCGTTATTTCTTAAAGCCACCCATTAGTTTTAAACACTTACCTAGTTGATGAATTTGAAATTTAAAAAAGCATTCCCGTACTTCTGATATACTACAAATCAATGTTCAGTACATCACCGCCCAATTGCATATGGGGTTTTACTTGTGTTGTAACATATCTCAGAACAGACCGTTCCCGTCCCAGCGCGTCAACGCTATAAGATATTTATCAACTGGTGCTGATACTTAAATACCTATGTACTCTGGAATTTCAAAGGTAAAGATTTTGTGGCTGTCCAAAGTTGAGTTGTGTCATTTGGAGAGATGGCTTACGGAGGGTTACTGTAGCTGTTCCATTGATGTAGAATAACGATGGTGCTTCGAACTCTTCCACCTTGAGAGGAAGTGTTTTGCTTGAAAGGACTGATCAATTTAAGAACCTCTCCCCTCACCATATTCTTCCTTCTAGTATACTTATATGATCCGCCTACTCAAGCTGGGCCTTCTTCAAACTTTATGGTACAAAATTAAAATCAATTGTAGTTATCAGAAGGACTGTAAAATTTTAAACAGTATATTGAGAGAAATTGGCCACGTTATCCATTAACTAATCTAATCAGAATATTTGATACAGGATAACAGTGTTCTGGGATCATGGGGCAAGAGAAAAGCTCGGTTCACACGTCTACCTTTTCATCATCCAAAATATAATGTTAAAGTTGCTACTGTTTTGGAATCTCTCTACATGTGATTTTGCACACCTTTGTTTCACTTTTGTTTCACAGAGATACATTCAAAACCGAATTTCTCTCTCCAAGGCATCACATGTACATGTACATGTACGTAACTACTTCCAGTCATTGACGATAACGGCAACAGAACCGTCCAAGATAACAAACAAATTTAACATCCAGTCCCCCTAACCCCACTCCCGCCTCCTCCCAAAATCTGGATCTACAATTGACATGTAGTAGCTGTCCACTCCCAGTGGTGTACAGTAACGACGGCGCCTCCGCCCCAAAGCTGAGTGGCGGCGGCCTGGACGGCGAGTATCAGCTGCGCCAGTTCCATCTGCACTGGAGCGGGGACAGCAGCGAGGGCTCCGAGCACACGGTGGACGGGGCACAGTACCCGCTTGAGGTGAGGGTGGCTGACACAAAACCTTTTCACTGTTGTTTTGGAAATGAAAACCTCCTGGTAAACGTGCTAGATATGCATTTTTTTTTCTCGTAAAAATCATAATTTGGGGGTGTTTTTGATAAGGGACATTACATAGAAATATACAGTGACTCATATGTTCCCTTTGTACTGAATACCCGAATACATGTTTCATCAGATAGTGTAAATCTATATTTATAGATTCATTTTGTCCACTGGAACACAAAATACGCCTCCTTTGAAGACGCCGTTACCAAGTCGGATGGTCTTGCTGTTGTGGGAGTCTTTTTCAACGTAAGCATTTTGATTCAATATATTAATTCCAACTGATTGCAATTGAAATCATATAAAATTGATATATGACGGAACACGATGATGTGCGACATGCATATATATAAAGGCAAATACACACTAGACAAGTTAAAATGCATACAATAAAAACTCCATCATTCGTTCATTGACAGAAATGAAAACATCTATCAATAATGTAATTAATTGATACTCATAATCCAATTAGGAGGAGTCAGGAGCTTCAAACACATGGGAGTCTGAACTGTCAAATACCAACCGACCTGCCAACATTATCCATAAGGGTAGGTACCAATCTGGACAGTCACCAGTTAATACAGGTAGAAGAATGTGTAAATTCACGTGTAAATAGTTTAGATACAAACAATATATCGTCAAATTTAACAAACCTTTAACTGCTCACAATCAAGCTATATTCATTCCCAAAGTAGTATAGTATGTTATATATAAAGAGTTTTAAAATCGTTTGTCTGGATGCATTTTGAGGTGTCATATGCACGTTTGTCGTCAAACATTTGTTATGAAACATTTTGCAAGAAGAGTGCACGATTTCTTTTAAAATCAATATACAATGTCTACAGATGAATGCAGCGGAGAATGTACTACGAACAGTTCACCATGGGACGCGTGGTTTAATGGTCTGGTGGACTTCACCAAGTTCTACCGGTACCAGGGCAGTCTGACCACCCCGCCGTGCACGGAGAACGTCATCTGGACAGTCATGAAGGAGCCAGTGTCCATTAGCGCACAGGCTGTAAGTAAATGATTACCAAACGGATGTAGGTACGTGCATAATATAAGAATATAACTTTTGATGAAAAAAAAAGATTTTTTAAAACAATTTAATTTTTCAATTTAGTCCCATCACAGTCATTATTGGAGACATGGTTTATTGCCTAGTCACCGAGTTCCAATGTTTGTTTACATCTGTTGACACACCCACGACCTACGGGAGGTTGGTGGGTGTGTCTCTAGATGTAAACAAACATTGGGACTCAGTGACTGCAGTTTATTGGTATAAATTAGAATATAAGATAGAAAATTAAAATGTTTTGAAGAATTCCAGAAATACCACCATTCCAGAATTTACTAATTGCCGTATCGCTGGATTATTTCCTGATAACTCTCTGTAAATAACATTTACATTAATAAGCCTCGGTTAACGACAATATGGACAGTTAAAATTGCATGCAATTTTCATTTCACATTTAACAACATTGCCCACCTGCCAGCTGACCAACCTGCGCACCCTCCGACAAGGCACCGTGGGGTCCCCAGAGGAGAATGACCCAATTGCGCCCAACTTCCGGCCTACGCAGGATCTCAATGGGCGCGTTGTGTATAGGTCGTTTGGTACGTTTGTTCAATAGTGTAAAATATAACAAGGAACTTTGCTTTGTGATAAAAATACCCATCTATATCTACACGGGCGTATTACTTATTGCAAATAAGTAGTTATTGCAACACTGATATTTTGTGCAGTGTAAACGATGGAGTATGGAAAATACCACGTCACTTCTCTCTACCAAGAACTCATCCTTTTACTGCTGCTTGTACTGCTGCTTGTGGTGCTGCTTGTTCTGCTGGTGCTGCTGCTGGTGCTGCTGCTGGTGCGGCTGATGCTGCTGCTTCTGCTGCTGCTCCGGCCGCCCTTCATCATTCATGCATCAATTGCTCTTTCCAGCAAAAATATAATTCTCATTATTGTCTCACATGTACTGTACATGTACGATGTGCATGATTTTTTTTATGTATTATACAGATATGTCAAGTAGCATATAGCATAGTAAAGCAACATTAGATGTTTTTGTTTCAGAGTGAGGCGCCACCATGGCACCTGGACTATTGACAAATCAGCCTGTCCGTTTCACAGTGTACCGCCATCCAAAATAGCGTCACTATTTATAGTATTTCACTGTGTCAAAAGATAATAATAAATAAAAATCCAATCATTTAACTTTCTTTGTTTTGTTTATACATCCTCTTGATTTCAAAATCTCAATGAATTAATATTACAAATCTCAATACAAAAGTCCTTTGCTCAAATCTCAAGCAATTGATCTTAATGAATCGAAAGATCAATTCTCAACTATCAATCATTTGAAAACCCAAATCTCAACACACAAAATTGTATACTATTAGTCTACCGCCCTCAGTGCATGCAAATTCCATGCAACCTGGGCTGACATTCCCGAACGATTTTTCGTGCGTAAGTTCGTGCGGAGCGCCGCTCCGCATAAGAATATCAATATTGGTATTCTGAAAACGTCTTTGCACACGCAAAGTCTAGACTTTACGTCTGAAAACAGTACCCAAATCTGCGCCATAAATTGTTTTCAAAGTTGGCAAAGATTTACAGAAACCAAATGATTTAAAATAAGAAAATACTGCTAGTTAGCATTTGACTATGAACATGGGAAAATGCACGAATGACAATAAAAGCCTAAAGATAACTGTGAAGAAGGTACGAATGTGATTGACTTCAGTGGCATTGCCAAACGTGTATAAACTGGGGACAATTTTTCAAGTGCAAGATCACTTCATCAAAAAGCATGTAAACCTTGAGACAAGGATACGCACGAAAGGTGAGAAAAATAAAATGCTAAATAGAACTAACTTAATGTCGAATACTATACTCATATATGGCTAGTAAGAAAGTTAAAAGGTTCTTTAATGCTGCGCGAGTGTAGTCTTTAGTACCATTAGTATGATAAGTTGCCCCAAAAATAAACTTTTTCAATTTTTCTAAAAATGGCCCAAAATAATTAAAACCAATTAAAGAGTGCTGTTTTAAAATCGTATATACAATGTCTACAGATGAATGCAGCGGAGAATGTACGCAAACAGTTCACCATGGGACACGTGGTTTAATGGTCTGGTGGACTTCACCAAGTTCTACCGGTACGGGGCAGTCTGACCACCCGCCGTGCACGGAGGGCATCATCTGGACAGTCATGAAGGAGCCAGTGTCCCATTTAGCGCACAGGCTGTATTGGACAAACGGATGTAGGTACGTGCATAATATAAGAATATCTTTTGAAAAAAAAACAGATTTTTTTAACAATTTAATTTTTGCAATTTAGTCCCATCACAGTCATTGTGGAGAGACATGGTTTATTGCACAGTCACCGAGTCCCAATGTTTGTTTTTACATCTGTTGACACACCCGACCTACAGTAGCTTGGTGGGTGTGTCTCTAGATGTAAACAAACTTTGGGAGTCAAAATATGGTTGTTTATTGGTATAAAATTAGAATATAAGATAGAAAATAAAAATGTTTTGAAGAATTTCAGAAATACCACCATTCCAGAATTATTTAATTGCTGTATCGCCGGACTATTTCCTGATAACTCTCTGTAAATAACATTTACATTAATAAGCCTCGGTTAAAGACAATATGGACAGTTAAAATTGCATGCAATTTTCATTTCAAATTTAACAACATTGCCCACCTGCCAGCTGACCAACCTGCGCGCCCTGCGCCAAGGCACCGTGGGGTCCCCGGAGGAGAACGACCCAATTGCGCCCAACTTCCGGCCTACGCAGGATCTCAATGGGCGCGTTGTGTATAGGTCGTTTGGTACGTTTGTTCAATAGTGTAAAAGATAACAAGAAAATTTGCTTTGTGATAAAAATACCCATCCATATCTACAGGGCGTATTACTTATTGCAAATAAGTAGTTATTTCAACACTGATATTTTGTGAGGTGTAAACATTGGAGTATGAAAAATACCACGTCACTTCTCTCTGCCAAGAACTCATCCTTTTACTGCTGCTTGTACTGCTGCTTGTGGTGCTGCTTGTTCTGCTGGTGCTGCTGCTGGTGCTGCTGCTGCTGGTGCGGCTGCTGCTGGTGCGGCTGCTGCTGCTGCCTCTGCTGCTGCTCCGGCCGCCCTTCATCCTGCATGCATCAATTGCTCTTTCCAGCAAAAATATAATTCTCATTATTGTCTCACATGTACTGTACATGTACGATGTGCATGATTTTTTATGTATTATACAGATCTGTCAAGTAGCATATAGCATAGTAAAGCAACATTAGATGTTTTTGTTTCAGAGTGAGGCGTCACCATGGCACCTGGACTATTGACAAATCAGCCTGTCCGTTTCACAGTGTTACGCCATCCAAAATAGAATCACTATATATAGTATTTCACTGTGTCAAAGAAAATAATAAATCAAAATGCAATCATTCATCTTTCTTTGTTTTGTTAAAACTGTAAGTCCTGAACATTTTTTACAGTGCAGAGGGGGTTTATACATCCTCTTGATCTAAAAATCTCAATGAATTAATGTTACAAATCTCAATGCAAAAGTACTTATCACAAATCTCAAGCAATTGATCTCAATGAATTGAAAGGTCAAGTCTCAACTATCAATGATTTGAAAACCCAAATCTCAACACACAAAATTGTATACTATTAGTCTACCGCCCTCAGTGCATGCAAATATCCATCACAACCTGGTAACCAAGAAACATACGGCGAATGTAGCTGAAAGTTTCTATTTCATTTTCAACTTAACACATTATAAAGTGGATCTTTTTTCATAATACTTTTCTAATGTGTTTTTCCCAAGTTTGCTTGTGGATACAATTATATTCTTATCTCTCTCGTCTATGGCAAGCAAGCTCCTACCCACTATATTGGCATAGCTTGAAGACACATCTTCCATTTAACTATATCAAGTGGCCCAGACGGGACTCGAACTCACGACCCCAAGGTTGTGAGACAAGAATGATACCATCATCCCAAGCAGCGGGCTGTTAAAAGGCTACTCGGACAAACCGATGTCTCTGTAGCCCCCAGCCTACATACTTGGTCAATTATCATCTCAACCCGGAGGTCGTGGGTTCGAATCCCGCATATGGATGAAAATTTTTGGGAGTTCTAATTTCTTCGCATTTTACTGCTAGTGGAGTTTTCTAATGTGTTTTTCCCAAGTTTGCTTGTGTATACAATTATATTCTTCTCTCTCTCTTCAATGGCAAGCAAGCTCCTACCTTTATTAAGTGGCCCAGACGGGACTCGAACTCGGGTTGAGATGATAACTGACCAAGTATGTAGGCTAGGGGCTACACAGACATCGGTTCGTCCGAGTAGCCTTTTAACAGCCCGCTGCTTGGGATGATGGTATCATTCTGGTCTCACAACCTTGGGGTTGTGCGTTCGAGTCCTGTCTGGGCCACTTGATATAGTTGAATAGAAGATGTGTCTTCAAGTTATGTCAATATAGTGGGTAGGAGCTTGCTTGCCATAGAAGAGAGAGAGAGAAGAATATAATTGTTGCATAATACTGACAGTCAAAATGCATGAATACTAGTACTAAATCCAGTACATTATATGAGTTATTAAAGCACAAATCGTGCATTTAACATACATTCTCATCTTCTAAAGGTGCAAACAATCCAATCATAGAAGAATCAGTAATGGTCATATTTGTTGCAAGTAACAGAATGCAGTAACGACCGCCTTGCACTTAAGGGACACCGTTGGAATGGGAAAGTGACCCCAATGGAGACGCGGCCCCATTATTTAAGCATAGAGCCTAGATCTAGATAGTAGTAATGTGTATGGTATAGTGTTTGTAAATCGTAGTAGCAAATGTCCATGTACCACGCATACCCTGCCATGATGCAGGGGCCCATGTCTTTGTTAGGGAGATGTTCACATGGCTTGGTTTAATGTGGAGGGTATCAGTATGTGAATTAAAGGTAGTTCATAATAATCCATCATTATCATTCACTCTGAGTATCAAATGTTAAGCAGAACATCTGATGCTCAGAATGTTATCATTGTGCTCATTCAAGAAAATCCGTTACTTACGCTACACGTTTTACGAAGTAATACGATATACGTAGTTATTAAGGACGTCCTGTCTGTGAATCACGTCATGCGTTTTGCAACTTAAGTGTAAACCAAACATTCCATGGAAAAGCAGATCTAGTAATAAATAATTTGGAATCAGTAGATAATGACATGGGTTGTTGCAGAGGTACGTGTCTATGAATCTTGTGAAAATGTAGTGGCGATCCATGATTTCGCGGAAAGGCTCACGATACGACTCGTTGTTTTGCGTTGATTCACTGCAAATCACGCTCAAAATCAACCATGCAACCACAAAGATGAATGAGCCACAAAGTCGTCTTTCAGCCTGACGTGAAACACATCCCAAATAAATAGACATATCCTAGTCTCGGACTCGATCAGCCATGGTGACATTCCTGCATACATAACAGGTTAAAGAAAAGGAATTAGATTATTAAAATTCATATCATGCCAGAAGGAGGGATTGGAAGCGGAGGAATGCAAACGGGGGGGGGGGGGGGGGGTTTAGGAGACGACAAGAGCACATTTCTTCCCCCAAAGCCTGTAGAGCAGTCCACACGGAGGCCTGGTACCTGCTCGTGTGTTCCACTTACAACATTGGTATCGTCATTAAAATCTATAAAAAGAAAGAAAGAAACAAAAAACTACTTTAAAAAAAACACCAACGACAAAAACAGGGTGTGGCAATATACATTTTGGGAAAATATTGTTTTCAAAACCTTGTTTCGTTGTACACGTATGGGACACACGGACTAGCTGTGGACTGCTCTACATCTTGTCTCCCAATTAAATCGAATGGTTAGAAATTTTATGGCTATAATTTACGAGTCACATCTTTTTGTCTAAAACTGGAAGAACCCCTATTTTCTATCCAGTCATGCATTGCATTTTAGTGGTATGTCCACAAATGTGACTTTCTTCCGAACACACAGACACAAGGTTTTAGGTAAAAGCAAAAAGTCTTGCCATGATCAGATATATGTGTCATTTGAGAAAAAAGTACATCATCAAACACTAATTGCACATTGATACTGTTTTGCTCTGAAAAACAAACATTATTGAGAACTTTTCTTCAACGTTTGAATATACAAATATACAATTATAAAAGCCTATTTTTTTTCTAAATTGTTTCAGGTAAAGTTGTTTCGGAAGATGACAGACCGGGAGAACATCATGAATCAGGTAAAAACTACTCCTATCATATTTGCGAATAGTTCCTACCAATCTCATCTTTCTTGTGTGTTTTTCCTGTTTGTGATGTTAGTGAATGCTAATGCGGAAAACGCTGGAATTTTAGTTTGAATGGAAATTCTTTTTGACAAACCACATACTTGTTTTAGTATATCATGGAAAATTCCGAATTTTAAGTATTTACCACAGTGCTCTGATATCACTAGGAACTTGGGTTATTAAGATTCTGCAAAATGTCTTCATTACTTCCAGTTACTTCATCATACTATTTATTTTAAATATATGATCTTAGATTAAAAATTGTAATGAATAACAAAGAAGGGAAGAAGCAAATGTGGCTAACTACATGATAGCATTCACATTTGAAATATATGAACCCTGCGTAAAGATTGTAACGGATAACAAAGTACAGGAAGAAGAAATGTGACTACTGTCTTTTCTTTTTTAATTCAAAGTTATCTCACTCTGTGTAGATGATCCCATGGAACTGCTGAGGTATGCTCTGGAAAATGGAAATATTGAGAGCATTAGACACGCAATATTACACTGTGAGGAGAAAAACATACCTGAATCAGACTTGATTCCAGCAAGGACTAAAATAACATTACTGGAAAGTTTAGCTAAAGGTATGTGTATGGTTTTCTAATTCTGCTACTTCTCTTCGGTTGGCTGCGTTGGCAGTTGTGAAATTATTGAATGATATTAACTGTTTGTCGCTTGTTTTTCATTATTATACATGATACAGTGTGCAGGGGATCTTCATGTACATGTATGTCATCATGATTGTTGTCATTATTGTTGTAATATCACGACAACTATGTTCCTTCTCTCTGGCCTATTATCTCAAGATCCCTTGTTCTGTGATTGTATCTAATAAAGAGGGCTGAACACTGACAATAATCTAAGCACCGTCTAAATAATTGAATACATATAATATGCACTATCCAAGAAAATAGCTTTCCGAAAACGATGACTGTACCAAATCCTGGCCTGATGGACAGGGTTCTTTCTTATTATAAGAAGGACCGCCAAGTCAATCAGATTAGAGACCATATTTGTAATAAGAATTGGTTTCTTTTTTTTACTTTATTATATTTGAGTATTAATGTACCCAATCAACAGAACATTGCTTTCCAGTATATTATAATATTTACAGACATGAGATTTGCTAGTGTGGAGAGGAAGTTAGAACAGCTTAATGAGCATATCCATACTGCTGATTGCGAACACTGTGCCAAAAATTTAGGGGAAATCTATGATGATGCTGTTATTGTGAGAGATCAGGTAATGTCCGAACATTTTGATAGAGAACGTAGTCTTTGTTGAGATTCGTTATGATGCTGCCTTTACGTTTTAAAACATAACTGTATCATGAACGCATTTCAATATGGAACTAGTGAAAGAATGAAAATAATGTTTACATGACTCATGGTAACCACAATTCATTTTAGATTGAAATGATTATAGAGCTTAAAAAGCAATTGAAAAGGATGGATAACAAGCAAATCCTAGCTGAGGTAGCATCCTATAACCAGCCACCCGAAGCTATTCACAAGCTTATGATAGCAACTTACCTTATCCTTGGAGAGAATGAAACTAGTTTACAGGTTATACTGTCAAAATTTAATACAATATATAATTTTTGCTTTTTCAGGTTTCATATTAATAAGCATATTATAATGTCATTATCTTCACGATTATGATATCATATCACGTATTTCTGCTTCTTAATACTCCTTTTCATGACACTTGCCGTGTTGTAACATCAGTGTCTGAGTATTTTGAAAGAACATTGCTGTCACTTTTGTTTTCAAGGATTGGAAAGATGTACGATCACTGTTGGCTAGATCTGATCCGCACAGTTTGAGGGCGCGAGCCATGAATTTTGACATAGATACTTTGGATGTGAGAGTTGCGAAGAGAGCAAAAGACATCCTCAGTCCATACACCATGGAGATGTTGAACAGAACGAGTGCAATCACTGGATTTTTTGATGAATGGGTGAGTTCATGTGATCTATAGTGTAGGACAATGCTAGTGTCCTATATTAACCCACCACCATCTGTTCTAAGTGAGACTAATGTAGACAGTCCTATTGGTATATTAGCTGGATTTGTGTGATCAGAAGGGATGCCTATGAATAACCCCACTGTTAAATTCCGAACATCTCCACCATTGAAAGATCATGTGTAGACTCTAGCTTGATAGCCTTTGCTATTCAAAGGGGTGTCATCTGACCACAGTGATCCAGCCAATGATGATGACAGTGCTCTTTAAGGAAGTCATGCGGTACCGAGTTAGTAGTTAAGGGTACATTGATTGACTCTTGCACATTAAATTAATCTTAACACCTCTATTTCCTCTAGCATTCAAAACAGTTGAGTATAATTGCACATTGAGAATAGCACCCATGCTCATTAAACTACGTGTGCAGTTACAGCATAGAAATAGTGTTGTCCCTCCATATAATTGTCTCTCTCACGGGTCACTAGGGTCTTTCGACGTAAATGTAGTGAAATAGAATGTTTTGTCATCTGCTATAGAAAGTTTATTGATGAAAAATGAAGGTGGGGGACATGTTCAGAAATGAAAAGTAAATAAATTATTAAGATGTATTATTTGGTGTAGGTGGCTCTTCTCATGTTATGGTTACCGACTTTCCCACAATTTCAAAAGTTTCAAAAGTTAGAAAGATTATAAGCAAAACCGAGTGTTTGTTTTATTTTTTAAATATATCTCTATTTTCGTCTTCTGACAAAACTTCTTCAGGAGAATATTTATTTTTACAAATAAGCAGCAAACAATATTGAAGAGTGCAGGATTTGTATATGTTATATGAAGTTATGGAAATTCAATTATTTAGAAATGATTCACATGTATATTTGATTATTGTGGTTTTTTAAACATTGTATTAGCCTGCATATTTCATTTAACTAGTGATTTAAAATATGCTATATTATTTAACTTTGACAATTACTATAAGTTAAGATAACTAATGTTCTAAAACATTTTTCATAATGCACTATTGTTGGTGTATTGTCATTGGTGAAACAAAATATGTGAAAAAGTGACTATTAGTCAACATTAATATGGTAACGCTGTGCTCTCTCAGCACGTTTAATACAAAATAACATATACGAAAATATTAGAGATATGCTTAGAAATAAAACAAAAACTCACTTTGGCTTCATCTTTCTAACGTTTGAAACTTTTGAAATTTTATTAAATGGTGGAAAAGAGGGTAGCCTCAAACTGAATAGTCAATAGTATGGCTTGCAGCAGCAGCGTATGGCATATTCTTAGTGTGCAGTGCATGTACCTCACACTTATAGAGCAAGGCTATGATTGACGTGTGTGAGAAGATTGTGCAGATAATCGGAGTAGAGAACCACGCCCCATCCAACATTGATCGAAGCAGAAGCATCAGCCAACGAGCTTCAAGGGTCAGCCAGAAATCCAGCCTGGAATGTAAAACCTCCGCCAGCAAAAAGACCAATGCTCACAGCTTTGGCAGCCGATTGTCTCACTCATGCTCTGAAGACCGGCCATTAGCTTGGATATGGTGGACGAACGATTATTGTGGTAAAACGTTAAGCAGGGCAGCTTCCCGTGAATACCCCGATTAGATGGCTGTTATTGAAAAGTCGGTACTCAACCTGGCAGACTTGTCTTTATGTGTAAAGTGTTGTGGGGAACGACTTTATTACATTAAGGACTCCGAGTAAAAATAATTATGTCAAAATATATAAGGCATAGGCATGTGTTGAATGATATTATATAAGTGTGGGCAGGGCAATGTATTGTTGTTTTAATCATGCATATAGATTTTGGTTGGTAAAGGGTGGTTGTATCCACCGTAATGGATGTAAATAACACTGGGCTCTTGTAAAATGATCATGCAGTGCACTGTAAAATCGAATGTACCTGGTATGCAGCATAAGGTCTCATTTTATACACAACACTATTCTACTCACTGCCTTTATTTCCAAAACTCAGAACACCTCAAAACAATAATAATAATAATATAAAACTAGTTTTCGAGATCCTTAATCTCCTTTTTCAATAACAACTAATGAAATTAAATTAATGAACTTACATATCAATAACTATGTCAAATTTACATAAATCCCCTCAAGTATTTTACATTATTAAATTTCTATTTTGTATTTAACACTCTATATAAATCCAACTTCTTTAAACTAAAACTATATTGTTAAATTCAGTACAATTGAAACAACTACACAATAAGGTTTAAAAACAAAACATAGTACGAGCTCCTTTAAGGTATCCACACAATGTACACTAAATTTGTTCTACAATTTATATATACAACATTAGTGTACATTGTGTGGATACCTTAAATGAGCTCTTACTATGTTTTCTTTTTAAACCTTATAGTGTAGTTGTTTCAATTGTAATTACTTTAACAATATAGTTTTAGTTTAAAGAAGATAGATTTATATAGAGTGTTAAAATACAAAATAGAAATTTAATAATGTAAATACTTGAGGGGATTTATGTAAATTTGACATAGTTATTGATATGTAAGTTCATTAATTTAATTTCATTAGTTGTTATTGAAAAAGGAGATTAAGGATCTCGAAAACTAGTTTTATATTATTATTATTATTGTTTTGAGGTGTTCTGAGTTTTGGAAATAAAGGCAGTGAGTAGAATAGTGTTGTGTATAAAATCATGCCGTGTGTGACGTATTAAATAGAAGGCAGCATCTCCCCTAATATTAATGTTAATTCAATGTTTATAAGTTAAGGCGGGAAATTAGATTGGGTAATTTATAATATACATCAAAATCTTGTGCAGCTGCGGTACATAGCTAATTCTTTATAATCAATATGTTATGCTGTTCATTTTGTACAAAGTATACCATTTTAAAGGACGCCCTCCTATAAACACAT
>CM032660.1:32367148-32442782 GCA_019095985.1 Streblospio benedicti
TAATGACCTTTTTGATGTACTCCAACAGGTACATGTACATAAAGCAAACTACACATCATACAAATCGTGTGCTAAAGTTTGTATACACACAGTATTATTTTACCAATATATATTCTTAGATATGTAAAATTGTCACTGACGGTATTTTCACAGAAGCCAAATTATTGACTGAAATATTAATTGATACGCAATTGTCATTTTCACTTTCGCCTGTGATTGAGAAAAAAAAAGAAAGACCATGCATAACTTGTGTATTTGTCACATACACATGTACTGTACGTTATAAGCCCGTATATTAAAACATATATTCTATTAAAGAAAAATCAAACTATGGGCTTTAGAAGAGAAATTAATATTTGTGATCATGTTGTGATGTCGTGATATACATGTATGCATAGCTCTTTCGCATTTCCTTACATGAGATAGTGGCTTTTCTGACACAAGACACAAGAATATGTCAGCTAGAAACGAGGAACACAACAACTGTGCCCACAAAAAGCCATGTTCTATAATATATTTTATTGTACCAAAGAATGGCAATCACCTGGTATACGTGTCTTTGGATGGCTTGCCTGGTGGCAGCTGCCGGTCGTTCATTAATGCCAAGGGGGAAAGCTCGGTTGGTGATAGGATTTCTACGCATCTTCCATTAAAGTTCTTCTATTTCATGTTGAAAACATAACCACAAAACCCTCATATTTAATTAACGTGTAACTTGAGGAAATCACCGAGTGCACACACCAACCAACTCACCTCTTATCGTATAAACAGACTCTTATGAGCACATGCTCCCAAGGGAGCGATTGTCAAAAATATAATGTAGGTCACAATGCGTTATATGGTTGGTGGATCCGAGCAAACGGCTCCTGGTGAATCCGGTGACAGGGTAGACTGTAGTACATATAAATGAAGGAGGAAGATTCTTTGCAATTAGTTGATAATAATATATTACTCCCTTCTCTGTTGGTTACACTAATTATGGATATTTGCAGACTGAATATGTAAGTCACTTGTGCTGTGCGTTTATGTTCACTTGGTTTCGTTTGTATTTGTTTTGGTATCTAATAATATGCTCATTTTCTCCATTGATCTCAGAGTTTCACATGTGAATGGAAAAGAACTCATATGTTAAGTGTGTGTCATAAGTTGAAATAAGATAAGATAACTTTCTTTCAGAAAATTACATTCCATATTTAAGCAAAGAAAGAAGAAAAGTAAATACATGCATATAACATACAAATATCAGTTTCAACTACTCATATTGGAAATGATTTCTTAAAATTGTTGAAAATCGTAACATAAACACTATTCGCATTTACTAGACTATTTGTTAAGAAAAATGCAGTGTAGCTTAAGTAAGCTCGAAGTTTGCATTTTTTAAAATAAAATTTCGTATTGCTATATAGCATTGATGGTGTCTTAGACACCGACAAATAGACCTAATGGGCAATGCATTTAATATGTTCCCGTATTAACAATTTGCATGAAAAAAAAAACTTCCACTCTTCAAGCCCTTTCTATTATTGACAATTCCATTACCCTATGCCAAAGCATAAGACATGTGAGATGCCTGGGTGTGATTATAATTTAAGATGGTCGCATTTTGCAGCAGCGAGACAATTTTTGGAGAGCGTAAATTATAACCGGTCACAATTTACATTGGTGATATTTATGAAGGTGTGTTTCAACCATTTATGAACATATAGCAATATCAGATGCATCACATAGCAACGTTCCTCACAAAGTTTGACCATACATTACATATATATTAGTTAGTATATTTGACTCAGGCCATTATTCTGAAAAGTCTTCCACATTGGTAAGAATTTCTCAATAGTGAAACAAGTATAGTAAAAGATAAATACATTTGAGGTGAAATTGACAAGTTTTTCAGCTCTATCATAATGAAAACCACCCAAATGCAGTGCTAGCGTCTTATGAGGACGCTGTTATGACTATGATGAGAGGCTTGTACTCTGTATAAGAACCCAGAAAGACATAAAGCTAGGCATCCAATATTCCAGCCTGTCTTTATTTCAGAAAGCCATGATTGATTTAGTGAAACAAACGATTCAATGTAAATAATATAACAACGATGTGTCACTTTTCACATGTAGAAAAGGTCTACCGGTTATGTTCTATACACTGCATTCTTTTCAATCCTATATTGAGTCTGCACGAGTGAGACGCAATTGTGCCATGGTCAGGTTTTATTATATCGCTATTGAAGTCTATCAAAAGGTACTGAGAATAAGATAGATGAATTATACGCAGATAACGACGATGGTGTGCTTCTGTGGAAGAGTAGATAGGGAGTTGGGCTCGTGATCAGAAGGTCATGGGTTCCAGTCCCAGTCTGGTCTGGTTTTGGGTGTTGAGCAAACTCATACCTAGATAGTTGCAGCGCCTTGGCACCTACACGTTGATTAGGTACAGGTCATTAGGTTGAAAGAGTGAATGAGTGATTGTGTGAGTGATTAGCATTGTGCGCTGAATGTGCTGCCGATGAAATGATCAATTGATGATCAAAATGTGTGCCAATGACCTGGTGTAAAATGTAAATTCTTCAGAGCAATACTTGGATCATGACCATAAACCACAACATTCACATTCACATCATAGTCCATGCACGCTTGCCGCTTCTTAGCAGCAACCATTGTATATGTATGGCATATGTGCACATACTAGTTAAGTGGATAGGGTTGGATGTATGGTCAGAAGTTGGTTAGTTCAGGTCCAAGTTGGTATTAGTTATCACGATTAGTGTTGACCAACCACTATCATATTGGGTTTCTCAAAATCGACAATATATCCGTGACCATTTGAGACACACTCATTGACTGGGTATCTGTTATCAAAACACTTTACCACTTATCTCTAATTCTGAGACTTTGCCATTAGAAATGTGCCTTCCATAGATCCCCTTATGGTTCACGGATTAACATTGCGTAAACGATGTAGCGCTGTTTGAGCATTAACACTAGATCTAATTATCATTATATTCCTTCATGGTTGGTCCCATAAAACTGAAATAAGAACTTATTTTGGATACAATGGTCCTGTCGTGTGCATTCGTATTCGAAGGACAACACTATAAGGATAGAATATTATGGGTAAAGCCATGAACATGCAATAAATATCATATTTGGCGACCATGTAACTGTAATACTGGATTGTTATGATATTTTAGGAACCAGGCTGTGGAGATTCTGTTCTGTATTCATAATATGCACATTGACTTAAAATGCGGTGGAATTCATTTTGAAAATAAAACTAATTTAATTGCATCGATTACAAATAAAATCCGTACTGGAAATGGTCCAAACACAATGATGTAGATGGCATTATCATTCTCTGTATTTAATTGTTATAGTCAATTTGTGTACGTAGTGTGGATTGTGCAAGCAAATAAACAAACCACAAGGAATGTTAAACACTTCAACTAAAGGGGTCATCTCACGAGAGGATTTTGCCACACTAAGCCACTAAGCTGCGACTTCAGAGTGTGATTTGGTCGTCTCACATCGTGCATAGTTAACGTATAGTTGCGATTAATCGCAAGTTAGTCATCTGTAGTCGGATAGATAGGCGAAATGATCTGCTACATGAACAGATAGTACCTCGGTTTATGAACAGGTTCAAAAACCGTGGTACATGTTCAAAAACCATGGTGCCTCTACTAGTGGCACAACCAGTGAAGGAAGCTCGCATGTGGCCGCCAATAGAATGGACTTGTTGAGGCATCATCGTAGCTAAAATGCCCGTGGTTGAGGCCTTATTTTCATGAGTGCAAACTCATTGTACGCGTCATCGTGTCAGCTGCAGCTTAAATCGTGATCAAACTCGGTAGAAAAGATAGCTGACCACGTTAAAAGTTATTTTTGAAGGTTGCTACTCTGCGTCCCGTGACCTAAGGCATCGCGACGATGGGGCCTAGCCAAGTTACTCTGTCAGGTTTCAGCTCAATGTTGAGTGAAATGACCCCTAAATCTGCTGCAGAGACGCGTGCCGCAAAAGAACTACACTGAAGCAAAGTGCGATATGTTCTTGTGCCCATTAACTGTCATTACGGCTGTTTCACTTGACAGAATACATCCTCATTAACTGTGCTTAATCACATTACACAGAAGTAGAAGAAAGGCTATTTACTGTGAAATAAAGAACACAAAGACTGTAGACAATGTTTCTTCCCGCGTGGGTTGATAATTTGGTGACATTTCTTTGTGTGTATTGTGTCTTTATGTATATGCCTTTTAATTTGCACAAATATTTTGATATGATGCCCAAGTCCATGACTTAGTACACGACCTCATAACACAATAGTTTGAGGTTCAAAAACAGGCTAGATATACTGTTATTTTCAACAGTAGTTTAGTTATATAATAATACAAGTCACCGCTATATAATATTAATCTAATACATAATAATATAGGGCAAATAATACACCTCAATCCATGGTCTCTCCTCATCTCAAACCATCTCGGAGATGCCCGTAATTTCTTTCCTGTAGATTGTTATTACTGCATGCAGCAGTGAGGTTTAGAGGGTAACCATGATGCATCGCAATAATAGAATTGAAATATAGGAGTATTCAATAATATATAATAAATGTAAATGTAAATCATATTGTCGGGAAATTATAAATAAAAGAAAACCTGCACACAAAACACGTATGGCTATCATGACAATGGAATAAAAAAAGTTCGTCACTACAATGGCAGCAGCGTTTCGATTAGATTTTATTACCCGTGGAGTGCTACTTTGTAATTGGAAGGTGGGGTTCTGTCATGGAATAACAAATGAATAATAAAACACAACAGGATACTGCTTTAAGAACATGTAATTGAAGATAATAGATGTGAGTGTAAATTATTATTCTTGTATAATGCTGGATGGTAGTTGTACATTGCACAATGATGTCCTTTTATGCAATTACATCCCATTAATGTTCAGAGACATGTGTCAAGCAAAGAGCATTGTAAATGCACATTAATATGCACATGCAAAGTGATGTAGATTTAATTTTACTATCAATGGTTAGCATTGGTTACCAGACCACCCTTTTAAAGATACGCTCTGAATAAACAATATTTTTGTGGTCCGAAGGTTTCTTGTGGGTTATGCGTTAGAGGGGTCAAGAACTCCCACATCCCTCTTTTGGAACCCTTTTCCTCAAACCCCACATTTTTCAGCCTCTCGAAATCTCACGTCCCGCATTTTGCCCCCACTCAATTAACCAACTCCCTCTTTTAAATGTTAAAAGTCAATAGCAGGACTTGCACAACTATATACATTTCCATTGAGCTTTTCGTATCCCACCTTTGATAGTATACACCTCAAACCAACCCAAACACACACAGACGCACAGACGCACAGACGCACAGACGCACAGACGCACAGACGCACAGACGCACACACGCACACACACACACACACACACACACACACACACACACACACACACACACACACACACACACACACACACACACACACACACACACACACACACACACACACACTCAAGAGCAAAACCTGACCTGAACGATAGGCAGATCCATGATGGGTGCAAGATGACCCGCTCCTGTTTTCCACTCCAAAACATTTAACTTTAATTGCATCTTTAGAATATTCCTTATAAATGGCGTGGGCTGTTAAACCTCTGAGATTCCTCAATTAAGTGTGCCCTCCCCATTTCCCAAAACCTGGACCTGCAAGTTCGAAGCAATAAAAGGGACCTATTGTTCTGGCTAATGAGCGTTAACATCATCTAAAGCTCATCTTTTCCCCTCTGTCTTTCATCCCCAGGAAGCCACCCTCATTTGCGCCGTTACAACACTTTGAGTGGCTGAAATGGAAACATATTGCTTTATTATCGTCATCAACATCACATTATCGCTAACTTCAAAGTCATGCATTTCGGCAGTATCTATCACATTGAGTAGCTGAAATGGAAACATTTTGCTTTATTATCTTCATCAACTGCACATAATGTCACAAACTTCAAAGTCGTGCATCTCAGCAGTATCTATCACAATAAAAACTATTTTAGCAAGTAGGTAGAGAAAAAGTATTACGTCTGTCTTAAGTAGAAAAGAAAGGGGATGACTATTCATACATGTTATGTATTTAGTGTATGAATGGATATGAATGGTCTCGTGTTTTAATGTACCGTTTGAAGTGCATAATGGATTAGTGCTGGGCACTATAGCATCGATATGCTGTTCAGGGTTGTCAGTTGGTCAATGATCGTGGTTGGACATGCTGACTGTTGAGAAAATTCATCTGGCACGCGTGTCTATGGTAGCTATACTATTCTTCATAAGCAGCAACAAAATCCCGTGTAAGCCCACCTCACAATTCCCTAGAATACATCAGCATGTCCCCGTGTGCACCTTAATTGTCCATCCTGCCTCATTAACAACCATGAACATTGGGCTCCATTACAACGGACGTCCTCTAGACAATTCACTATTCTGATGCACTCCGTGACCAGCTTACTCATGTGACACCTTGTGGAGAAGATGTGGCATGTGCAGATCGACAGTGAGTAAAACAGAAGATACTGTGTTACATTCGCGTGTAATGCATACACCGCTTCACATTCAATGAAGAAAATCCCCGTATACAGAAGAGCCTCCTCTCTATTAGGACCACATTTGGGACCAGGTTGAGGTGGTCTCAATAGAGAGGTGGTCTTAATTGGAGGTTCTGTTGCGTATAATAAGCTATTATTGAAGTATCGACCAGGTCGTGAAGAGACCGGCATGAATAGAAGGCTTAAAGAGAGACCACCCCGATCCCGGGGGCTAGCCTAAAGTGGTTTCAATAGAGAAGTCATGCTGTATTTTTATTTTTGTTTGTGTGCTTCCCAATGATTGTGCTTTGAAGTTTGAAGTACAGATTTTTCCACATCTGGATTAATATTCTAATATGAAAATACTTGATCAGATGCAAAGTTCTAGAGCTGATTCGGCCTGACTTGGAGACGTTCTGTGTCAGATGAATGACGTCGTGTGCAGTGACGCAGCACATTTCAATAGGCAATTGATAAAAAAGATTAACACTGAAACCTAGGACGAACTCACCACCACCATCTGAATCCGCGATAGAACCGACCTCTCAACCAAGAAGGGTCGATTGGCGACGTATTATTCAACGGTCCAGTATCACCGTTAAAGGATGCATACATCTTAGATAGGTCGCTTTGATAGGAGGGTATACGGTGGTTTATTTACTGCAGCCTTGCTCGTGAATACAGGAAAATCTGTACTGCCTGTTACAAGGGCAGTCACGCCTGCCACGTAGGAAGTTCTCTCCAAAATACTGGCTGGCTCACTGCTTTTGTGCGTGTAAGCCTCTTAACCATGTAGTGCTGGATATGCTTATTATAAGTGAGGTGATAAATTGGGCGAGATGGATACTGGTGTATGGCCAAGCAGACAATAAGCAAATAATGAACTTCGCATAGTAAAGCTAGCGTCATAGACTATCAGACAGTCCACATAGTGGTAGTCGGATTAGTCGTGGGATTGCAGTCACCGTAAATTGACACACTGCCTGTCATTCGAAAATGTAGAAGTGTCTTTTTCCAGATAATCTTTCATTTCATATAGGACAGCAAAATTTGTGATTGAGCATTCTTAAAAATCAGACTTTGCAGACAGTCCAGTGCTCGTCTGTTTATTTCAAGTAACACGATATACGGATAGGGGTATCTTACATACAGCTGCCAATCACCGTATTTACTAGTCTCTTTCACTGTCCCTTAAATTCAAATCGCACCGTCATACATCATTTTGCACCACTTTTAAAACAATATACGCATACATTTGTACATGCGCATGTACGTGTACATCTCGACTCTGTTACAAGGTTTCAGCGTAACAGTAGCTTTTTACTATGACTGAATGCTATCGGTTTTGCACATATTTGTCTTTAGATCGATGTGGTATTATTCTAGTATTAATTACTAATGTAACTTGACATAACACAGGCTCTTAGTGAGTCCCCAACACCGCATCATTCGCTGATTTATCATTTTAATTGTCTCATGCATCATTAGGAACACACTACGGGTGCCATTATAACCAATACACTATTGCCGTTTGAGGTGCTAGGGTCCCACATTACTGAAAATTGAAAGATACGCAGTAATATTCATGCATTTTTTTTTAAATTTGACATGTCACCCTAAAGACGTGGTCTTTAGGGATAGTCTCTCATGTAACACCCGACCAAAGGTTTAGGAGTCACATCGTGATGTTCAGTTTATTATCACACATTGGCGAGTAATTTCAGTGGTCATCATGCCCCAGAAGTGTCTGATAACCCGGACCTTGCACGAACGGACCCAATAAGGAATCATACATGTTCTATATTTTTCTGAATCGGACACGTCGTAACAACGGCCGATGCAAAGAGCGCACGACGTTCGATTTCTGAAATAATTTTGACTGGTGATGTTGACTGCAGAAATCGGAAATAACATTCTGCACTTTAGCACCAAGTGACATGGCCAAACCATAATATAAATTTAATGATGATGCCATACCCACATTTCTTCATAGGAATATGCAAATGAGTTCGTTTCTGATTGGATGCAGTCACCAGCCTACCTATCTTTGATTTTGTTTGTAAGTGGAGAGGGTTGGGGATTCCACTTAAAACGTATGGGATGAGACAATTTTTAAATTACTGAGGCCTGTACACTGTGACAAATGAAAGCAGTTTGAAAAGCCAATAGTATATTATAAAAGACGACTGATATGACTGCAATATTCGTGACAGTCTGGTTGGACGTAACGTACATTATCCCTATGCATTAAGCGTGGTGTAGTCAAATTGTGTTGGGCTGCAATAAAACAGGCATATTTACACCCGTAAACAATACACAGTGATCAATTAATATCGCATGGTTGCATACACAACACTGGTAATGTGTACAACAAAATGAGTCAATCATCTGTTATAAGCAACAAACAACCAATATTTAGACTGAAAGCCTGGTCAAATGATCAATCAAATAAAACTTGTAACCACACCATATGTTTGATAGTGCATACAATCCCAGTTGACTCATGTATTCCACCCCGTATGTTTAGTTGGTCATTTTACATAGCAAATATGAAACAATGAAGGAATACACATTTTTGTCTATCTGACTGGGGGTCTCTAAAAAGCCCGAACTTATACTTCTTGTACTTTCCAACTGGACTGGCATTTAATTTGTGTCAAGTAAGTGATATGTGCATGGTGCCAGAGTTGCGGCGACTAAAACTAAACTAAACTAAATGAGAATTTAGCTAAATTGACTCAGACAAATGTTAGGTTTAAACTAGACTAAATAAAATGACTGCATGATTGACTAAAACTGAACTAAATTTTGCGCATGAAGGACTTAAGTAATGAATTTTATTTAGCAAAAAGTTTTTAATCGTGGACAATAAGTGACGGTTATGTGTATGATTGTATATTGTAGATTACAGTGTGCGCTGATATCTTCGCTTGCGATGTACAGTACATGTACTGTCATGAAGTGCATGGTTTCACAAAGTGTAAAATATGTTTATTTGTATATATTAGTAATATGATATATGCTATGCTATTTTGATACTGTTTTGATGGTTTGGGGTGGGATTAGGAAGTTTGAAACGAAAGGAAATGGATTGAACGAATAAATTGTGGAAGAATTGAGAGAAATCATTTTTTCAATTTGTCTATTTAATCATATGTACTGCTATTATTACTCATAGATGTTTCTTGTATATAGTCAAATACACATAGCGTGTTGCACATGCTAGGAATTTTTCATATTCCACAGCCAATGTTTAACCACCACTAATTGTTTACAGTGAATAGATTCATGAGCACATGATATACAAACAGATGGAATAAACGGATAGTTTTTACACAGCAGTCATAAGCCAATTTAGGGAACAAGTAAGAGAAGCAAAGTATAAAATGGATGTAAAAGAAGCACCTGAAATATGTCTGTGTACGTGTCGAATCCTCCCCAACAAATGTGAAAGTTCCAAACAAATGAGATACATATATTGTATAGTTATTTAATGTAAATGTATCTTTCACGCGCATGCAGACTAAATGTAAAATATAAATCGCGTATTTGGCATCCCCCATGCTAATTCCAAGATACGGCGTAGAAGCCGAGATAATATATAATGTCTCATTTGATGAAACCTAGATATTTTGTAAGCTCCTGTTAGCACATTTCCCCGCAGTAACACACTTCAGTGGGCGACAGAATATACAAATTACATACCGTTAAAAATACATACCGTTAATTAAAAAACATACAGTTAATACAGTTAACTTAGCATTTGTTCTACGAAGTCCGTGCCTGCGAACAGCATCTTGCGGGCATAAATATTACAGGACACAAATAATTAAACCAGTCCTTTGTTTCATTTACCGCTATAATGTTGTAAACTTCTCAGAATGTCAGGCTTGTTAACATTTTTCACGCTGAAAGTCACATGGGACATATCATTTTAGAGCTTGAAGTAATATGAACTATGCAAATGCTAATTGCATGCTATACAACTGTAACAGGACATCAATCTTTCAAGAAGATGGATTAAGTCTTTGTTACGTAAGAGCCGCAGCGGGCCAGACCCTTATATATCAAGACCAATGGCATTATCATTATGCACTTTGTTCTTTCATGAATAATTGCGTGCAAAGTGGGCGTATTTCGTTTGTTTAACACAAATTGCAGAGTTATTTCAGAAAAGCTCACGCATGCAATGTAAGAGCCGACAGATAGAATTTGCCTCCTACAAAAGGCTGCCAAACAACGAGTAACGAGTCAGACTCTGTGATGTGCCAGTTTACTGTCTGACAGTCACGAATGGATGACGACAGTGACTGGTTAGGTTAAAAAAAGTAAGTTAGCAACTTGCAAGGCGGTAGCCAGATTTTGTAAAAAAGTACGCACAAATTAAGCATGTGGAAGCGCAATGCGTGTCGCGAAGCACTTCATATTACATCCGTATCACTTAATTTTCCTCTTATTAAATTGCTGACAAAATATTCATTTTTATATTTTGCAGATATGATCATAGAATATTAAGAATAGGTTCAGAGATTTTTTTCAGCTCTCTTTGTTTCTATTTTAATATTTATATTTATTTTGTTACAACAAAATACCAGTACAATTTCATTTCAATAATTAAAACAAAAGTGATCCCTTGCCAAAACACTGACAAACTTACTTGTTGTCAACACATTTGTAAGCACATTTAATCTTTCTTTTGAGCTAATGAGCTATTACAACAACTGTAATTGCGCCAATTGTGAGCACAAAATTGGAAGCACCCCAGCAAAACTATAACTTACGGAAAGGCTAGTCAAAACATTTGTAGCTTCAAAGCAACGTTAACTTAGGCGTTCACTTCACAGATTAGTTATTAACTGATAAGACAACTTCAACTGTCCCAAGTGTTATCACTGGCATGTTACACAATGGGGGATAATTAACCTTAAATCTTTTATATATCTATTTGAAGCAACGCACTATTTTTCTACAATGGACAGTGCACCCCCCCCCCCAAGTTTGAAAAAATTGTATATATTACCAGAACATAATAGGTCCCAATACAATTACTATGTACTATACGTATACTTATGCTACCTCCCTGAGTAAGTAATTTAGGTATGTCATGTAAGTTTTGTACTTAAGTAAGTAAGTAAATAAGTAAGTAAGTTAGTAAATGCGTAAGTAAATAAGTGCGTGAGTGAGTGAGCGATTGAGTGAGTAAATGAGTAAGTAAGTTATCACTGGAGAAGGTACCTTAGGTGATCTTAACAGGCTTCGAATGCAAACAGAATAAATGCACAAGTTCGAACCATCTCGTTTCTCAAATGTCTATTAATACGTACATTTCAGTTCACCATTTTTGGATATGAGCGTTTTCTATAATTGTATTGAGTTAAAATGTGTGTGTTTTGTTTCATAGTAGTCTATATTATAAGCCCATTAGCGTCAGTGCTCTATTGCCCGATACTCTTCTAACATATAAGCTCGTGTCCAGGCATAACCACTGCACAGAAGATGTTCCCATATCAGGCCACTCAACGATTTAATTGGTTTTATGGTCCTGGTAGCCAAGATGACTAACTGCTGATCAGTATGGCAGCCTAGTAAAGCTGCAGATACTACCACTTAGTAATCTTACCTAACATTGAATGATTGACGGCAAACATAGGACTGTGTATCCTACCACAAAGTATTTTCTTTTAGTGCAAGTGATCCCCTTCATAAATCAATGGCCATGGTACTGAGAAGCACTTAGGAATGAAATCGTGCCCCTGATGTTGACAAGCATGACTGATTGATCAGACCTCGCCCACACACTCACCCCCAGGCGAAGAAGATAAAACTCATCTAAAGGTCCTGACTTTACGTAGTGACACAAATACACAAAAACCTGTATTAGATGAGGACACAAGAATGCAAGTTTGAAATGACATGGGAGGGAGTTCACGGCAGAGGCTGGGTCAGTGAGGGTCAGTGAAGGCCTTTAGATGAGTTAATTAGTACAGCAAAGTAGTATAACCCTGCCCGCAGAGTCCGGTAATTTTGTGGAAAACGCTTAGTTAATCCCCGCCTCATCAAGTCAACCAGTTAGTGCATGCGATGGACTTAAGGTGCACTGGGGTGCATGAAAACCGTCGTTTTTAACATGTGCAAGAGCTCCCATAGTCATACTATGCAATCACATGCAATAGAGTGGGACCGCTAGCGTCTCTATTGACCAATAAAAAGGTTGTGCTTTCCAGGGCAATGTACTGTAATGAAAGCGAGAAGAATTTTATTGCTCACAAATTCATTAAATTGGTACTTATTTGCAACTTAAACACAGGCCATCTTCATCATTTATAGTGCAGGGTAGCCATAACGGTGTTGACCATGGGCCCCAGTATCACGAGAGTGGGTTTACACACTACATTTGAGTCGTCTAATCATAATAGACAGAGCAATTTATTATGATTAGATTAGTGTTTGTAAAGCAAATGTAGGGTAAATCCTCCCTCTCCCTCTCATGATGATGAGGCCCATGGCTTTGACAATAGATACAATGGCTACGACAGTTATCATGGTTTCTTCAATGTTAACATGTATTAAATTACAAAGACGTTCCTCTCGCATTTATGGGACTTCAAATGAATCAATTCTAGAAGTTCTGACAATTATATGAAGTTTAAGAGATCAATGTGGGCTCTTGCTACACAAAAATGTTTATATGTAGGCCTAAGACATATGCACCTATTGAAAACTAGTAATGAATTGAAATGATCGTGCTCTGGGAAGTCTGCTAAGGCACTTCCACGTATATAGCCACAATGGCGTATTTTGCCGCTGGTTTGGCTTGCTGCCGATCTGAATGCCCATATGGCGGTACAGTAGCTGGGTAAAGATCGAATGAGTGCAATATTTACCGGGTTTCAGTTTGCTACATTTAATTACCATTTCAATTCAAACAGTTTAACAGAATGTGCTACAAAATGTAACTCATTGCCTGAAAGTTAGTGCATCAATGTCCACCATACGCAATGTAAGTAGTGTTCATAAAGGAAGTTAGATGTATCATAGATTAGGTGTTTAGGCGGCACTTTGTTTCGCTATTGCTAGTAATAAAAAAAAAAAACTCGCCCAGATTATACGCTCCTATTGCAATAACCAGTATGGACAGTACTGTTTGAAGTGATAATTGCATTCAAGAACGTGAGGGCAATCTCTCAACGAAAGTAACCCATATCCATGTACAATGTATGCGTTTGATTGTTTGATGAGCATAGCACATCACGAACGCCAATCCTCTATGTCTAGCGCTCTAGGAGATTAGAAATACGCTCACAAGAAGAGAGACGATTGTGGCCAGAAACAACCTCTCTATGATGGAAGAGGTTGTAGGTTTAAACTAGAATAAAAGTATAAACTTCAATGCTGCCTGTATCGATTTCAGTAGGAAATGAAAGACACTAGCGCAATAGTGAACCAGTTGTACAGGAAAATCTCACCATGTAGACAACTCATTTCTACGGCCACCTACGGCAACTGAATGAATATATTCATTATCATCATATCTATATGTTACGCCCACTCCATCTCCCCATTTCAAATAGACGAAGGCAGTTCCAGATACTTCAGATCGTGCCAGATTTTTTGTATTAAGTGTTGACTCAGGTTACATTGATCAACATCAATTATGTAACAGCCGGAATATGAAACAGGTCGAAGCAAGCCAAAGTCACTCGGTGTTGCAAGCCGTCAGAGCTCCAGATGATCTATATTACCGTCTAGAGTAGCCAGAAATGTAGGCAGAGGGTCCAGATTAGCAAACATTTCATATACCCAGTAGTAGTTTATTTCATATAACTAAACACTAATTTGCAAAACAAATTGAAGGAAATACATATAACCCTGGTTTTACTTGAGCAACCATTCATGTTGCCGAGGTACTTGGTATAAGGCCTAGCACATAATATACCATATAAACAAAATTATTTTTGAACAGTAACTAATTCATATGATTATAATGCTTCCAAACAAATGAATGGGACCATTGACACATATGACCGTCACAGTATATATTGAGATTGTTCTGACCTATCTGCATGTATGTATTACTGACACATCTTTCTGTTACTTAAATGACCAGTTACATTATGGCTGGACAAACTTTAGGATATTGCCATGTAAATACAATCACGCCAATCCCAGGAGAGCAATAACTTGAGAACACGATTCTCATTCTGATGCAATATCCTGATACATGCGCTGACTAAATTGAAAATAAGTGAAAAAAGCACAATCGACAACGCTGTTTTAGCTCGGCGCCATTTAAAACAGTATGCAATATCAGTTACTGAATAATACAATTTCAATTTGACGGTTTTGAAATTAAAATGACCTCAGTGAAATTGGATTATGGATAAGTGCCATGTGCGAACGACATTTCTGTTTATGCATTACATTTTATCAGTAACGTTTTTTATAAAATTGCAATAAAAATTGCATAAATAAATTGCATAATTAAATATCACAGATTTGATTAAACCGGTAGTCTTTCCACTGTAAAATATTTTAAAAGCTGAATAAATATGTTATTAAAATTAACATGATCCGAGTAACGTGAGTATTCGCATCTTAAAATGTTAATCATCCAATGTATTAAGAGTCTGTAAAAACACAATGCAAAGAGAATGCAGCCTCCTTTTAAATATTTTATCGCGTAGATCAGTGGTGTGATCAAATATATGCATTTTAAAGCCTATATACTTTAAGCACTCTTTTTACATGTATTATAACCAGTTTGATTTTATATTTTGATCTGAATAGAAATGTGAACACGACAGTTATTTATTTCATTGATTGCCATGCTTTCACAGCATATACCTACATTCCTTGCTGTCCTTAAAAATACCCCCAACCAAAAGTGAGGTGGTCACATCAGTTTGTTGTGTACTAAACCTTACCATTAAAAGGCAGTGTTTGACACAATTAGCTATTGATCTGGGGAATCCCTAGTTATGATATATTTTTTACACCTCTCTCTCTCTAGTATAGATACCTAGTTATAATGTATTTAACGATCATGACTGCAAATGAGCTTTTCTGATTGGCTAGGCACTAGTAAGTTTATGGATTTTGACTGTATGTGGCTGTGGTAAAAGCACAGTCTGGTGTATAAAAATGAGGTGACGTCAAAAGAGCATGTTACATCCTAATCGCAATGTAATCACTTTACCGTGAGTGATTTTCTGTTTTATTTTGTTTGCAGTGGGTAATATTTCAGCCCTGTGGCCTAGTAACCATAGAATTCTTGAATTGTATTACTGTCGTCCCACACACATTCATAGTGGTTCATTTTATCATTAGAATTGAATAAATATGTTTGTGATTTCTATCATTGTCATGCATTACATGCAGACCATGTAAGCATAACAAACTACTTATATTTTGACATTTGTATTTAAAAAAAGAAAAAAAGAAAAAGAAATAACGCTTATATGTACATTTTATATACGTAAGTGTCCTCTTGCTATGTGTGTAGTCCCAGTGTAGCAGGTGAGATGTATCATTGTCGTTGTTCACAATGACATTTGCATAGGAGATGACACGCCCTACTTTTGTGCCTGTGTGTGTTACGTTAACTGCATTATATAATACCGCTAGTGATGTAATGCAACAATATGCAGTGTCGAAATACATGTCAATATCCAGTGCAAGACATAATTCATGATAATGTGGCCTAATTGTTTGTAAAGTTCATTCACATGCCACAAGGTAAACATAAACATCTCACTCAATTTAGCATTAGTTTGCGAATTGAGAATAAGTCTTTAGATTTTATTGGGGGGATTGCCATATGCGTCTAGTGCATGTTTTTACAAGGTCATTTAAAACGCCACTAGAAGACTACAGTGTCATGTGAAATTGCAAATGAACCAGCGTATTTGAAAACGTATTTTGAAGTTAATAGCTTCAAATTAAATGGAAGAAATTAGATTTCCAACAACGCAAGGTAACTAGATTCTTTGATTAAATGGTGAGACCGAGTGAAAAGAGAACTATTATCTGTGGGCTTTCCTTGTAATAGTAACGGCAAACAAAAGTCTGCGTAGATCTATCGTCATCTAGACATGATTAGTTGAGAGTGCTCTTTGTTTATCAGATTAAATGCATTGAGCACACACTGAGGCAAACATGTAAATGCGACTCCCAAGGTCTATAAAGTGCCACTGTGAAAGCCAAGGTGCCATACTAAGTACGCTCATCGAGCATTTAAAAGCCATATATTGTATGAAACAAACAGAAGTCCTTGTGCACAAAGTGAAACATTGGAAAGGGCTTCATTACCCTGAATACCAGCACAATGCCAAATCAATTTATCTGTGGTGTGTGTATAAAGATCTACAAAAGGGGTGAAACTCAGCGTTATAATGGCGGCAATGAACATTACATCACTTCGATTTGTACATGTATATGGTTTTACATCATACTTCTATTCTGTTATTATTTTTATACTATCATTTTTACGTTTGTTATCTGGGCCGGAATGTAGTAAGTTTGATGCACACGTAATGAGACATGCAGACACGGTAGTCTCACGAAGGCTACCATTAGTGGTGTTAGTCGACGTAGCACATTTATGTCAAATTATGTCATCCTAGAATCTTACAAATCTAATAAAATATTATTCCCTTCCATGAGAATATAATAGTACGTACAATGTATGTTACACGATCGTTTCTCCACATGTTTGACACTAAGTCTCGTCGCTTCTATGCAGGATTATGTGAATAATTCTGTTCATTTGTGAAATAAGTGAATGGGTGCGCTATAGCAGACACAGTTCTTTAATAGCATGCATATAAAATGGCATTGCACTTAACAATTTTAAGCTACAGTATGCTTGCCAAGTATGCTACCCTAAAACCAAGAACACTGGAAAACTGGAGTAAGTCCAACATAGAGAAGCAGGAATCACCATGAGTGACTACTCTACCCACAACAGTGTCTATACCATGATCAGAGAAATACAATGGGACCCAGTATCCTTTCACTAGACGAACCACCGACTGGCTCCTATGTACCACATAGTGAATAAGAAAGTGGCCATCCCCGCATCAACAAAAATTTAGACATTTACCAGCCAACACGGGCACATCCAGGAAGAACTCCTTTTTGCCTCAGACAATTCATCAACGACGGAACAATCTAGACACAGAGACAGTCAACTGCAATCCTGGGACCACTTTCCGTGCTAGGCTACACGCCTGGCACAGGAGCGACTGAGTAGTGCTGTGCCCTGCAGACTATCTGCCCGTATACACATAAAGCCCTGCAGATTACAATACAGATACAGCCACTGCGATACCAAATAATACAGGTAAGTACATTGTGCCAATATCCTGCATGCCTCCAAAAACGTATGTTTTACTGAAGTTCATTCTAATTGACTAACGTAGAGCGCAAACGGAGGGTTTGCTCATTTAATTACTGGTGACAGACTGTTACACGTGGTTATCATGTGCCGCTGCCAACACCGCAATCTACATAAGAGCTGATTCCCAATTCCGCTAAGTGCAAGGTGCTTGTGTAAAGCAGGAGGTCGTTTTCTTGTAATTGCACGTAAGTGGGATAGCCATAGAGCTGTTTGCTCAAGCCTCAGTCTCGCAATCACAATAATCCTCATCTCCAACACTTTACGGTAGCGCGAATGACAAATACATGCGTCAGGAGAAGAAACTGCCTAGAAATATGGGATTTGTAATGAGACAATACTGCAAATAGTTACGACGGGCCTTACTCAATGCTGGGATAACACGACTGATTTGGTTTTAGTGATCATGGATATTTGTAAATGTAAATGTAAATGTGGTGGTTTATAGTCCTGATCCCAGTCTGGCTCTCATGACTTTACAATCTACACAAGGTCATTGGCACACATAGTGATCATCATTTGATCAGTTCGCGCATACTTGCATCGGCAGCACATTCAGCGCACAATGCTAATCACTCACACACTCACTCACACACTCTTCCAACCCAACGACCTGTACCTATTTAACGTGTAGGTACCACGGAGCAGTGTGCAACCTGTTAGGGGTAAGTTTGCTCAACACTTACCATCAGACCCGACCGGGAATCGAACCCACGACCTTCTGGTCACGAGTCTAACTCCCTTACCATTCGGCCGCGGAAGCACACCGTATCATTACATCTAATCCTTTAGCATAACCACTTAACTGCCCCAGTACGGTGACTTTGATTTATCCATGCCATATTTCAAATTTCATAAAATAACTGGTAGCTACAGCAAATTGGAGGAAAGCTTAATCGTATACTCATCTAAGTTTTTATTTGAATAGATGCATGACCTGTGAAGCAAAAATAAACCTGGATCGAGGCTAACCAATCAGAGGCATTGAAGCCTCAATATATTACATACACGTAGTTCACTGGATTGCCCTGCCAACAGAACTTGTGATGTGCCCCTAGTTTTACTGGCTGCACTTAACTGCAATAGCCGCACTGCCGAGGTATTCTAATGGACATGGCATTATAAATTTCCACCGGAGCATGGAGTTCCAAGGTAACGATAATCACTGGGACAATTAATCGCGTAGCTTCTTGAGTGGCGGCTGACAAGTCTTGGTCAACTCACTTATACAGACTGGGTGGATGGACAGTTGAAATCGCATCAACTGTGGTATTGTGGTCCTTGTTATTTGGTGAATTGTTTCTTCACAAACGAAGTGCACAGACGGAACCATTATTTCCCTATGCAGGTCCTCCCAACGGCTATATGGGGGCAACATCAATGACTGACAGACACTAGCTAAGCCTTTCACCTTCGAAATGGAGTTTTAACCGTGTTGTCTGATTTATTAATCGCCTTGTCTTACACACGTGATCACGGGTAGTCACTCCGCTAATGGATCATGACAGTCATTAGGGTTGTGCCGTCATCTGTCCATTCGTTGTAAGACCTCAGTCTGACAGTCACGAATTTTCATTCATGACCATTTACAATGTAGAATGAAATGAGAAATATGGGAAGAGAAGATAAGTCTGTCCATGAGAAATATTTCTGTAGTCTGTGAGGTGATAATTGGACACATAACACGGGATGCCGTCCCTGTGGCCGAATGACCAATGAGTAGTCTTACATTATAGGGAATCCTTTTAGGGAGCTAGACTTCTTACCAGATGATCGTGTTTCTTTTAGATTCCATGTCTGGTCTGGTTGTGAGTGATGCGCCAACTTGTTAAATAGGTTCATCTAATTGGGTTTAAAGGGTGTGGGGGTAGGGCGATTTTATGAGTGATTAGCGCTGTGGACACACTGTAGTACCGCGAAGGTATTTGGTGAGGATGATCAATTGATCAGCATATGTGATAATCACGTAGTGTACAACGTAAAGGCGTGAGACCAACAACTGAAACGCAGTTACGTTGCATACCACGCCTGTGTAGGCTTCAATTATGTGGAATATCTTACCATAGCATTGGCTGATTTGCGTGATGGATTGACTCACATTGATGGTAATAAAGTAGATGGGTTTGAGTGGTCAGAGCTAATTGGCCCGCTAATTAAGAATATTACATTGCCGCTGTCATCGCGTTAGGGTCTATCCTCACACTGAAACTTCTATGATAGTGATTGCGTTCCCTTTAGTATGGAGCTATACACATGCTAATCATCACTTAACCGGAGCATTCTTTAAAATTAGTTCACATGGTTTTAATTTGCAGGCGAACATTCATACTTTAGGTGAGGCAATTGTGCATTGCATGGCTGAGTGTGTTGCATCAGATTACTGATCTAACACTGCAATATTCAATGTATACGCCAATCTTTGAACTTGAAATATCATACACTGTTACAGCAAAGGATTAGGAATATTGTGTTTAGACTACAAGCCAGAATGGTATGGGAGTTCGTAATAACAATCCTTCCATACTCTCTGTTTCTCACAGACACAAACCTTCAAAATAGACCACGTGAACCTCCACACCCATAGGACCTCTCTACGTAAACTACTTCTATGATAACATAAATCATCATTTATATATAAAACCTTTCCAGTCGACCAGCATGATACTCCGCAAGAGGAGACCTTATCTCGATTGAGACAGCTTTAGTATCAGGTTGTCTGAATAGAGAGATTCTACTGTAGATCAATTTACAACCATTTCTATCTGTCACTTGGATTACTTCAGACAACGCGGTAGAAGTCATTCTTTTGCCGACTACAATCACGTACTAGTCAACAATGCCTCCATCTAATCCGACAGTTGACAGTGATGCACAACGATATATACTTTGCTCATACTGATACGTGCCACTCCACTCAGTCACGTGCTATTTTTGGGTAGCTGCGATGGTATTTTATAACAACAATATACAATATAACAGTAGTAAAGCTGTAGAGCAACGTACAGAAGTTATCAATTAAAATATTTTAATCCCAACTTCATAGTTTCTATCAAACATCATTACATACACCTTCATGTAGAATATCAGCACAATTGAACTGACTCCATGGGATTGCTAGAGAAAATTTTACAGATAAAATGTATTCAATGTTCAGTGTACAACAACAGTAATAGAAGTAAAGGTCCTCGACAATATAACAGCGACGAAATGTAATAACCGGCAATGAAATGCACGGAAGGGGGTGACAAAATTGCAAGATGGGAACATATGATTTTGGTTCAGAAAACACGCCAAGGTACGTGAGGAAACAATTTGGCAACTTGTAAGAACACTACAACACTGTACAATACCACAGCTGATTGGACTTAAAAAATCTACAATGTCTGACCATATCACACGTGTCACGTGCTATTAATCCACTTATCACGACTTCATTAGCGTGGTCACGTGCTACGGTCATCTATTTTGTGGAATCATCCCCACCCAAGGTCAAGCGCACGCGTGCTATTGTATGTCAACGAGCGCGTGAGTTGATTTAAACTCATCTCTCGCATATGCAATGCACGGAGTGACGTCTTGAGAGGTGTGCGAGTTGGATGTATATAGATAGTTTGTAGTTTCTTGAAGAGATATGGGAGTGCATTATGTAAACTAGAAGCGATGCCTTACTAGCTACCAATGGGGGTGATCACTTGAGCTCAGTGTGTGATCTGAGTTATTAGTATTACTCCTGTGTGTAATATGAGATATAGTCTCACTCCCTATGGTGTAGTTGTGATGACTCCGTGTGTTCACTGGTAATGACATTGGTTATATTGACGCCATTTATATACTATCCATAAGGACCTCCATGATTTATGACCCCCTAGTGTTGAGCAATAATAGGAGTGCGCTATCCTGTTCAAGGTGATTACATAGGTACGTACGCGTTTTACATACATTCATTTACGTATATCCGAATCATGATGACTCATTGAGTGATGATATGCAATTGAACTACACTAATGTGAGATATGTGACCTCACTTGTAATTATCACCGAATTCATCATTTGGGAGAGCAACAAAGATGGAACAGCCATTCAGAGGACGTGTTTTAAGATTTTACCACCTAAAGAATTTTCAGACACCAAATAATAATTGTTGACTTGAGTGACAGAAAACGAGAAAACCCATCGTAATATTCAACCGTTTTATATAAATTCAGATACATTATATGGCGTAGAAAAGTGAAAAATAAATCTACGTGCATATTATAATCACTTAGGACGACGTATAAGTAATTCACGTCCTCTGTGATATTAGTCACAGGAAGCAACATTTTGTAGAAGAAAAACAAGATACTAATGTATTGTCTCTAGAGAGAGGAATCTATGCAAATTTTAACGTGTTGTTACTTTGATACTTATACATAATTTAATATACATGGGCCTCGAGTGCATTCGAACAAAGCATTCCCAATTATTTTGTGAGCTTCCGATAATATTATTCAAGACCTTTTATTCCAAACTTGTTGGTTTTACAGTGTCCAATATGTGCATGCAATGTCCTGCTATGCAAGTAAAATCTTAAGTAAGACCACCTTTTCAACATGACCGACTCTTTCATAATGCCACCCCGTGCATTCCAAACCAAAGCCTGCATAACCCCTGGTAACCTCTACAGAGAGTTCACCTCTATATTGAGACCACTAACTAGGTCAACTAGGATGGGGTTCGTAGAGCCTGTACTGTACTTTATTACCCAGACGGCCTATAATAGAACTCGGTCGTATGAGATTGCATTTGCAGGCAGAACCTCATTTCACTTGAAACTAAGATGGCAGGTTTGATAAATGAGTTTATTTAGTCGACCGTAAGAAATAGTTATAGAACAGACTAACATTTTTCTAGTAGCGTGACCATGACTACACCCCACTGTGGCCCCAGGTCACACTCAATTTTAACTTCCAGACCTCACGTTCGTTCCTAGCTATATCTATATGATAATCAATCAATACTCTACAATTTATCATCTCATGGTACCTGTAGACATTTAAATGATGTCACGTTTCTTTCATTTGTTTTTATTCAGTTGTATGTGATTTCAAAATAGAAATGGTAATTCAAAAAGCAAATCTCTACAATTTATCATCTCATGGTACCTGTAGACATTTAAATGATGTCACGTTTCTTTCATTTGTTTTTATTCAGTTGTATGTGATTTCAAAATAGAAATGGTAATTCAAAAAGCAAATCTTTTAGGTTCATGTAAATCAAAGAACTTTTACCTGTTTCAAATAGCAAATGTTTTCATCTAATAATAGTTGTCTAGGTAGCTTCCAATGAAATCTTGATACTTGATATTTTCATGTTAACCATCGCGTGGGTTAACTTACAGGTAGGCTTATCAAGTTGTGAGTCTGGAAATAATAACATAAACTGTAATAAACTATACTGATAAATATTTGTGGAGTGAAGATCGTTCTAGAATGTTTTGGTTATTATGGAAATGAATGTATTTCTTGTTTCTATGTCTTTGCCCCACAGTTTCAAAAGACAAGAAATAGGAAGAATACAGCCTACTGGCAGGTTAAACAACTTTGTAAGGTACTCGAAGGTATTAGATTCGAGAACATGTGGGGATAAAGATGTTATTAAATTAAATACGAATTCTCCGGAGCAATGCAAGTTGTATGTTGGAATGAAGCGTTGCCTTCAGTCAGCTTTTTACTAACACTGATCAAATCACACGCAAATCCCCCTTATTGTGATTTCACGGTCTATATGTATAGAAATCAACGTCATATTTGCAAAATTGAATTCGTCCCATCACGCTTTCTTGCCATCACTGATAGCTGCAGTGTTTGCGCCTTCTTCCTCTTAGGAATGCGCAATGACAGCCTGGGAGTTTTCAAAGCACTTAGAACCGCCATTTATTGCAATATAAAGACTGTTATATGGGCGATGGTTATTTGCTTTGACACTACCTCTTATGTTACTAGGCTCTTTGTATTCCATTTGTACACCCATTTTGGTGGATGGAGTTTCCAGTTTAAACCTGCTTTACACTACGGCGAATTCCACCTACGTAGCTCTACGTGTACTGGCGAACTGGCAAATTCGTCAGGAAATTTTGAACATGTTCAAAAAATTTGAACGAACATTCAGTTCGGTTAAAGTTTACTTCAAATAGTTATGCTGCGTCTACGGATCACCGAACATTCGCATATATAAGTAACACTTCGTTTGCCTCAGCAACTTGTCGTAAGGCCCCCATTTCACATGGCCGATCCTAGCTCCAGATCTTCCAAAAGACTCCCGATTTGTCATTTCGGCATGGATTGCGTGTGATCTGGCCTCAAATGTGGAGTGATTTGGCTGGTTCGGCAGGGAATGGACGTTTTTGGCGGGTTCTGGACCGACTTTTCATATTTCGGCTAGGGTGCTCCAAACCACACCATCGTCATGCTTTTCGGGGCTGTTGGGGGGGGGGGGCTTTCTTTACTATTTGCAACATCCTTAGGTCTCTTTGCTGAACTGTGGCCTCGTCTGCAGCATTGGGAAGATGTATGATGGGAGATGAAACCGTAAGTGCTGCCACTACCATTACAATTGGAAGTAATAGAAGCATGGAACGGAAGCATCTTTTTCAACAGCACGATGATCCAATATTGGTGTTGTCTACCTGGAAAAAATGATTCACTTCTGCCAGTTTCGGGCCCAAAAAGTGTCATCACTTCTCTGGAGAAGTGGTTTTCACTTTTTCGGCCTGTGGTCTCCTGTTTTGGATTATTGAGCGGTTAATCTGTATCAACGTTTTGGTTTTCTGCTTCGTCTGGAGAACTAACCTGTTGATCGTTTGGTATCTCTGTTAACACTGGGTTTGCTGACAATTTTCATAACGATGTTCCCGTTTGATGTTGTGCTAGTTCCAAAAGCGTGTCTATTGAAATAGTCCATCTGAAAGGTCAAATACCGTAATTGCAGACGATCCCCTAAGCTTTAGCTACAGACAGAATATGCAATCGTCCAGATAGATACAAAACTTAGATCTAGGGACTTTGAAAGAGAATTAATTTAAAGAATGAAAAGGTAACAAACAGATTTTTTACCACGCAATCTTCTATCATCATATTGTTCTCTGAATCAAACTACTTAAAAGTTCATCAGTCAAAAACACTGGCACTAATCAAAGACTTAGATAATCATCATTTTGTTTGAAAAATTTGGCAATATTTACATTTGAGCTAGTTTCCTCTAAGATCCGGAAGTGGAATAGGTGTCTCACGTGAAATTTGTAATAATGCGAACAGAAATCTCCACTAAAAAAATTTGGCACTATGCAAACCCACAATTATAGGTCCCAAGTCACATTTTATCCAAAAGGATAAAGAAGCACTATAAATTAATGATTATAGTTACTTTATTGAGTAATTATATGATCACTTAAGCAAAAAAAACCAAATCAGATAGTTTTGTGTCAAAGAGTGCGCCTTAGCTGAAAGGCGGTTTTAAAACATGAACTGATCTCTTTCACAGCCACTCACCGACTTTCGGTGAAAGGCTCTCAAAGAATGAAGGGCTGTGTAGGAGACACACATAACTTCCTGTACCGTGTGGAAATCTTTGTTCACTGTGATAATTTATACATAAAATGATTAATTATTAGGTACTTGGGTGGTGTCACAGCCAATATTGTGCTGTTTTAAGAAAAGGTCAAACTATAGAATGAGATGAAACAAAATTCGTCAGGGTAGGAGAATTTTTCAATGTCTGTTTGATACCTTCTTTCAAATTTATTTTTCTCTATTCTATTGTATATAACAATCTCCTGTACTGATGCTAGCGCCTATGCATCAAACAACGTGGATTAGGTACCGAAACGTGACGGAAACGGGCCAACTGAGCGTTATGCACACCCGCTCTGGTCGTCATGCTTCGTCTGTCTCGGCAGCCTGTAATGTGTCTGATGGCTTGTACCGCTTTGGCATGCTTCGTCTTCAGACTGTTGCGTAATAAGTAGTAATGTATTTCCGCCGACCCACCCCGAAATGACAAATCGGGCGTCTTTTGGAGGATCTGGAGCTAGGATCGGCCATGTGAAATGGGGGGTTAACATGCATTTTTACTACGTTCATTGCCGCCACAATACGCCCAAGTTGACGACGTGACATAATATGTGCAAATGCGTTGCACGGGTTCGCTCATAATCGCTCAAGTGTAAAGCGGGTGTTATGCAGGCTATATGCAATGTTCTTTGGGTGATTAGATTTGGATGTTGAAATTAATACCTCTTTCTAATATACATGTAGTTCAAGAACACACTGCATCAATGTGTTAAATAGATCCAGATATACTATTAGAGGTGAAACTACCCGCATTACAAGTCCTATTTGTTATTGTATTTATATGGGGGTGCTGAGATTTGGCAACATGACTATATTTATGCCTTCTGTGTTGATTGGACAGGCAGTTCAGCTTGTGAGTTGAAGATCGCGGTTTCAATCCTTATTGCTCGAAGTGTGTGGTCAGTGTTGAGTAAGCTATTGCTTCGTAACAGGTTGGACGATGCTCTATAGATGCTACACATTGACAGATCCAGTACTTTGAAAAAAAGTATTAAGAGTATGTGCATGATCATTAGTGTGGGGCCGTTAGATTTCGCTTACACTGGATAGTCTAAGCGTGTGTTGTGGTTGAGAAAGAGCGTAAATGTGCCAACATAGATCTGATATGAATCATGTAAAGTTGATTGAGTATTGAAAGGACAAAAAAAAAGACAAAGGGGGGTGGCGGTGGGGGCGGGCAGTTATGCCTGCCTCTGAAAAGTGAGCATTTTTGTGAGTAATGGAGCAGAAGACCCGTTGTGACCGAACCCTTACGGAACATGAAATTAAATGTTACATTACAAAGTTGAGAATATTTTCTAAATACTCATACACCATCAATGATAAGTTCACCTTGATACGCGTATAAAAAAAGAAACGTATACATCCAGTAAGCATGGGAAATATGAGTTGTGTATGCAATCAAAACTCGACGTATCAATTGCCCCATTTCGCCAACAACGCCCATATAGGTTACGAGGAGAGTTTCCTTCCAGAGCTTTTACTCATTGAGTATACATGTATGCATTACCGTTTATGGATGCATAACATTAAAAGGACTAATTATTGGCCACGTCAATTACAAAAGTCAATTGCAGCCAGCCAGTATTGTTCCCAGCCATTAAATGTAAATACATGTAGTCTAGAATTAGGCCAAGGACGTTAATGAGCATTAATAATAAAAGTTGACCTACTTTCAATCCTCAATAGGGTGACCCTGTAAAGTGCTAATGCCCACGCTCCGTTAGTACTTTGAGGCTGCAAATTTGATTCTGCGCTCTGAGTATTAAGTGTTTCAAATTGCTGCCTTGTGTTGTAAGCCAGTAGATTTACAGAGTGCAGTACTTCAGGCAAAAGCTGAAAATGCCTACATAAATATGGCGGTTGATTACTGATTTCCATTTACATCATGCAGCATTAACAGCTGACACAACTTAAAAGACTTTTCCATTATAAAAAGCCAACTTCATTTCCAGCTTTCCCAAATGCCGATGTACATGTACATGTACATGCACGTATCTGTAACACGAATTCATTTTCATTGAAGGTCTATACTCAGACATTGGAAGGGGGTGGGTATGTTAGCCGAACCACTCATTGATTGTCATATTTTCTTCTGAAACTGTGATGAGAGGGGATATGCAATATTCGGGGAAACATCTAAAAGGTAGTCATCGATCAATTGTCTGAGCAGAAGAACTACCCCCACCCCAATTACAATAAGTTGGACTTTGTTGAAACCTGCAGTCTTTAATACCTTGGCACAAAGAGAGTAATGAGAGAATAACTGATTTATCAAGAAAACTCTTAAGCCAGTCTTTATGCGCATGTGCAATCTTGTCTGCTGTGTTTAGTACTATGTTTGAGACTATAGGTGTAAATTACTACATGTATGTTCACGAGATCCATCAATCCGTTGTGACCCATACGTCCCATGTATTAGCCACAAAGTGACCCTGATAACGGCTGTTGTACTGCATGTGATTGAGCATTTGGCATGATACATCGTTTGTAACAAGCAGTTGGACCCCTTTGCACTTCCTGACCGTACAGCATTCACGCATACCCCGTAATGCTAGGGTCACATATTCCCTATAATCAACACCGAATCAGCTCACAGTGTTTAGAATGTCTTATTTTATCCATTGTATTGTATTGCGTATGTTTTTTTCCGGGGATAGAATCATATTTTGATCAAGAGTTTCTCACCAGCTACAACAGTATTAAACGTCAAGCATTTACATTTTTTGTGATTGTCATACTGAAAGGGCTTAGTCACATTTTACCTTTTATTCATTTGCAACATACACAACATCAGCATGGTAGTTTCCTCACAGTATTTGGAATATGAAGAGAGGCGTGCCTTAAAAACATCGGGCCATAATGGTGCTAACAAGGCAGCATTAAAAAGAATAGGCAACCCATCGGGTCTTAAATTTAAAACAAGCTAACCCACCGTCATGCCTAAACTCATCCAACACAGACCCGACCGCTATTCTTATTTTACTCCATGTTGTTATATTGAAATAAAGAATATTTAATTTAAACGGTGCATCCTTCATGAGTCTGCCGTTGTTAAATCTTGTAATTGGCAGCTTCGTCGCATTGGACAAATTAGAAAGTTTGTTACAATGGAAGATTCTGAGAAAGTTGTTCATGCCCTCATCAGTTCTCGTCTGGATAATTAAAATTCACTGGCTCCCTGTCAAGCAAAGCATACATGTAGTATACAGGATTGAAACACTGGCCTCCAAATACCTCATATGGACTTGCGATATAAGCGTGAACTCTCGCTACCATACCCACAGCTTAGATGACTGCAGTCATTCAATACCCTATTGCTCAAGGAATTTCACTCACAAATCTTCTTATGGTGATAGAGCCTTTAAGACAGCATGCAACACCTAAATGATGGAATAAACTTCCTCTGTCGATAAAACAATCAAAGGCTCTTACTTACAAGAGCGCCTGAACATTTATTGAAATTTGCGCTATAAAAATATCATTGTATTTACTGTATTGTATAGGTTGAACAATATAAGCAAGTAAATTTGTGACAATGTTCTTGATCCATTGAATACACTATTGAACGCATCATACAACATTGTAGGTCATGACTAGCGTACGCCTGTTGACACCGTTGCGATGATGACCGGTTCAAGTCCTGGTCAGTGCTGCCTCTGCCTCTGCGCGTGGGTGGCAGTCATCGTGGTCTTCGTTCCCATTACTGGTCAGTGGTTTCTGTTTATTATGGTAGGTTTGTGGCAGGAATATGTTGCCAGAATTACAAAATTACAAAACATGTACTAATGAACTGAGCTCACATTTCTCGAGAGATGTGTAGTTGAGGTTGGACGTTTAATCAATTAACCAATTAATCAATCGGGGAGGTGTTGGAAGACAGGCACACACATTGTGTTGCCTACCTCAATTGTGTCCATCGTTATGCTGTTTAAGTCAGACATGCACGGTAATTGTAGACGAAAACAATCAGACATGACAGTGTTACCCCCACCCGTCATATATGTTGTGATTATGTGCACATTGGAGTTTGACCCTTAACCCAGCGTATTTCTCACATGGAACCATATAATACTGTTTTCAACTGCTAACTGTCAGGCTGGGGATCTGGACACATGGCTTGTATGCTAGCGTCCTTATCAATTTGGGCTGATTGAAAATAAAACCATGAACTTAGTGGTGGTTTATAAATGTGGTGGTTTATAGTCGTGATCCAAGTCTTGCTCTCACGACTTTACAATTTACACCAGGTCATTGGCCCACTTATTGATCTTCAATTGATCCTTTCTCACATGCTTGCATCGGTAGCAGCTTGTATTCAGCTCACAATGCTAATCACCCACACGATAACTCACTCCCTCTTTCAACCCAATAACCTGTACCTAATTAACGTGTATGTGCCTAGGACCAATGTGCAACTGCTTTAAGGATGAGTTTGGACCACTGTCAGAACTGACTTTAAGGATGAGTTTCGTCACGAGTCCAACACCCACTGTCAGAACACGAAAGACGAACATGGGAATCGAAACCCACGACCTTCATTCCACCGCAAGGTGGGTCACGAGTCCAACGTGATGATCCGTGCGTATGCATCAAACTAGGCCACGAAAGCACACACGAACATGGACTTTGAAGGCTGACCGTAGGGAGGCAGTGCGGAGACCTTGCGTTAAACGCAGAATTTACCCGCACGTGGCAAGACACCACGATGGTCTGTACCATATACTTTTGTAATCACACGGTGCGTTTTTAGCATACAAATTATGCTGATCGCACGGATAAAAAAGTTTCATAACGCAAGCCCGTAGTTTGTTCAAGTACTTTGTCACTGCCTGAAAACGCCGTAGACGCCGCAGACCTCAACACGCCTTGCGGCGACCACAAGGTGGAATTCCTTCGCTTTTATAATCGACAAAGCATCAAAGCCCAAAGTTTCAAATAGGTTTAAGGCTCCGTTGGCTGCTTTGTCTTTACAACGAAAAGCCCAGTTTTTTTATTTGTGTTTATTTTGTTAGACGACAATATATACCTCAAACATACGAGTTAGGCTTTTTAGCATCATCCAACACCCACATGCCGTCTTCTGTCATGCGGTAAATGAACTAATAGCACGGGCAAATCTTATGTATGGAGAGAACAGAGTCCACACGATCTCATGAACCAACACCATGTGTTTTAATAAGGAGATGCCACACTACGTTTTGGTAAACTTAATGCACTAGACTCCTCAGTTTGTCACTGTTTCTGCACTTCGTGGGTAGATGACTCAGTAGAATTCCTAATTAAGTGGTATTAATGGAAGCACTGCACACCTTTGGACAGCGTTTGTTGTATTCAAGAGATACATTCAAAACATAGACTTTCACTTCACGACATCCAGACTTTTCTACTCTTCTGTTGTTTCGTAATGCACATTAAGGCCACCCTCATTAAAAATAACTGCACCGTGCACCGTTTCCGTTGCCGCTTTTGGGATTTTGGGATTACAACCGGAATTGGAGACAATTGAGAGATAGTATTTATCGGTTAGGGTAGTATATGTGGAAATATAAAAGGGGACTGTGTGCAGTCTAGGAGGGATACTTCATTGAAAATAGGGCTAGGCTAGCAAAGCCATGCGAGCGTTACAAACGTGCGTGTAGCTTTGCCTTCGTGTGGAACTTAAGGCCATCTAAGCATTTGACGTGGGTGGGTGTGGAACTCATTACACATACATACTAGTATATTCATAATACATATAACGCTGTGAAAACGATACATATATGCATTATACGGAAATGGTGAAATGATAAATAAGGAAGTTTGTGTATACATTGTATTATGAAATGTAGCTTACCGTAATAGTGCGTGACACAAAACCCCACAGTCCCTGTGTGGCAACGGCTTTGAAAACGCACAGTCACCATGACAAATACCGTAAGTGATGACCACATGGTGTTCCATCTCATTAAGCAGACGGATATATGGATGCACGCATAAGATGTTTAGCTTTAAAGTGGTTTCCCTGCGGTGTGAGTGATGATCGGCTCATCCATCAATTTTAAAGCTTGTCTCAGCTTGACAGTTTCTGGTCCTCGCATAAATATATGATATATGCTACTCAATGAGTCTTCTTGTTTGTGGAAAGCTACCTCTGGTTACACACGCCGTGATTTGTATGATATCAACCCTATTCTAAATATTTTGATTGCAATTAAATATGAGTATAAAGATAGTTGGATATCGAAACTGACCCCCACTTTGACCCCCCCCCCATTAAGGGTGTTTTTTGGAAATATTCACGCAGAGTTGGGTTTGATGGGGCTAGGGAATTGGAGATTGGGCTCAGTCAATTCTATGTTGATGAAAATTGACAGGAACCGCTCAGTTTCAAGTTACTTCTAATGCGGGACCACTTAATGTTGTCAGCATTAGAAGCTCTCTTTTTACTTCTCAGATTGGAGCATTTTATTGGAGAGAATGTTATTCATGTTCTTATCTTTCTGTTGCAGGGTCACGTCATTTGCAGTAACTTAGACTGTGAGGGTTTTCGATACTTACGGAACCCTCTTTCCATCCCCTATCCCATGAACCACTTCCCTTTTGACTGTTGATACTCCCACAGGTGTAATACGCAGCCTCTATACATCAGATTGAAGTTTGCAGTTAATTATTTGTGATATATCCATTAGTGCTTTGGGGAATGAAATTTAGCTATCAAGGTAATTAATGCAAGATGAAGGGGTCTTATTTTGTAATGAAGCTAGATATGATAACATTGCGTATCATTAGTTTAAACTGATGATACCAATCATCCAATACCAATTGGAAAAACAGTGCTTTAGAACTGAAAACGCATATACTAGCAACATATAAGCTTTTCCATCACTTAGAAATATGTGCAATATGACGAACATCATGCACGTATTTAATAGATTTTCATTCATTATAAGACTGATACTTCTTCGATTTTGACACAGTGAATAAGTTTATGCTTTATATGGAGCACATTGGGAATAACACATATTTAGAATGGGGAATAACATTCTTTCTCCCCAGTTTGCCGTTTATTGTTGATTCTGTTTGGTAAAGAGCCGTAGGAGATCAGGTTAACTTTCTACTTTGTGAACGGTCCTCTTAAGTGGTCTTCAGTAGCTCAGTCGTTAGCGCGTACGACTTGAAAACAGGAATTGCCTGCGTCGCAAGTTCGCGGCCCGGTCATGGCAGACACAGTGTCACCAAAACCGATACGTCGTACGTCTGCCACTGAGTTGCTGATTTCCACACAGCACGTCGCCACCGTACAGTGTTACTACTAGACGGTGGCGACACCAAGCGTTAAAAGGCGTGTCCCGTGTAGAGAAGAGCCACACCGCTGCACGTAAAAAGAACTCACCTAGTTTGAAAACTATAGCTAGTGCGATCCCCCACCCCTGAGGCTCAGTTGGCTACCTATGTACATGTACAAACACCACTTGGCCTCCCATTCACGCGTTGCTTCATAAGAGAAGGCCAGTCTCTCATCTGAGACTGGCTTACTTGTGAATTACATATCCAGATCCAGATCCAGAACGGTAAACACCATCAAGGTAAATAATTCGGTTAAACTGTGGAGATAAAAAGGCAATGGTCTGGTTTAATGTGGTGATAACACTAGCTATGCACTTGTGGTGTCTTAGCCTACTCTCGTTCGCTAAATCACACTCGAGCAGGCCTACACGCCACTCGTGCAAGCTAGTGTTATCTCCACATGCCTTAACCTAATCCGCTATGTAACGTAGTATGGATATTTTCCCCTGGGTGATAATCATAAATCGGTACATGGGGTATGCCTCACAGTATCTGACGAGAAATAAAGAGATAACACTTATCAATCTGATTCCATTCGCACGTATAATACAAGTAACCCTCATATAATATTCACATTTATGATTGCCTAAATACAAGTAAATCTCGGATATTAAATAATATTCTCAGCACATTAATACTTTAGCTATGACCAATCGCGATAACATAGTTTGCAGGTAGAAACCTGTTATATAAGCACATGTTCTGTTTTGTAATTAACACTTGCGACTCGAGTATACATGTGATAAACAGTCATGTTAATGATTCCAAGGGTAATTGCGGAGAAGAACAATCAGTATGTCTTATATAAACTATGGACAGCGTTGGCGTCAATGACCATGATGTTTGTATGGAAATAGATGTTGATAAAACGTATCCTCCTGTTAATACCTGGAAACAGGTATCAAAGAATGGCCCAGGGCATTTTTTGTCACAGTAGACCGTATTGCAGCTGTAGAGTTAAAAGTAAAAACCTTCCTGGCATTTCACATAGGGGTTCAATAAAAACTCTCAGTCAGGGCATTTCATTTCAGCAAACCCCACTCAGAGTCAGTCATGCACTCTCATCAACCTGTCAATGTTTATATCCAGTGGTGATGATTTAACGTCTTTGCACCCCAGACTGTGTCATTTACGACCATCGACGACCTCACCTTTGGTTGGGTGCCGCCTTTGGAAACTTACTATGTAAAACCAGTACAGTGTCCCACCACGGCTACATTCAATATGTGTCTTAATTTGCCTAATCATCACGCTAAGATATATGATTAACGTTGAATAATTTCCAGAACCATATAGCTGTATGGAAACGTTATGCAGAGCAGACTTGACTCTCACGTCATGTAGTCCTACACGTTCCATTCAAATACCTGGCTTTAGCCAATTACAAATTAGAAGGAAAGTCAAGGGATACACTAACTAAAACAAAGGCAACATGGTATACTTGGCCAGTTGGGGCTAACATGTATGTCCAAAGCGTAATAGCGTAGACAATTTGTTTGGGAATAACAATCAGTTAAATAACATTATCTCACTTAACCAATATCCGTCATGCTAAGTCTAACGTCACAGTCTGATCTATACTAATAATTCGAAATTTCGTATAACTCGAGTTTAAAAATGTTCCCACTTGAATTTGAATTTAAATACGCCTTTCCTTTTTCCATTATGTATCTGTTAAGTATGCAATGTTTCAGGTGTCTCCGGATCACGCATCATCATCTTCATATCCCATTCCGGATCAGACACAGATAGATGTGGATTGGTAACCAATCCATGTCGCTCGCTCCACCTCGTCCTGTCCCTCATCACACAACAGAATCTGGATCATCTAGCCAGCGAAAATCATCAAATGCCACTCAATATGACCAATAATTGGACAAGCAGTGCTCTTCAAAATATCTTTTCAAAAGTAAAGCCTGATAGCAATATTGACCCTGGCAGTGATAGTCTAGATACAAGTCATCAGAATGGATACCATCATGTCGAGGATTTGCAAAGTAGTGCATCAAAGGCAAGCCGTATATCAAAAATTATAAATGGCCACAATGCGCCCAAAGCAATCACCATATTTATGGACGGAAGTCTCAATAGGCTCTACACGGTGTGCTATGGAACACATGAGAATGGTGCGCTCATTTTCAACCCGCTAGAAAACCTCATATCACTCACGCTGTCTGGTTATAATGGTTCTCCAGTCTTGGGATGTGCCGAGCGGCAGGATAGTAACTCATTTTTACACATACTGCAACCAAATCGTGAATCCAACTTCACAGTTATATTTGACAATGTGCATATCCAGAATTCCATTCTGCTAATGGCCAATGTGAATGTGAGGATCTTGAACAGTATTTTGACTGATTCACCATTACGGACAGCTGATGGGTGTTTGTTCGTGCATGTGTTCCTGCATCATTCAACTTTTATACGCAATCGCCTCTGCGTTATCACCGAAGACTGCTATCGTGTCATTGACACCTATCTCTTCTCCGAAGTGATGACTGTCGATATATACAACTCTATCTTCCAGGATGTATATTTCATCCTAACAGCCATGTACACGTTCCATATCCACCTGGAAAACAGTGTCTTCAACAAGGTCATCGAGAAGGAAACTGGCATTTGTGGCATTAACATAACGGTCCCCTACGACGACGGTCTCATAACGGTCACCAACAGCTCATTTCACCACATAGTGCATTATGATCCAATTTACAGCGGTATTAACATTGAAGCGGCCGCTCTCCGTATCGAGTCATGGGGTCCACCTTCTAAAAACCCTAGTATCAACGCCCTCGTCTCCATAACAAACTGCACGTTCATGCATAACGAACGAGCCCTTAGTATATCAAGGAACTTCAAGGAGGTTCACGTTGACAGTTGCACTTTCATGTACAACGTGGCCATGCATGCTGCATCGGCAATTCGTATAGCAATGAATTATGAGGTGCCGGCTTATATTACGAATTCTTATTTCTATCATAATGCGGCCGGGCAGAGCCGGCATCATAATGTACCCGGACGCTTCCATATCAACGATGACCAGATCCACATCCAGAGTGACCTCATCAATGGGATCATATCGCTGGTTGGAAAGGGCGGAGCTATACGCATACACAAGGGCATGGTTCTGATAGAGGTAGGTTAATGCACTGACTAATAGGAGTACACTCAGATATACCGACACTTATGTGTATTTTTGTATTTGCATTACAAGCGAGCTCTTAATTACCATACGTTTAATTAATCTAGTATTTGCGATAGAAATTGTACAAGTTGTGAATTTGCTCTGACAACTTGAATATATAGCTATTAACACGGTGAAATTTAATTTCCATGGGTAAATGCACTCTAATGGGCTACTCAGCTTCCTTGGTATCTCACGACAAGCATGTGTTTGCATCAATAAGTCTTGTAGAGTTCATAGGGAATTCGGCTATTTTGCAAGAAAGATGCTCTCTTTACATGGGAGGTATGCCTCCATGAAAAGTATTTAGAAAAAGTCCAGACAATTCTTTAACCTCACGGCTGCAATTTCGTTCCATCACATTTAAGGTAGATATTAAAGACGTGTATTCACTCCGTTTCTCTACATGTTCTTTGCAACATCAACGTAGCAGAGGTAATTGATCATTGGTCAATTTCAACACAGTACTCACCTTTGCAGAACTGCACGTTTGAGAACAACACAGCGCGCATGCTGGGAGGTACGGTGTTTGTGGACCGGAAGAGCACCCTCAACATCTCCCGCTCGTCCTTCACTAACAGCCATGCGGAGGGCGCAGCGCCGAGAAGCGGCAGCAGGCTCGCAGTCCAGGGGGACATTCTCTACTCTTCAGGTTTTGTGAACATCCACGGGTCCACATTCCATACCCGTGCTGCTAGGGTATGCTACACTTTAAATTGTTTTTTTCCATATATATCTCACTCATTAAATCGCTCATTATTAAAAAAAACTCACTCTAGGGCTACACTACTTTTTTATTCACTTTCCAGCCACTAATCCAGTAACGCAATCCTCACTGATTACCTACTATTTATCCATCAGGTTTTGTTAACATCCAAGGATTTATATCCCAGGTGTTTGCTGCATAGAGTCTGGTATTGTTTACTTTTGAATTCATAATTTAAAATTCATGGCACCTGACATACTCACTAAATAATTCACACATACACACACCAAAACACCCAGTAAGTCATGAATGCACTATATCACACACTAACGCAGCCACTCTATCTGTTATTCATCAAACATAAATTAATTTTCTTGAAATCATAAATGATAGGCTTATCCTAAACGTATATTTTAATATAGCAAGATTTATATGGTAAGGAACAAGCCTAACCTCAACCCCGAACACTACTGCTATAATTGTAACAATAATGTTTGTATTTGCAATTTGTTTAATTTTAGACGACACAGATAATCTCATTGTTGTTGTTTTTACTACTTATTCTGTGTTTGGAGACAATAAAATTTTGGTTAATTTAGTTTATTCCGACGTTTCGACACGTAAGTGTCCTCTTCAGGGAATATTTTAACAATTTATAAAAACGTAAAGATCAAGAAATAGCCTAAAACCGAAACCTAAAACGTCGGAATAAACTAAATTAACCAAAATTCTATTGTCTCCAAACACACAGAATAAGTAGTAAAAACAACAACAATAATTTTTATATTAGTTTACTATACTGTATGGGAATAAATGTAGCAATGGCTTGTGCGACTACATGGTATGTGAAAACAATAGCTATTGTTTTTAAAACACAATTTGTGGCATCATGTGCTGAATGATAAAGCAATCCTTAGATTGCTGCCTTACTAATTAAATATGTAAATCTTTTAAGTGGTCTGTGCGGAGACAATCCTGTTTTATACTCGTAGAATAAAGTCATGTATAAAACAAGCAGCCACCCTTTCACAATCCCGCTATGGTGTGACATGTGATCACTCTTTCTGGCAGAGATAAAGATTGAGCTGAATAGCCAAGAATGTGAAACACATTTTGTGCAAATTACTGTGATTTAAAGTATAATTTGGAAATGCAAGTTACAATGCCTAAGGCAATTCCAAATGAAATTGCGTTGAAATCGTTGAACTTGCACATCTAAAATGCCACCAAAGATTGAGACAGATTGCCATATATGTTGTAGAAGACTCATTCCATGCCCTAATTATTTGGTAGATCCTGTCAGCCCAAAGCCTTTCACGTACTATTTGAAGTCTTATCCTAGACACTAATTGCGTTTAAGCGGATTTCGTGAGGATAACAGATGACCTAAAATTCACTAGACTAATAAGGCGGGTGTTGAACTAAAATCTACTGCCTGTTTAGGTCGACTTTATATGAAGGTGAAGTGTGGACAAATGGAAAATGTGTTCATTCTGCCTTTCTTTTCTTTTTCTGTCTATAAACAGATACTCAAAGCAGCGTCCAAAAGACAGAAGGGGATGGCTTTTTGCAAGAAGACATACATGTTATATGCTCAATTTCAATAGGACATAATGCTATACCTGGGAATTCTATTGACAGTTTTATCTAACTCTCTAAAATGCAACACTATTAAACCTACCACTTCAACCATCCTTATCCATTCGGGCTTATTACTAATTGAACATGGGCATTGAATGCTGTGTGAATGGGAAAGCCGTGAAATCCACGATGCACATTACCTTTCTACGTGTGAAACGCGGAATGCTCGAATGCATGACATGATTAATGCCAATGTGATATCCAATATCAACTAAACCAATCTACATTTTCATTTTGTGGGGGGATCCATTTTGTGGATTATGTGGCCTGATTGATAGACTCCAATAAATAACACTAAATCATTGGCAAAACATCCCAACGTTCTAACGCTGAAAATAATATCATTTTGAATCAAAAATACTTTCAAATTGCTATAAATTATTCATTTTCGGGATTCTAATTTTTAATAAAATAAGTTTTCAGAACACTAAGGAACACTAAAGAACAAAACTAAGCCAAATATCAAGATGAGACCGTCTGTAATGTCCAAAATAAAACAACTTGCGTATATGAATATTATAACCATCATTAGAAAACCATTAGAGATAATGGTAGCTAATCAATGCACTCAAAGATAAAACATACTTAAGACACTTAAATGGATAATCAATATTTGATAAACAATAGGATATAACACAAGCGGCGATAACTTGACATGCCGGTAACATCGTCGTCCCCCTGTTGCAGGACCACGTGAGCGTTCTACGTCACTCCGGTCAGCACTGGTCCATGAATGTGGACAGCATCTACTTCGAGTGTCCGCTCGGCCACCGCTTGCTCATGGTCAATACCACATCACACAAGTGAGACATTCAAACCACCTTATAGTCAGTCTGGTGCGCCATATACCTTTTATACACAATAAACATGGGCAACATCTACTACTTCCAGTGCCTCTGAGGTCATCGTTTAACTGTTCATGGTCAATGTCTGTAGGTACTAGATGAGATGCGCACAGTGTAATATGTGATCTTAAAAGCATCGATGATTTGCTGTAATACACCAGCTCAGTCAACCGCTCCATCATTACAAAATCATTCTTTGTCATATTCTAAGCAACTAACGGCCAAGAGCTACTGTTAGTGGATGATGTAAACATGATGCTATATTATAGGCTGATCTTTTAAAGGCACAAGCAAATGCTCTGTGGTCAAGCGTGTGTACCATAGTATATAAGCATCTATATGTTCAAGAGTTTGGAGACATTCTACAATGTGAGCAAATGGTACCATCAAACAGAAACATTGTATAACCTTCCAAATACTACACACATCCTTTATCCTACCTATGCATGCCTCATCTCCCCAGAATCCAGTCCGAGGGTCTGATGAAGTCGCACAAACTGGACCAGCTGTACTACTACTGCCAGACGTGCGGCAACAACCAGTACAGCACGGACCGTGGCTTTATCAACTACACCGTTCTCGACTCCACCACCGAGTACTTCACGCTGTTGATTAACGGACGCAAGCCTTTCCAGGTACTGTGTGATTCTTGTGTGCTATAGATATAGCGTGTTCAGAGGCCACTACTACTGTCAATATTAACCACATCTTGTCCAGTAGAACCTCTCTATTAGGACCACCTTTGAGACCAGTGTTACTCTACACAGAGTTTCATGTCGGTAGATTGATGAAGGTTTTGACCGTGAAAAGAGGACTTCTTATAGAGGTGGTCTCAATAAGGTGGTCTTAATTGGCGGGTTCACTGTATGCAACTTGTGTGATACTAGTGTAGATGACCATACAATATGGTAAAATGGATTTGGTTAAATCGTGCCTTATTTGAGACATGATTACACCTTATATGCCATTACATTTGTCACATTAGCATGCTTGTTGAACACTCTTTCGTGTTGTGTTTTTATGGTGGAAATATCAAACAGACAGACTGTGAAATTTTCGCGGAACCCTGTAAAGATTCGAAAAGCCGTAGCCTCGAACTCACAATCTTCTGTTCTCACCAGACCAGTCATATGGACAAATGACTCAGACCGTTAGGCTAACCTCCCCAGACGCTTATAGACGTGCTCAGACGTGTTCAGCCACGGTGTTAATAACATACGGATTAGGCTTTGCAACACTTGTATGGTTCTATTTCTGTCTCATCCTCTATCATCTAGCCTTCATCCCCGAACACATCCCAGGCATTTGTGACACGTGCATGATATTAGTGTAACCTGGTCAGACACCATGCGCTGTTGCCGCTACTTTCTACAGACTCCCCCAACTTTCAACTTCTCGACGACTCGCAACCGCCTCCGGGTTTCGTGAAACCAACGGAGAGGGAGAGAGAGAGGGCGGGAGTTCCATATCCTTGTGATTCGGAGGCACACGCTTGGGCTCAAACTCGGAATTCTGCCTGGCACAGATCGTCAAATAGTCTTATAACAGCGACCGTGAGACCATTAGAACTCTCTAGCATGACCACTGGTCACCCCACACTGGCCCCATACACTTAACTGCTTCCTGTGCGTTCTATCTGCGGGCGGTAGCCACCCTTCCCCTTTAACCACTTAACTTGATACCGGGGAACCCTACAAACATCATCTCACGATCTTCTGTTCTCACCAGCCCAGTCATATGCGTATGGACAAATGACTCAGACCGTTGGGCTAACCTCCCCAGACGCTTAGAGACGTGTTCAGACTTAGCCAGGTAGTTTATCACATACGGATTAGGCTTTGCCACACTTGCATGTTTCTATTTCTGTCTCATCCTCTTTCATCTAACCTTGATCCACGAACTTTTCCCAAGCATTTGTGACACGTGCATGGTACGAGTGTAACCTGGTCGGTCACCATGCGCTGCTGCCGCTACTTTTCTCCATCTTCATTCAAGGCAATACTGCTCAAAGAAAAATGCCCATAATCATATGAACGGATATCCGATAACTGATGCTTTTATATTCAATGCTTGCGTCGCTTAATTCACCTGAAGCGAACGCACTTTGTTTTCTATGTTTGCTTCATTTGTATCTAACTATATGTTTATGTATGTCTCTAGAAAGCTACAATGTTTATAATTGAACAATTGCTGTACAAACTAAATCAACTATTAGAGACTTATCAGGTATGAGGCGACATCGAACTGATTAGTTTCTGCATAAATTCTTCAAATTGATGCAATGTCTGCATGTCTATTGACAATCATGCATGCACTGTCCAGTCGTGGCAATTTGTTAATTAAAATGAGTCAGTATCGTGCCAGCAACGCTGTGTTCTCTGAACACTTAAATCTAGTTGTCCATGAAAATTATCACGTAACCATAGATACAGTGAACTTAATTATTGTTTGCTAAATGTGCTAATTAATAATGAGTATGTGTCGTGCAAGACGCCGTGTATTCTGCAGCTACATGCACTTTACTACAGGTCATGTGAACCTGTCTTAATATGGTCTATTGGCGAGTCATTGTATGTTCATATAAAAGTTCCGAGAAAAAATACAGAACACTGACCCAATTCGGAATGTGATTATGATCGCAAAGTAATGATACATTATGAGCCAACCTTAAGATATCGTAGAGTGAAATCGTGTGCACACTTTACACCGTATGTATTAACTTCTGTAACTTATTTTCATGTCTCGGTGTCCATTAACAGTAAGGGTCATCGTACAGTAATAATCTAACCCTGAAATCTTGTCAACACACTGACACATCGTTGGGATTCAAGAAAAGTGCAATTAAGATGATAAAAATATGAGTGCGTGCGCATGCCATTTACTCCCACATGGCCATTGATCACTGCCATGTTGCTGGTAATGGAGAGTCTGTGTGGTGCCTGGCAGCGTTGATGAGCACACATTTGGTGCTTCCTAGTTGACACTTTAAAACGTGTCAACGTGACCCATAATTCACAAGTGAATCTATTCCGCATTCAAGACAGCACCGGAACGTACATGTACATGTTTAATGAGTTGCTGATCGTCTACAAGATCATATTTCTAAGTTGTGTTGAAGCTATTGCGGAAAATGTCAAAAATGACTTTACGGAAGGCAGGATATAATGAACACAGAGCCAAACATAAATAAATCGAACCCTTATGAAGGTCACTGAGTATGTAAACATTGTACGAAGTCTCAACGTATTTTGACAGCAATATTGATACTATTGCATAACAGGTTGCAAGTGGATCTAAATTGGCTTTCTGGAAGGCACACTTTAATTATATTAAATTGCATGCAAAGTGACTAAATTCGTATCACGTCGTAGCTCCCACATACCTACTGGCTTTGGAACATTTGGACAGACCAAAAGTCTACACGTTGTTACATCATTCAATTATGCAGAGAAGCTATTTCTTTAGTTGCAATTCTAAGATTACCAATTACCCGAAGGTTGCCGCCCTGAGACAAGGGTGATATCATATGTCTTGTGTTATATTTGCTTCAATATATCAGTGTCGCTAACTAGCAAGGAGAGACGCAGAACATAATTTGGTTACGTAACTTTGCAATTACGTAGAAACGACCCTAGTCCAAACATCTTTTTTTTTTCTCTAAATATTTAGACATGCCGGGGCAAGTGCTGTATCCTTTCTAACAGAAATCGTCACTATACAAATCGATACTGTCTAAAGATAAATCATGAGTGGGTTGGATAAGTTATTATTTATTATCAATCTATACGAATATTACATGTACATATACACTGTATCATCATCAGACGTGTCCGACAATTTGGCAAAGATGCAGATAAATATATGTATACATATGTCAGTATAACACATTTATACTGTAACTCTCTTATGGCGTGGGGCATCATGTTGGAGAGTTTTCTGCGCATGTCTGACCTAGTTCTACAATAATAGAGTCTAATGCCAGACCTAATGCGTCTGAGCACCACTATATTTCCTTAGAATGATCCATTTTTACAACCATTCTTATCATGTCAGACTTGCTTTCATTTTAGCCGTATTTCTGAAGAAGACCAATACGTATATAGAGTGATTTAATAGCAAATTTCAAGTTTAAATGCATCTAGTTTATCAAGAGCAGAGAGGAAATCAATTTATGTAAATTTTCAGTCTTCACGCAGATGATGGATGTATACGTCCAACTCCTCAACGGGACAACTAAAAAGAATGCAGGATTTTGTGTGGCTCGTTGAATGCATTTAATGAACAGCTTAGGGATTGATACTTTTTATCGTTATTATATCAAGCTAATAGTGAAGTTTGCTGTTTTCCTTTTCTCCAGTCACACTCGGTTCACTTTGCCTACGGCAATATCACTTGCCGCGCGTGCCCGTATGGAGGTGCGTGTGACACTTCGATCGCAGCGGTCGCCAACTTTTGGGGCTATAGGCACGATGGTACGGTCAGCTTCCAACACTGCCCGCAGGACTATTGCTGTTCATCCACAGGTAAAGTAAAAATACTTTGAAGACCATCTTGGCTTGGCTTCAAGTGGTCTAAAAAGGGAGGTGACCTCTTAATGGAGGTTTGTGGGGTCTCTGCATGGTTGTTTGTGGGGTCTGTTTATGAAGGATTGTTACTGAAAAATGATCTTATTATATGCAAACGTGGCAACATCATGCTTATTGGTGTTATACTAAGTCTGGAACAAGAATATGTATCTTATAAAATATTTTGACCTCTTCATGAACGTGAAGTAAAATGCAGCTACTTATTTACACACCGAACAACTCACTGCCATACAAATTCTTATCTAACTATCTACCAAGTAGGAGGCCACTACATGTATGCCTACGGAGTAGTACAGACTACAGCCCACGCCCGTCTGTTGTCCCCACGTTAGAGGGTGGTTTTCATGAGACGTTTTACTCCGACTGCCTGTGCTTTCAGCGTGCCGTGAGATCGCCTCGTGCGCGCCTCACCGTCACGGGCGGCTGTGCGGCCAGTGCGCGGCCGGCTACTCCGAGGCCACCTTCTCCACCAACTGCGTGCCTGACCACACCTGCAGGGGGCACTTCTGGGTGGGTAACTTTAATAATTTTACCGTTGGCATTGGTCCTCTCTCGAATAGGGTTTGTGAAACGTAGCCAGTGCTCTATACAGAGAATCTCCACTCGTTGTCTGTCCGAAAATAACAAATAGGGGATGGAGGATGAGGAGAGGCATTGTTTTGTCATGTTCCGGGTCGTTTTATAGCAGACGTGTGTTAGGTTATGTCATGTTCACCAACATTTATTGAAGTGAGCTATAGAAGTATGGACTATAAGTTTTTAATACCATTGGGGTTGAATATCTATGTTACCCAACATCTATGCCCGGCGATTGCTGAAATGGTCGCTGATCATAGAAGTTTTGCCTTTTTACCATATGTAGCTTTAGTGTACAATTCTTTGGGTGATACTTGTACAAATTGCTGGTTGATATAAAGTTAATCGTATCTAAATGCACTTTATTTGTATGTGAACTGTATGAATATCCCTGTTCATTCCTTGTAGGTCTACCCGTTCACCCTTGCCGTGGGCGTGGTATACGCCCTCTTCCTCGTCTTCCAGAAGGACATCCGCGACTTCGTGTTCGTGGGCGGCGCCAGCAGCACTGGGTGCTGGAAGCGCTATGTGTTAGTTCCGGCACGGAGGGTCGCATACGCCTTGTTCGGGAGGAGCGGAGGAAAGACTAAAAGTGCACTGGAAAGCCACAAGAAGAATGGGGATGTTGGTGGTGTGAATCAGGGATGCTATGAGTTGGCCAATTGTAGTGACACCCCAGCTCAGATGGAGGGGACTGTGGACAGTAAGACTAGTGCTGATGCGTCCAATGGGGACTGTAATGTGCAGAAGGAGCCGGGCTTTCTCATCATACTGTTCTATTACTTCCAGGATGCTCTTCTATTACATATCGACACCGTCTATACAAAAACGGTGAGAGATGAAGCGTATTTACACCATGTTACGAACATCATCTTGATTATATGGACTGAACGTGGAATGTTAATTCGATTAGATTCACAAGCTGTTTATATTCGCCCATAGATCATTTCTAACTTCTTCTTTTAGCAGAACTGGGCAAAACGTTATGCAACAAACCAACAATCTTAGGCTGAGGTCAACAGCAAATTATAAAATCATGTAGTTAACAAGGTTTTCCATATACCAGCAATGATCTAAAAACAATTTAAAATGCCTTTCATAGTCATTATCTAGCAGACGGATACAGTATGCGTGTTACTTCCAGGTGAGCCGAATGGAGAAGCAGATCAAGGACATCCTGATCGGGTTGTTCCGCTTCCGCTTCGACATCTTCACGTTCTTCGGGGACGTGTGCATGTTCCCTGGCCTCACGCCCGTCTACAAGACCTTCTTTAAGTCGCTCTTTGTGCCATATGTACTGCTGCTTTTTGGGGTGTTCTACCTCGTCTACCGATGGTGAGGACGATTTTACCCTATGAAGCTATTTTGGAATATTCATACTTGTGCATTTAGCTAAAATTTCTTAATATAAGTGATGCGTTTTCGAACAGCTGCCTAGTGTGTTACTTTGAACATGCCATTATCAACGTGATGGGGAAGTCACGCAAACTGCTGCTATGCAGGCTTTCTTCCTTGTTTACCCTATGGCAAGGACTCTATGCTACCGAGTCTAGGAGTCCTTCGTTATTCGTAAAATGTGCCTTCGATCACTAACCAAGTCGTAATCATTATGAATACGTAGCTCTGTGTGTACAAGGTTCAATGATGATGCAAGGCAACATACTTATACTTTGGTAAGTCCATAGGAAGATGGTCTTATTGATATGCAATACACACTACTCAACATTAAGAAATAAATGTGACCTATTGCAAACATTAATTTTAATGAAAACGAGATACCACCACTGGTATTACTGAACGATAACACGTCACAATATTGCTACTGATTTTGCTGCTGTCACCGAACCAAAACGTAACAGATGGTGAGTACAACTACCGGAAAAATAAAATTACGTCACACCTACCAAACCATTGTAGTTAACGTTCAGTTGGGAACCGTCATTCCTATAGTGACCACAATAGCATTACTCTAACGACGTCAACCCATATTGTTGTGTTATTAAGGTGCCTGATGATCAACAAGCGCCACAAGCCGCCAGTCGAGCTGGTACCACACGGCGCTGCTGGGGAGACGCCGCAGACGGCACCGCGGAAATCTTCGCCGAACACGCCCATTGGTGGTAGGTTCAAAAGACGTGTTTTTGGGGGCTTTCTGTTTGATGCATCGTGTAATATGCAAACAGTCTTTAGTAATGCATATAAGTGTATTTTGTATGGTCGCAGCAGGATTTTGTATGCAATTGATTTTTAGAAGAGTCGCCATGTCCATTACTCGTCTGATGCGTACACGTATATAAAAATCTGAAATTTTGACTCAAAACGGGATCTCTTAATACTTAAATCTATCTAAACACCTGTTATATGTGGATGCATACATAACAAACACATACATGTACGTCATACCTTCAAGAAATGCGGGAGCCCTTCATGCATAAATCCAAAGTCAGACAGTCTGCTATCTTGAATATCAAAGCGAGATGAGACGTAGCCGTATAACGCTTGTCAATTGTCATATTGTCGAGACTCATCCCCTCATGAACGCGAAATAACATCTTAGAAATGAAAATTCGTGACTGCAGGACCAGTGATTTGTGGTCTTTTATTTGTGGTTTAACATGCATTAACGGGGCAATTACTTATGCACTAGGCGGCGCTGGTTTCGGCGGCGGGGGCGGGGGTGGCATGTCGGCGGGGGCACGCCTGTCCTCGGGGTTCATCCTCGCCATGCTGTTCACCTACCAGAAGCTCGCCACCACCACGTTCGACCTGCTCAACTGTGTGCCGGTCGGCAACGCCAGCGTTCTTTTTATAGACGGACACGAGGTAAAGTTTCCAGTTAATATCTTGAGCATTTAAAAAAAGAACCGACTTAATTGATGCAAGCTTGGAGGCCTAACTGAATTAATGCATAGGTACATGTGCATGTATCCACATAGTAAATGGGTACAGGGCATGGGACCATTTGTGAAATCTATTATGTGTTTGGGGGACAGCGTCAATGTAATGTGTATAGACGAGCACAAGGTGAGGTTTTGCCATTGATGTTGGACTATCAGTTCTAAATCTAGAGAACGAGTGCTCTAGTGACAATATAAGTTGTTCACGGGACCAATATTCTTAACCTGGCACGTTCGAACTCGACTTTTGCAATGATCGACTTACAACCACGCCACTACAGAAAAAACACAAACCCGAAGCCAATGGCCGATTTCATCCACATCCTTTTTCACTCCTTACTTCTGTCCCTATCATTACAGGAAACTCCTTACAATGCATTGCATTACATTATATATGTATTACGTTATATGAAACGCAGGGACACATGCCAAGCAAAGGAGCGCAAATAGTAATATAAACAATGAGTGTGGAAAAAAAACTCTTCAGGACCCGCTGAAATTTGCCGTCTGGGATGCACGTGTACATGCTGAGAAAAAGTTCGTTTGACAACTCTGTGTTCTTCCAAAGATATTTTGGCTCTGACGAGACGATGCTCTTGTCAGACTCAAGCACGAAGCCAGCTCTATAAGACCAGTGTAGCGTGTATCCTGAACGGACGTTCTGGGCTCTGTTGCAGGAGTGTTTCGCGCCGTGGCAGTACGGCGTGATGGCGTACGGAGTGAGCTGCATCCTGCCTTTCGCCGTGATCCTCATGGTGGGGCCACCGCTACTACTGCACAGGTGAGACGCCGGGTATTGGGCCCTGCTTCATATTGAAATGCGACTAGAGCACCAGTTTGTCCTTGTATTAGTACAGGGTATATATACGCTATATTCCGGTGACCGTTGTCAAAATGGCGTATCATCCTGCTAATCACAACGATTTACACGTATAAGGGCACTTGTCTGTTATACAGATACTACCGGCCCCGTTTGTGCTGATAGTGTTAATGTCCATGGTGCCACACAATATCAATGAAGAACAAACTATGCCACCCATACAGAGTCTGCATTGTCATGACTCATGGCTATATAACCATAATATAGAACATGATAATGGTAAACGGTGTAAATATAAATCAGTGAAACTGACGGTAGAGCGAATGTGTGTATCTCCTCAATTTCTAAACGTATAGTATTAATTAATAGCAGTTAGTTACCATGTAGAACCAAAAATCGCTATGCTGTCTTTATGAAGTGGCGACTGTGATATGTCGGAACATGCATATCCCCTGATACCACTGTGCGGCGAATATATCTCTTTAGTGGCGAGTTGTGTCATTCGTGCAGACACATTAATGACCTGGTATCACTTAGTGCACACATTACATGACCAATCACATGTCAGACGTAAATGTCGATGTCACGCAACCTCCTCATTATAGACAAAGCATCTCTTGAAAGCGATGCTGCTATTTTACCGAGCCCACATAACAACACCTAACACATACAAGAAATCGAGGAAATAAACACAAATATCATAGCTTAATAGTTCAGATGGATGAAACATTCAAAGCTAGATATGAAGTACATATACCGACCCCCCTGTAATGTTTACAAATACCAGATGCTCGCCTATCCCATATCTCTATCCCCCACCCCAACAAAATAATTCCAATATTCTACATATTGTATCCCTTCTGATATCTGAGATACGTGCATCTTTCGTAATGGATAACTTGGATCCTGATATCCATGCTAGTCAAATTACTATGGCTTAAGAAAGGATGTCACTATTACTAGTCAGGGGTGGCTTTTAACAATGAGTACTGCACACGGTGCCTATTTCAACATATACTACCCCTAATGATAACTATTCGCTATAGTATCTCCACTTCAGGTTGTAATCATGGGAGCAATAAGAAATGTGCAGTTGTTGTGAGTGAGAGTAGCCTAATTGTGTTATTCAAATATAGGAAAATTGGCAAGTGACAAGTGACTATGTTATGATGTTCCGAATCATCAATGGCTCTGTGATAAAATGATATGCATGTATCATTTTGACGTATAATTAAAACAACGCACTTAGCACTTTCATAGATGAAATGGAAGACGTACGTTTTAAATGCAGAGTGTGGCTTCTATAATGCAATAACAGACCTACTGTAATCAGCTTTGTTTCTACTTATATTAAGTCTGACAAATAGTATAATGCCATGGCGTGTATGCCATTACATAAACAGTGCATCTCAGGTGGTAATGGATAACACAAATTTCAGGCATCTGCCATGGAGACCTGGAAACAAAACCTGTTCTTGAGATGTGTTTTTCTCCAGCAATGGATATGTTAAGAAATTCAAGTACAATTATGAAGGCATAGCAAACTAGGAATGTAACGGCCCCTCCCTTTCACAATGATACCATGTATGGTATTAGGTTTTCAATGGTGTTGTGTAATATATGTAAATCCATGTAATACAAGTAGATTGCAATTTTGAAACCCTCAATTTGTCATATGGAAATTTCATGATTAATTCCACAAAAGACGGTATGTTTGAGCACACAGGCATGTGTTTATTTCAAATATATATTTTCTACATGACAGTGACAAATTCTAGCCAGACCCATTAGTGGGGTACACATGGTGCACTTATAAATTTAAAATATCTACATGTACTTTTACTTGCATTATCTGTTTATTATTTTAGTGGCTTATCATTCTGTGTATTCTTTTATGTGACTCCAGCAACCAAAAGGATATTTTACTCGCCGTCTTGGGAATCTAATAAATGACATAAAAGTGGGAATTTAAGTCTTTAAATCCATTGACATTTTCGTGAGGTTCAGTGTAAAAGCACTTGAAGACACAACTGTCCCTCTGCACAATCATTTACGTTATAAATAGGACGCATGACCACCATTTACAGGAAACTATAAATGACCTTTAAGAGAAAACAAAACAGGACAAAATGTCTGAGCATCTAAGACTACATGTATGAAGATCCTCTCTTGTCTTAATAAGACCAAAATAGGAAACCCGACATTGATTTAGAAAGCAGGGAAATTGGCTTTTTGAAAACATGAGGCTAAACTGTCGTCTGCGGGCATTAACTACCGTGTAAATGTCGTTTGCACAATACCACTCCTTGTTATCAGCTAATTTCCGTAAGTTCAGCCGCATTTCCCCAACATGGTAACATATAAGGTTAAGTGTACACACCCGTGTGCATGTATTTATCATAGTAACATGTTGTTAAAGCGTACATGTACATATATTCATGAGACTAATCGTGGAGGCTCCGGTTAGGTGCTTTTTGTATAGTTCAGATATTCGGCAGCTAACTGAACCTACCTTTAGGTAAATATGTTAAACGCTCAGTTCTGAAAAATGATAAGCACTGCCTGCTACATCGAGGTCGCTATAGACTTACTGGAATGATGCATATGGGCAACGATGGTAACATTGTGCTTGTTATTCATCGAGTATATACATTTGATTAGTTTAGAAGAAAATGTCATTCCCTAATATGCTACTCTCAAGTCCAAATGTGTGTGCAATGCAACCCATCCGTTTGATTACTTAAACAAAGTGTGTGTGATGAGTGGAGGGCCTGGCACCCCACCCCTAGGATGGGGCTGCGCAACTAGCTTGATATACTACCGTGTAGAGGACAACCCGGTGGCACATGGCTGACTAAGTGCTGTGAACTCACGGGGCAGCTAGTTGGCTTCATTGTTGCTTATAACGTAGCCACTTGTTAATTTCGTCACCGTCGGTGTCTACGTAACTCCCCAGCAGTAAAAGTCAGAACGTGAAAGATGTCATTTTCTTTTGTCCTGAGTCATATTGTGCTATGGCGTCTTGTTTGTCCTTGTAAAGGTCATAGTCCTTCTTTGTGAGTGCAGATGTGCAACAGCGGGCTTGTTAAGTCATGGCCCATGTGTACGTACATGATTTAGTGCATGACTTTCTTGTACTGCCTATCACAGTCGTCTGCATAGACATACATGTATAATGACACAAAGACGCAGGTTGCGTGTCGACAGAGTATAGTAACTAGTAACAGTATAAAAGCGCCGATCAGGACATCATCTTTAAGGAGACTGCCTCTATTATAATACCATGCTTCTGGGTCTATAGACTTCTTAAGAAAACCACATCTCTATGGAGACCTATTGAGATCCTCTCCCGATTGGTCATGGTAGAGAGATAAGATAATGGCCAATTTGTGTAGTTAATTTTTAGACCATTGGCGTAGAAAACGTCATGCAGATGCAACCTAATATGATAGCTCCTAAAACGACTGTTTGCCAACACCCTAGACAGACTAAAACAAGCACATGCTAATTTAAGCATATTTGTGTAAGAAGGACATTGTGTGTTTGTTGATGACAGGTCTTATTTGTTACGTCGGAACATAATGTAATATGGAATATGATTCCAAAACATTTGTCACCTGTTCTCTGAAATGTGTCTTTTAAGTCCGCACCTTGTCTCAATAGGGATGTGATCTCTTTATGAAGGCGCCCTGGGGAAGGCGCATAGTACTCTTCTTTGTACCTTTGGAACCACGATACAAAGTTTCATAACACAGATGGTTTATCTATAAATGGTATTTTAATGTTAAAAGAAGGTTCTACTGTATTTAAAGCAAAATGTGAACTATCCCATACTGCCAGGACCATCAGTCTGAGTGAGTTTTTCGCTGGCTGCCTTCTCCCGCTGCCCGCCCTCTTCATATGGCTGGTCAAGGGCTGCCGCCGCCGCCCCGGGACACCCCGTCTCCATCACCCACCTCCTCAGAGGGTCTGTCCGCTGGCACGCAGACGGTGCTGGATGTGCTCCAGGGGCCGTTCAAGGAGGCCCAGTCCACACGTGAGTCATAGACTTTTGCTTCACAGAGTCATGGTCGATATCGCTGTGATATGACTGCATATCCTAATCCATACGGTAACAGATAAACTTGAACCATTGCATTGAGAATGAGACAGCCTCTTTCTTAGACAGTCTCCAGAATAGAACTAACTGAGACAATCACCCTGTGTTAGTCCTCACGGAGAGGTTTTGCTCTGCCTGTTATTTCTATTTATTACATCTTGTCTAAACTTCCTGTCATTATCCACCCACACACCCTGTCCCTTGACCTTTATAACTTTCCCACACCACACCACAACTGTCTCGTACGTCTGGAAACAGCAGAGGTGGTGTCAACAATCTCCAACTAGCATTCCTCAAATCTAGACTACTATCGCCTGCTTCTCCCCAGGCCTGTGGGGCGAGCTGTGCTGGGCGGGCGTGCTGATCGGCCGCCGCCTCGTGCTCTTCCTCTGCTTCACGTTCGTGGGCGACGTGCTGCTGCGCCTGCTGTGCATGCTGGCCGTGTGCTTCGTCATGCTCATGCAGCACATGTACGTGCGGCCGTACAAGACGCGCCAGGGGAACCTCGCGGGGGCACTGTCGGCAGCCGCGCTCATTGTCGTAGGTTAGTACAACACCACCACCTTATCCGAGTAAGCATGACTGAGCAGTTTGGCTCTTCATTGGTTATAGCTCATTATTATCTGTAATGGAATTCTTAGCGCTTCTTATTGGCTTTTTACCCCTTCGCCCGCAACTCAATAGTCGCATTTCCGCCTTTCTTCTTTCACGATCTAATCGAAATAGGGCACCTATTTAGTGCATGGGCATCTGCATCATTGGACGTGGGAGGGTGTGGGTGTGGTATGTATACTGATATGATTTACAAACACTATACCACACCCATTACTACTACTTCTACATCTATATGATATTGGTAATGCGTATGGTATTGTGTTTGTAAATCATTGTAGTATACCCACCCTCCCCCTCCCATGATGTTGGCTCCCATGATTTATTTAGTGGCTCTTTCAGACATGTTAATTCAGAAATTGATGTGTGATGTTTCTTCTTAAACGAAATGCAATTTATCCTCCCCCGCAGTGATACATTCTAAATTGCATGTAATCAATAACAATACCGCCTTCATATCCTCTAGGAGCCATCAACCTAGTGCGTGCAAGTTTTGAGTCTGCCGAGTACATCCCGCAAGGACCCAACAGCGTTCTAATGCGGGTGCGTGATTTGTTTGTGTTATTGTGCTCCATGAACATACAGTGTGATAAACACTGGTGACTTATAACTTGCAATTGGAATGGTAATATGTCACAATTCTAAGTGTTGTGGGCAGCAATGCAGTTCTTTAATATAAATCTTAAGTATTAATCGAGATTCGAAAACGCTATCTATGTATCTGTGTTTTGTTCAACTTGTTAATAAAACTAAAGGTAGTGCTCTTCAAACCGCGTGTATTTTATGCTGCAATCACAGTCTGTCTTCTCATTATTTTCAGATCTGTGAGGAGGTGGAGAACGTAATGGTTCTGTGGCTCCCCCTCGCGGGCATGACCTTTATTCTCCTTGCACTCGTGACCAAGATCATCCTGGTCACGTGCCACCACGTGATCCGCTGTTGCAAGAAATAAACATTGTTTATTGAGAAAATAACTTAACTGGAGTCATGGATTTTCTCTTTAATTTGAACTTTTAGTGGTTTGTGTATATCATGTGCGTGTGTTGTGTTATTGTGTTACACATGTTGCTATGTATTAGCTGTAATGTAAGTTGATGCTGCAAGTGGAAAAGTAATAGTTAATGCAGAGAGTCTATGTGAACACAAATTTTACCTTATGAACAATGAATATATCATCTACCAACACCTTTCTCAGGAATGCAAATTTTAGAAACTCAGATACCAATTGCATTTTACTGAAACATATATTGTCTATTACGTTCAAATTAACTTCATCCGAACCATACTGCTACTAAAAGAATGATACGACACACTGCCAATAGGTAACATTTAGAAGGTGACACACACACACACACACACACACACACACACACACACACACACACACACACACACACACACACACACACACACACACACACACACACACACACACACACACACACACACACACACACACACACACACACACACACACACACACACACACACACACACACACACACACACACACACACACACACACACACACACACACACACACACACACACACACACACACACACTTAGTATAACGGAATTTCAAAATGGTAAACACTAGGATTAGGATTGTCGTTGAAAATGTGAGTTCTGTACTATTTAGACTAACCATTCCCATGAAGTAGCACGGAAGCTCCATGTAATATCTAAACGAAGTAAAGCTGAAGCAAGTGTTCGCTATGTGTATTGGTTTTTTCTTTAAAAAATATTATACCCCGTGTGTGACCCATGCCAACACGTGTGTCTATGGTTTGTATCAGTACTGAGGCAAATCATAATGCAGTGCATTCATGTAATTGTGCTATATTAGTTGAATACGTATCATAGTTATATTAAGAAGTTATATCCAGAAGAAAAAAACAACTAATACGTAATTGTTCAGTCTATCAGCCGCAGGCTTCAGAGATTTCTTTTTTTCCATATCTAGACTACAGCTACTGATTTACAATATATGGATTGTAACATTTTATCGTTAATACTCCAGTGTTTGCAGTTGTCCCATTCTTAATCGTTTACACTTAGAGCATTCAAATATAATTCCGTTCTTCCCCTTTTACTATTTACTATATGCGTTGAACGTACTTAAAATGAAATTAATCAAATTTTGAATATTTATCATACTGTACATGTATATATCAAATATCTGTATGTCATTGATTTAACTTGAACTTGGTCTTGAAGTGCAACTTATGTGGGTGTTCAAGAGATATTTTTATATATTGTTGTGAAAGTTATTTTCTTTGACGAATAAAGTATCACTCGATAAATTACTGTGTTGTTAATTTTCCCACAATCACTGCATAGAAACTGACGCAGACACATAGTTGAAGGTGAGCGCACACTATACTCAATCTAAACACAATAAACATATATTCTAAAAATAGTGTGTGAAATTTCTTTGGGCAAAAACGTAATATGAATATAATATCATACAAGACAACTATTGAAAAAATGTTTAAATAAAGATAAATGCGCTCTACATTCAATCATATATATGTGTATAGTCAACGTTAAGAGTGAATGTGTTTTTAAAATGTGTGTTGACTTCGTGGACTTACTCGGTGGAATAATGGCTTGGGTAGCGTGAGAAATATGCCACTTAGTGTAAAAAACAAACACGGATTAGTTGTGTTTAGTTCAAAATAGTTTATGTAATTTACATTAGTCAGTTATCATAGTTTTAAAAAAGTAATAGCCACAACATCTTAACAACTCATACATTCTTCAAACATATTCCTTCATGAAATAACACGGAAATTACTTACAACATTGATGCATTGTTTATGTAATCAAAATCACCTTCTGCGCACGACAGACGGTCAATTTTGCTTACTACAACAGCCGGGACGAGGGGGCCTACTAATGTTCTAGGGTGTATGACTCGATTCTCCAACATTAAGATACTGGTTGGCTTGCCAGCAAGCCGCCATAAACGTTAAATATGACAGCATATCAGTATAATCTTCTAAACACAACGGCGACACCAAACTGCTGCAAAATTCGCTGACTATAACATGGCATTGCACAGCTTTTTTCTTACCGAGATCCAAATCCCTTTGTACTTTGATAGAACAACAACCTTGTAATAAATATTCTACTTAAAAAAAAGTAAAGGATCGACCTTCCTATTGCACTAAGTCCTTGCCGCTTTTCACTTCATTTGTTTCGATGTTTCTGTCAAGATGGTGAATCTACGACAAGTTGTTTCACTGTAAGTGTTTTGTTCTTTCTATATATGATATCATGATCAAACAGTTAGCTGTCCGTAAATCTCAAAATTGTGCTATTTTACACGGGTAATTCTACAATGTATTTGAATGTTACACATGTCGGCCAATCCGATTACTTAGTATATATTTGACCATTTTCGTTTGGCCTTTTCTTGAATAAATTATCAGTCGCGATATAGCCTAACAGTCCCATATGTTGTTTTAGAATTATAGCTGAATGGAAATGTATCATGAATCAGAAGATTTTAATCTTAGAAAAATGTGGAAACAACTATGCGTTCTATACGTATGTCAATATTCATATGCATAAAATGGAAATGCCAGTTGTGGAACACTGCATATAATGTACATGTGCATGTACAAGCCTTATCATTTTGCACAGTATGTGTCGATGAAGCAAGAAAAGATTGATGTGGTCAACCTATTTTAAAAAGTGTGCAAATATATGTAACAAAGTTAGACAATAAAATATTTAAAGTTTAAATTGTGTATGGAGCCGGGTTATAATTTACGTTGATGCATGACACCAAAAAAATCCCTATCTACCGAAAAAATGGTAAATACCGTAACGGTACTTGATTCAAAGAGTGCACATGGATTGATGTAGAATCCTTGTTTTAACATATCTATAATGGGACGATCGCAAATAGAATAAGCTTAAAAAAAGATGCACTTTAACGTTTATACGTGGCCAAGAAAGAAGGTGTTCTAGTTTACCGCCCTTCAGCTTCAACCGTTTGAATTCTGTTCAAGACCTCCACCGGACGTCAAACTGCGACGACGCATGGATTGTGACAGGATGGTGATAGAGATGCGATTCTTTTGTTGAGTCATTTTAAATCTGTTGGTCACAGGCGTGTGATGACGCATACAATGTGTAGCAAGACTTGTTGGGCGCTCTCCGCCATTACTATAGTAATCGGTCACAGTTTACAGTGTTTTTATTTTCTTTCCTCCGGGGGTTTGGTTACAAGACATGCCAACGTTTATTGTAACCAGTTACACTTTATGTTGGTTATGATTGACTGTATAATACAAATGATAACTGGACCAACGCAACATATATGTTTCATAAAGCAGTATGTTGCTAACGTACAGATGGAGCAAAGAAATGATGGTAAGCTTCCAAACCACCAAGTTGGGCAAGAGTCTGGAGACGTTGAAGAACCGCTCTCCCAAGCTGCTCGGACATTTTGGCAGGTGGGTTCAAATGAATATACACAGAGTGGCAGATCCAGGTTTTGAAAAAAAAAAAAAAAAAAAAAAAAAAAAAAAAACACACATGGGCGCGCATTGAAGGGGTTTCGTGAGTTTTGAACGCGATGGCGGACGTGTAAAAATCCCTTTCAAATGAAGTATTTTGGTGGGAAAAGGGCGGGGCGTGCGCCCTCTGCGGCCCTGGATCTGCCTATGCCACGTATATGAACAATTGAACGTGCACATGCAACTTTTAGAATCTTAGATAATTCTAAATAGGAAATCCTAACGTACACCACACTCGTAGGTCCAAAATACAATCATACACTCCCTACTCTAACAATCTGATGTGGAACTTTTTTTACCAAGGTAATCCTAATCACCGGTGCCGACGTTCTATTGGGGGTGCTGTCATGATAGTGGAGGGCTGTGTAAGGACGGGTGTTGGGTGCTGTAAGGACGGGTGTTGGGTGTTGTCAGAATAGGGACTTGAAGGGCGCTATCAGGACAGGAGCGAATGGTGTCAGAATGGGGAGTGAGCCCTTTTTAGGACATTGGTGGGTGCAGACGGTGAAAGGTGTGTGTGTGTGGGGGGGGGGGGCGGGGGTTGAGGTTATCAAACCAGGCGTGGATGCTGTTAGGACGAGGATGCGGGTGTCACGACAGTGCGGATACTCTAGACCTGTGCTATGCACTATGTTTGTTTAATAGTGGGGTAGTGGCGGGGATGGGCGTTTTTTCAGAAATAGGGCATGTTACAATATTGCTTGTTACTGATCTATCATCCCTACGGGTATAAGCTAGTGAAAGATAAATGATCAGTCCAAGGTAGTTGCTTTAGAAGTTAGTATGTTACACATATGGCGCATCTCTATTGCTATAGCATGACCAGAGCTAGTAGACCTTGGTAAATAAATGCCGACACACTGAATTATGAATCAAATAATTGCTTGTTTCAATCTAAGTGTTTCTTGGCGCTTGTTGAGCCACTTACATTCAAGCATCTCAATCCTGGACTATTAACAGATGAAGTGTGGTCGTCGACGTGGCCCTCAAAACAGCGCATCTAAGTCATTAGACAAAATGCCAACTACATGCATATTACTTAGTATATTGAATTCGATTGGTGAGATTTTCCGTCAATTCCATCATGCTGTATTGCTGACACTGCTGTAGATTCGGCGTCCTGCCCATGGCCCTCCAGGCGTTCGGCACCAAGAAGTTCCTGCCCGTTCACCCCCGGGAGAAGGCGAGGAGGCGGCAGAAGGACGGGACAGAAAAAGACCCAAAAGAGTATGCCCATTACTCATAATCCATCTACCTAATCCTAATTTGTTTGAGTAGGCTCCACTAATTTCTTAGTTTGAAGGCGTGGCCTGTCTGTTCAGTCTACTATACACCACAACCAATGTTGACACGCATTGAAAACTCTTGTATGCATAGATATGCAATCAGTTACTTAGATTACATGTTGCTAATTTGCAGTGTGGTGATAGAAGACAAACTGACCATCAACGGTCGCACCATCCACTACACCAAGGTGGGCATCGGCCGCAACAACATCCTCTTCCTCCCTTCAGCATTAGGTAAGTGCATGGGTGTGTGCTGTACGTACCGTCGTACCCCATTAGGTAAAACACCGACTGCACTCAGATAAGTAAGGGTCACAGATGTGTGCGCTTCTAGTCAGTCATAAGTATGGAAATCAATAAGTTCATAACCTTTCTCCCTTGCAGGCTGCGCGTCGACAGACTTCTCTCTGCAGCTGCAGCATATGAACCGTGAGCTGTTCACGCTGGTGGCCTGGGACCCGAGTGGCTACGGGCGGTCTGTGGGGGAGCCGCGCTCGTGGGGACAGCCTGACATGTTCTACAAAGATGCTGAGGACGCAGCTGAACTCATGGATGTATGTATCACAATTTTCCGGGTACATTCACGAGTAGCTCATGTACTTCTACCAATAGAAGATCCAGGTTTGCGGAAAAGGGGGCGCGCACTTCAGAGATTTGATGGGTTTTGTACCCGCGGTTGATTGCGGACATGCCAAAACCCTATGAAAATGAAGTATTGGTGGGAAAAGGGGGACACACGCCCGCTGCGCCCCCTGGATCTGCCTCTGTCTACACACACACGCACGCACAAACGCAAGCGCGCACACACACACCTCGAACTCCATCTGGCATAGAACCATCCTATTTTCCTCACAGTTCCTGCAGTGTCTCCAGTACTATAGAATGTTGTATGTTTAGGCACCGAACTGAATAGATTCCATTAGACACGTTTTTAATCCAGATCATGCTATGCTGGCAGTCGTGTGTGATTATTAATCCACTTTTGTATCAGACTGACATAAGCTGTTCCTTATGCAGTTCCTGCAATGCCGCAAGTACTCCGTGGTGGGCTGGGGTGACGGCGGCATCACCGCACTCATCATGGCCAACATGTACCGCCACCTCATCCGTAAGATCATCCTGTGGCACACACGCACCACATGCACCGCTGCGGACGTGAGTACTTAGGCAAATAATTCTTTGTATTTGTTAAATTGTGTCCCATGATCAATTGTTTCAATGAATCATCTTGACGAGGCATTCCAAATTAGAAGGTGCATAATATTGAACAGCATTACTATGGAAAATATGCTAGGGCAATGAGGCAAATCTATCTTGTTACATAACACAATGCTAAGGTACATGTTTAACTACAGTATTCATTCTGGCCAGACTTTTAGCCCGGTATCTAAACTTCACTACATATGTGACTTGTTTAAATGCCCACGCAATAAACTACAGAATCTGTTATCTTCCTCGAAGGTCGAGGTTTACAAGCACCTTCGCGACGTGGACAGCTGGAGCAAGCAGTACATCGAAATGTACGGCCGCGACCAGCTCCAGAAGCTAATCCACCTCTGGTTTGAGACATTCTCCAGCTATGTAGAGGCCAAAGACGGTGAGCAGTGATGATTAACTTAAGTCCCTGTCTGATGGGTACGAATACCTGCTTGCTAGGGGTGGCCATACATTCTCGAGTCATAAATCCAAGCTGAATGGACGAACATTCTGGTAGAAAATTTCAAATCATACCACTGGTATTAAAAGAAAATCAAGACAATGACATGGCCATAATGTGGAACCCCCCCCCCCATCTCTGTGTTGTTTTTTCTAATACCACCCACCCTCTGTCGTTTGCAGAGCGTCTGTGTGAACAGCTGCTGGAGAACGTGCGTGCGGACGTGTTGATACTGCACGGTGGCCAAGACCCCTTCGTGCCCGCCGAGCACGCGCGCTACATCGCCAGCGCCGTCAAGGCCGCCGCGTGAGTACGGTGTGATAGGTCAGATGCGACTAGCGTGCTGGCTGGTGAGAGTGGCCTCAGAGTTTTAAGGTGCTATTCTATGTATAAAGAGTACTGTCAAGGGCAGTTACGGGAATGCAATACAATCTCCGTATATAGTGTAGTAAATCCACCTTTGTCTAGCTTCACGTTATCTAAAGTGAGATTAGAGTACATATGTGCTGCCTGTTTGCACCGCCCGATGGAGTACCGACGGGCTCTAACTATAGTCATCATATAATATACATACATAGCTCACTTTTTTCTGCAGGTTTCTGCACGAGGACAAGAACCACAAGCACAACCTGCACCAGACGAACTACAAGCAGGTTAACAGCATCATGGAGCATTTCATCATCACTGGGGACTACTACCACTGCCCTCGCATTTGGGACGGCAGGGACTAAGAGTTGATGACAGACGGAATTGGGAAGGGATTATATGTTTTGTGGCTCTGAGTGAATGAAATATGTAACATAAATCCGGATATGATGCAGGACCAACTATAAAGTAATGGAGTGGCACATGGTATGGGATCTTATCTTGGTTTCTATGAATAAAATATTTTAATATGATTGTATAGCTCAGGTCATCTTACCTGCACTTCAGTTAAGATGCGCTCTTTATGTATTTATTACTATCAGTGCTTTCATTCTTGAAAGTTACCTAATTTTATATATAACATATTCAACCACTTTTAATTAGTCACAATGTGACTTTTATCGATACAGGGTGGCTGAAAACATGTTTTAAGTTCATATTTAAGTGTAAATATACACAGCAGTATTGAATATGCATTTGTGATCATTTGTCAATAAACACTTAAATTTGTTTGATTTACTTAATACAGCTTGTGTCACTAGATTTGTGCATTCAAAATCAATGCCCACGCCAATTTCACATTAACCTTATTGCACTAAAATACAGACAATGACTTTTACGCATTGACCGCCATACTTGAGGGCATGTACAATTTCTACATCGGTGCTGGTGGATGACCGGAGATCAAAGTCCTACATTTGAAGATCTTCATACACCTCATATAAATTTGAGGAGCCTTCACAATTGGCATTCACCACATTTTGGCATTTTATGCCCCCCCCCCCACACCTGTCAAATTCATGACACCACCACCCACGTCAACTTTAAGACACCTGCCCATAAAAGCCCTCCATGACCCCCACTCCAACCCCTTGTCCACTATAGCAGTGCTGTCCATATCATGACATCTTCACACAAACACCAACCCCTTAGTTAACCATTTAATCTTGCCAATATATAAGATATGCCGTTTTGAAATTAAGTCTGTGTGCAGTTTTGTGCAGTCTTCATGTTCTCCAAAAATTGCCTTTCATGGGTAATATATATGATTATGTGATTTATGGAAAGTCATTCCAAAAAATACAATTAAAGCATTTATTTTATATTCTATCCATTCTTTATATTACAACCTTAAATATCAATTGAACTTTGATATATCCTGCAAGCCCTACCCCCACATCAACCTTTGTGGTGATGCCTCCCCCCCCCCCTTGTCAACTTTCGTCTACTTTTGCTGACCCCCTTCCCCCGCCCCTTTTTTTAGGGATGACGTCAATTGTGAACGCTCCCTTTTGGGTGTTTATCAATATTTGAAATATGGGGAGTTGCAGATATATGAAAACTTATCATTCGGTCTAACCTCACTTGCAATACCTGCCAGTCTAATCCTGTGACGTCACAAGAGGATATTGGCCATTAATTATCTTTCCACCCCATTGCACAGATACCCTCAGTTTCCTGCTAATAGCTCCATATCTTGTTAAATAGTCCACAGGGGCTTCACTGGGCGTCGTGCTGACCCAAATGCACGGATGACCACTGTCAATATTTGGCTCTCTTTCATACTACCCATATGCATTGTTGTGTTCAATATAATTCACATATACATGTATCAGTTTTCGAGGATAGCTTTGTAAATTGATATGGAAAGAAAGGTTATATTTTAAAGTGTTATTTTGAAGTAGAATCAAGCAATCATCAACGCTACTAAGGATGCGTTATGGGGGGGGGGTGGGGTCACAAAATCTATATATCCCTGGTGTTGTATTTCTTGTCTCATTTCCTCCCTCATGTTCGGCTTTCTTCTAAGAAAGATATTTCATCAAGTTTGAACGTGAAGAACTATCTAATTACAATCTCTGTATCCAAAGCAATAGTCATTTCCATGACAGACAATAGGAAACATACTTTGACAAGCATAGTTATCGAAATATATATATTTTTTTAAATAATATCTATGAAATACATGTATATGCACGGGTAACAGAACTCAATCACAATTATAAGAATACAACATTTCTTAAAACCTCTTTCACAATTGCATGAGGAACGGTTAGTGACCACGTTCGTAGACTTTCACAAGAGAAGTATGTGAAATTGTAATCGCATGCGAATTTTGCTCAAACTCAGTCTTTATTTTTTTATTTACAGTTCGTTTGTTTCACCTTTGTTCTCATCCATATAAAATAGTGCAAAAATTAATTACAAATGCTTCTCCCACATGCAATGTATTATCCAAGCCTGGCAATGAATTACTGGGAGTACATGGTTTTAAGTCAAACAATGCTGATGGATAAACACAGATGAAGATAGAATCTCCACATGGCCCTTTACAAGCGAAACACACGATTTGTGACTTTAATTTGATGTGTCTCTTAATCCTGCTGTGATTCTCCATCATCATGATTGGAGTCTGGCGTGCGTGGTGTTGTGGAACAACATCTGTAAGTAGCACACACGTGCGCAATGTGACACTTCTAAACAGTGTAAAAAAGCCCTGTCATATCAGCTCACTGGAAAAAAAACGTGTCTCCTAAATTGGATTCTGCAATCTATCACCATTGCATTTGCAAAGTTTACAGTTAGTTCAAATAGGACACCGTCTTCAGAGCCCTGCAAGGGGCCCTGCATCCCGCAGACGCCACATCTGCACCCGCAAAACAGCTGAATTGTTAATTCCATTGCAGGTGTGAATGCGGGTTGGAATATTTTATGTGGGTGTGGGTGCGGCTTTCAGTGACAGAAAAATGCTTCATCTCAGGCTCTTTGCAGACGGAAAATTATGAACAGAACCCACACAGACACCTGTAAAGAAATCAGCACCGTGTATTTGTTACAGCTTTCTCGTATATTTTCAAACTTTCCACAAGAGCTAATTATAATCTTTTGTGTATGTATTCTGTTAAAAGTTGCAGTAGTTGTATATCATTATATTAATTTTGCAATAAGAATGTGATTGACTTTATAGTTCTAGTTCATCTGTAACTCTGTAACTGTTAATATGTATGATATATGTATCTGCTATATATTCAAATACAACTTTAAATGCTTACAAAATATTCTGACATTGGGCGGTCTTTTGTAGGTGTTGTGCCGGTTGTCTTTCAATAACTGTGGTTGTAGGTGTAGGTAAGATCTCCATCTTTATAAACATGTGGCTTTGTGCTTGGGTGCGGGCCTCAATGCCCTTAATGTGCGGTGTGAGTGTGGTTGTGGGTTTCACATAAGTGCAGGGCGGGTGTGGGTTCTAACTTATCATCCACGCAGGGCTCTGACGGACATTGAGTATAAAAAACACCACCTGTGATTATCATTTTTCACTTTTGGGTAATTACAACCTGGCTTTTGCCCAGAAAAATAACAACGAATTAATTGGCATGCACACAAACAATAAAATACTCTGTGTGTTTTAGTTTGCCAAGGCTAGCTGAAAACCGTCCAAAAGTGAAGTATAGCATCAATAGTGAGTGGGGTCTGGCTGCATTTTAACCAAGACAATCAATTATAAAATCCGAGCTGTATGGATTTATAGTGTGGTCTGCTAGTGATGGTTCAGATTTATTAGGATGATACGAAGATCAAGGTCATTACATTGTGAAACCCTGGTTCCATATACGGCGTCTCATTAACGCCCTAATGAAGAAGGGTTTGGGGTTTCAATTTCCACAAAACCCGCCCAAATGATAGGTGGTGAAATATCAGTCACATCTGAGTTTAGAATGGCTTTTGAAATCCAGATAATGCCTTGCAAAGTTTGCATCAGCAGTTCAACAATACAGTGTTTCACTTTCTATAAGATAGGTCTACTTGGGGAAATTGAAGGTCTTTCAAAGCTGTAGGCTGAGGGAGACCTCTGTGGGACCAATGAATAAGCGGTAGCTCAACAAATGCAATACAGGCCAATGAAAACAATATGTATAACCATACTTGTACATAGCATGACTGTAGACAATGCCACTGTATGTGGAATGTAATCTGCTTTTGTGTGTTTTTGTCCAGTGACAAATCTGTTGATGTATTCACCCAGTCACGTGCCGACTCTCGGAATATTGAGAGCGGAGACACGAATCTGATGGACCATTTTGAATATACAATGACGTGCTCCTAATTGTACTATTAGACACAGTAGGCCTATTTTGATGTCACACAGACACAATTGTCTGTGTGAAACAAATCAAAGGATTGTGTAATTGGCTTTAATGAGTAACAGCTTCCGTTTAGGTCAAATGCCATTACATTTCTGTAACGTAATGGAAATCACATCTAAGTAGGCTGTCTTGGTTAAAGGTGTTTTGAGTAATTTTGGCAAACGCGTATCAACAAATGGCTGGTCTCCAGTGAGCAAGTTGCATTCAAAGGGGCAAATTACAACAAGTTTGCAGTTAATGGACAACTGCATGGGGGCGTATGTGATGACTGATTTGTATCAATTTCAGAACAATTTCATTGGGGATTTGATGGAAAAGCCGTGCTCACAACAAGCTCATTCCTCCATCAATCAATGTTTCTTTTCGTAGTGAAAGGCGAACTATGGAACGCTTCATACAATGAGCCCTTTTAATGGTTGATTCCCCTTAAAACAAACTTGTTTCTGGTGCAATCGTGTGCATATGAACGAAGAAGTAATGCAAATATAAAGTATAAGGGCATCTACATTTATACAGACTGTCGACTTCAATAGTTGACAGTATTAGTTGACTTTGTTGTATATTAGTAGAAGGTTTGATGGCCACTGACAGCTAAATTAAATGTTAAAATGTAATAATCGACAATACGCATACATGCTCCAAAATGACAATAGTTTCACATTTAGATCCATGTACACGTATAGTACGTGGTATTCTCATCATCCTAGAAAATGTCATATGCAAGCAGCAAGCCGAGTTTTTTTTAAATAAGAATCCACATTGCTGACCTTCAATAAGTATCATTATAGCATTACCCGTGATTTCTATCTGATGTGCAGTTTCCAAGAATTAGCGTACACATGCTGTAGGATGTGTTAGCTCAACAGTCGACGCGGTCCTGACCACCGCTATTGTTGGGTCTTTCTCCTCACCTTAAGGGTTACCCAGTGCTTATACTGCAGGTATAAGAGAGAGAAAATATTATATACATAGTTTCGGTACATATACAATGTATTGTATATGTAACTCTAAATTTGGATATACGCAAGTGTACATTAAACAACAATCAAATGGGCAGACAATAAGGTAAACTCCGGTACTTTGCACACGGCACCCAGAATTCAGACTACAACAGGATAATGAACTCCATAACAACAACAGCTGCCCCCTCATGGGACCCGTACACACTTAAGCCTGATATCCCACGTCATACATACTCGACAACGGCCATAGCAGCAACACCACATGGGATGAGTGTTCCAGCTATGTCCGAGAACTTTTGTTTGTGTTTATAGCACTCCGGTGCTCATGATTGTGGTAATGCCACACATGGAACCCTCCCAAAGACTATACCAAATTACTGCTAATAGATAGAAGGGTAAATAACAGGCACAATGACTAGGGGTGTCACGGCCACCATTTTAGGTTGTATTTTTTGCGTCAGTGTATACCTTATCAATTCACACCTTTGAAATAAGATGACCCAGTACCAGATCCTATGTAATGACAATTTAACTATTTTCACATTTTTTCTTTGGTTGGATGTAGTTTGGTTTGCAGTATTGATGGTTTTTATTTGATTTGAGTTGTTTATCTTATTACTATAAAATTGTAAAAACAAACAATTTGAGATGCATGTTATCAGAATATACAGGCCTTATCAGTCACATTTACAAACACTAAACAAAGTCTGCTATAGTCTTTATAGTAATGCAAATTTAACTAGCCAATCAAAAGAAGATGTATGTGAGAGAGAAAGTTGAAAAAGAAAACGTAATGCCGCCAATCAAAAATAGCTTCCTGATTGATGCACATGAAGCCATGAAACTTTGGTGAATACATGTATATTCAAATAGTGATTGTATAGGACTCTGTCAGCTTTTTTCAAAGATGTGAAGTGATAACATCCATACTAGAGCATAAACCCAGCCTTAACAGTCTTAAAAGTATGTCCTGGTTACCCTGGTCTTTTTGCCTGTTACCCTTCTTCATAAAAATAGTAATGCAAGTAGTATAGTGTTTGTAAACCACAGTAGTATACAAACCCCCACCCACTATTTTGATTCTGGAGCCCGTGTTGCTGCATTTAATAACTTTATAGTATTGTTGAGTTCTACTTTATAGAAGTTAAACCCAAAATATATAAATTGTGTATACTAACATGCATTACCGAAATCATCAGATGGGGTCAACAACGGACTTAGCAAATAGAGGCCTGCCGGAACAGCTAAAACGTGCCCCGCAGTGGACAGCATTAATATTTATAACATGTGCGTTTCAACAGGCGGATATCACACGTTAATGTTAACATTGTCCTGCATTCTTTATGCCCTCCTGTCCGGTTCGTAGCTGCAAAATGCCACACTCCATTAACCTATGTCATGTTGATGACAGTGTGTTTTAAACAGTAGTTGTCAGACATTTCCGGCGGTCTTTACGGGCAGATCCAGGTTTTGTGGAAAATAGGGGCGCACTCACATGATTCCATCGGGTGTATATGTCGGAATGTTCGTTGAGATGGAAAACACACCATGAGAATGATATATAGTGTGGGTAAAAAAAGGTGGGCGAAGCGCCCCCTGTCAACTGCACCACCCGGATCTGCCTATGGGTTTGTGGGTTTTGTTATTTTTATTCTCCGCAATACATTGACGGGCTTTAAAACGTGTGATAGCCGAGCGGGGGCTATGAACACTGTGAACATAGTATGTGGGTAATTATGTGCCAGGTTTGAGGAGGAACAGTTCTTAGCTGACACAACAGACATGGTTATATATTTTGTAATATACACTGAATCGTCAACGTCCAGGCCAGTAAAGCGAGGGGCACATATGACCTTGCAGGCATATGTAGCCGCAAGCCGTTGTGAGGTCTACGGTGGCTACGGCGTTTACCCACATGCTCTGACAACTGTATAGGTATGCGCACATGTCACACTACCTCTGTGCGTTATGAGTGTGTCGGCAGTGGGAATGATTTTATTGAGGTGGCCGTGAGATCAACATGCGTCGAACTGGGGTCATACTCACATATAACTTATATTGTACGCACAATGTGATTTCGTAAGTACGGCATTCGTTTGTTCACGGTACAGAGAATGCACTGCGCCAGTACTGTATCTGTACCGACAACGTGAGGACAAATAGTTTGTAAATATAAGAAACTTGCCGTAAGGTCACCACACTGTCTATTCACGGTCAAACCACTCCTGACAGTGGTCGTAGCGGAAGTTTGGCAGACCATACTTCATCTGCGGCCACCGTACTGCCTTTAGAATATACCTTTGTCGCACGGAGCACTCACTGATCGTTACGGTCTGTATAACGTTTTGGTCGTAGCCAGGCAGCAGACTAGCCTTGCGGCCTGTTGTGCCTTACACATTACATTTAACTTTTACTTAATTATCTAATGCGTGATGCTGACCCTATTTGTCTGGGGTGTGGATGGGGCTAATGACCACTGTGCCTATTATGGAATTTGTATATGGCGAGGGAGTAGACTAAAAGAGTACGGCCTCGAACCCGACCTTCTCATCACAACAGACGACAGCACTAATAATGATATACATTCATAAGGACCTCGTGCTGTGGTACATACATGTAACTGTGTGGCAAATACATAAATGCATGAACTAGCAACGTGTAATATTGTGTTTTAACTGTTTTTCCATTTTTATTTTGACTCTTCATCAGGTATTGCAGTTGTGTTTGATGTTTTGTTTTTCTAGTTTACTTTCTCTCGACTAGTTTCAACCATGTTATATCTATCTAATCTATCATGATGTTACATACCACTCCAGCCCACCAAGCCCAATCCCACCAATTTCCACAGACCACCTGCCCAGGCCTTCCCTTCACCAGCACATCTATGATTACAGAAGCCCTTACGGCTGACACCATACACTCTGTGAGGCCCGACTGGGAAATCTAGGAGATTGTCATGCTTGTCAGCATTTAATTGGGTAACACAAAGACTTGATCTTAGTGGATTTTCTTCTTCAATCTCTATAACACCACGTGTCTGGCATCATTTAATTAATGTTCTTGCCACTGTAAAGAAAAAATGATTTAACGTACCAGACTAGTGGAGTTGGAATGATAAGCCTAGGCGTCCATTGGGACCATAGGCAGATCACCCCCCCTTTCTTCACCTAAATACGTCATTAAATGTCCGCCATCATTTGCGTGAACGAAACCCATGAAATCCATTAAATGCGCCTGACTCCCTTTCTAAAAGCCTGGATCTGGCCATGGGGACAGTTGGTGCAGTGGGCACTAATGCAATTACATTTGGCACCTAATGTCTCCAATAAGTTGCCCAGCGCGGTGAAAAGGGTGACATTCGGAATATCATGGAAACGGCATGCATTAAGACCCCTTACCTCTGTTTGGCACCAGAACCTACGAGGGCAACATGGCCGTGCCCTCCTTGAGCTACATGTACAGCCACATATTTCCCGTAGCTGAAGCCCAATTAGTCACAGTAGGCTCAAGTTTCTGTTGTTTCACTACACACGCATTGGTTTGATACAGTAGCATCTTGTTCTTCTGATCTCATGTTGTAACATACATTAGCCAGATTTAGCCAGATCCAGGAGCACAGTGCCACCTCCCCCCCATTTACATAAAAATAGTTTCACATGGTGTTTTGCCATGTTTGTTATCGTCGTGCATACAAATTCCATCTGATTCCATCAATTTCCATCATCTAAGTACACCGTTTCTTCACAAAACCCGGGTCTGCCAGTGCCATAATGCAAGTTCTCGTGACTAAAAATATGTGTCCGTGTGACTGGGACTTTACCGGAAAGTGACAGTCTTACAACGTTACAATGTACACTGGCTAGATGTAAATAACATCTGCCATATATGTAGGCAAATCGTAGACAAGGCTGTCAGAGTGTTACGTGATTGTGTGTAAAAATGTTCTTGGCTTAGGTTCTTATTGTGGTAGATGCGTGACAGAATGACAGACTGTACACGGTGATGCTAAGGCATCGACCATTTGATCTCAGGGGGGGGGGGGCAGCAAACATATTGAAAAAAAATAACGCAAGGCTGAAAATTGGTGAAAAAAAAATAATAAGGTTTCATTTGGCTAGAAAAAATAATTGGCACGTCACAATTACAGTCACATCTTTGTAATATTGAAAAAACAATTGAGGTTCAGTAATCTAAGAACAAAAGAATTAGATGTCAAATTTCATGAAAAAAATAATTGAAGCTATGGTGAAAATAGCTGCCCCCCCCCCGTCCCCCTGAGATCAAATGGTTGGTGCCTAATACATGTACACTTGCCCGTAGGTTTATCCACGTGCATGAGAAATAAACAAAAGAATATCGTTGCCGATACGATGAACGCGCAGGGTTTGGTGTTAATTTGAATAATATTTATAATACATTGTATGTTATTAATTTAGTTATATCATTAATCTGGAAAGTGTCTGTCAGTTTGTTCGCACTGTGCTTTGTTCTGAATGAAAGACCTAATGAAGTCAACTTTAACTCGATAAAACTTTTTTGCAATTAGATGACTTATTGTTAAATAGAAGGGCGTACAGGTACATGTAGTTGTAATGAAACAGATCACCACAATAAATACGTTTCTAACTGCATTGCAAGACAAATTAACATTTTTGAATTCTGAAACCTAACATTTGTATATGAATTGTTAATGTGTACAAGTAAACGGCAAAGAGGGCGCAACACTAGTTTTGTTCAGCCGCAGGCTGCTATTTCAACCTCCGAATTATATTCTCCAAACACATGTGAATAGCTTCTTCAGAAAATAGTCCATGTTCCCTTCATGTTCACACCAAGGAAACCATTTTGTCTAGCAATATTATTGTTTGATTGTATCATATTCTATTCAAATGGAACTTTAGTGTTCCAAAATATGGCTTCAGATATGTGCTTATAAAAGACACGCCGATAAATAGGTGAACATCAAGCTAGAAAAAAAAAATCATCGGTGTGTAAATGACAGAAAAGGCCAGGGTAACTACTTGAAATTTATATTTTACAAATACTCGTACTAACTAAAAATCCGGATCCATTTCAAGATATTTGTGAATTGGTAAAGACAAAGTTAGAGATTGTTTACGTTTCTATATTTTCCACTAATTGGTATGATGGAAGGATTTCTTATCTGTCTTATTAGCTATTTTCTTTGGCTTCTCTGTGATTATTAGTATGTTATCGTATCAGTAACCATTAATTAAAGTGAGATTAGTTTGCCTATCCTATCCTAATTATACCAGCACGGAAATGAGGATAATTTAATTCTACGTCAGTTTCCAAATTCTAAATTTGAAAAGAGTATGCGCATGCCACTTTAGCTTTCTCGTCGGGGCACTGACGAAGGGTGTTGAGCAAACTTATATGGTAAGCCATTTACAAGCATTTCGAATTTTGATACAAGCAAAGTGTTCATGTATGGAAGAAATATTTAAAGCATTGTGCATCCATAAATTAACGTTGTGATGAAAATCCAAACTGGCTATGGCAGTTGTCGTTTCCACTTTATTAATGAGTTATTGCGATTATATATGTATATTATTCACTGAAAATTGATGATAATGAATTGCTCAATATATACACTAGAATATCAGTGTAGAATTGTACATTAAAACAATTCTGCACCCTGTAATTTATTAATCCTCTGAGTCAGCTTCAATGCCACCACTTTTACAAATATAAACTGAAACATAATGCAAACAGGTGTAGTATTTACAACAATGCAGCACGACCGCAATTGGACGAGAGTGAAATAGCACAAACACTGTTCAACGTAAAGTCACCACCATGTACACAATCTATGATAACTTCTGTAACACTCAGGAGTCAATTCCCTCAGCTACACGTTATATTTATAGTGTGTTCAAGTCAACTGCATGTTTTAAAAAATTATCATTTTTGTTTATACTAAGACGTTTATGGGTGGATGAATTTGATATTCAATCGTTGTGCCAGTGACAGAATCCAAGAAAGACAAAACGAGTAGCATGCTTCTTTAAACAAACCGTGGGTAGTGTGTTGCATAAAGCGGATATCTACATGTAGTGTACTAGTAAACTGTTACCCGTAAATCACTATTGTTTGCTGTATTGCACACGTGGTTGTGTAGACTGTAAACTGGCCGATAACAGCCAATCAATGTTTAATTGATGGTAATGACCGTTATTTTGCTTTGGCTGTAAAGGCCATTTTTGAATGGTGAATCATTTTATCAGTGAAATATGCCGCCTGCACGGTTCCCACGTTTTTAGAACATGTTAATTTGGCAAAGCACATTACATCAGTGAAATTGTATTTTTAAGTTCAACCAAACGCGTTTGCCATTGTTAGTAATTCACCAGTATGAATTCAACACATCAACAGAAGAGTGTGCTATGAGAAGACATAATTGCAAGACAAGTTCTATTGGATCACCCGAACTTCACCCGTCTCTTCCTACCCCATTCACGCACACCCTTTTCAATAATAAAATATCTATTGCAAGCACATTATGTGTGCTGTCAAATACAATGTATCGCACACTAATTCTAGTGATGGTTCTATTATTCATATTTCCTTAACTTATAGTTTGATTTATGAATAAACTTGACTTGAAGATCGTTACCTTAATACCTTAATGAGACAAAAGGCGAAGTCTCAGTCGTGAACATAACGGAAACCAGGGTTGACTATGTTTTCATAATGCGCAATTGAAATCTATTGTTTCTCAATTTCCTTTGGTAACACACTTTAGATGGCTCCAACTCCTTTGATTGGCTAAGTTGACCACGTAGGCTTTAATTCAGCGTGCATTAATATAAACTTGTGTATCGACTAGCCGACTACAATATACAGGTGCACATAAATACATATAAATTGACAATGATTAGTGAACACGTCCTTCACCATATTGAAGCAATTGATACGTTGGCGTGAACGGTATCTTATCTCTGTATTTTTTTGTTGATTACCTTGAAAGAGTGCGAGAGTTCTACCTGATGTGTTGCTGATATTTGTCAGTTACGTAGATAAAAGACGACAACCCAGACAATCCCCATTTTGACCCAAACAGTCGACAGAGACACACAATCAACCGAGGGTACGTATACAGGTTGTCTTTCGTAGGAAATTTGTTATGAAAACATACACTTCTAATTCCAGTAATTACATTTGAAGTGTATAACTGAAGCACGGGTGAGAATGGTGAGAGCCATGAGTAGCTCTAACTCAATGTTAGAGCAATACTTTACCACGCATGTAACTATGTATGCGTGTGATGCCTCGTGAGAGACTAGTATAGAGGTCTGGCTGTTGTATAGCTCTGTTTATTTCTGTCAATATTGCACAAACATTTTGATACACAGCAGAATAACTTAGTTTGATGTTGTTTACATGAAATTGACGTAGTAATAGGTAGTTATATGATGCTAATAAATTGAAGAGAAATACGTACATATATCTGAATTTATTTGGTATTATTTTTCAAAGTTGTACTTCAGTAAATGCTAATCCAGATGGGGCACAGGATCATAGGATGCAGATCTAACTACTGTACTGAAAAATGGAATCCCGGCTGGGTTTCCACAATGGCAGCCCAAGTTAAAATTTGATTTAGCTTACAACCTTTCTATAAAGACTACACAGGCAACTGACCTAGAGTCGTTTCCATATAAAAGTAGCCTTTTAACGAGGGTTAAGACGGTCTCTGTGGGAGTTTGGGACAACAAACAATGGCGGATCCATATATTTGGTAAGGGGGGGGAGGATTTAAGGATTTCATGGGTTTTGTACGCGCAATCAATGGCGGACATGCCAAAAACCCTGCGAAAATGAGTATTTTCTTTGGAAAGGGGGTGGGGGCCGCCCCAGGCGCCCCCCACCCTCCGAATCTGTCTATGACAAAGCTGGTCGTATAACATGCATGGTCTCTATACATAAGGTGAACATTCGAATGCACATATAACTCAGGGTGAGTTTGCTCAACAGATTCATCATGAGGCTACTGACCGTGTTCTTCTGCGTGGCCGCCGCCGCCGCCACTGCCGCCGCCACCATGAGCGAGCAAGAGGAGGCCGAGCTGGAGGCTCAGCTCATGGCCGAGATCGCGCGGCTCCGGGGCCAGCTCAGCCAGATCCACAAGCAGACACAGGTACAGTAGACCCTCTCCATTAGGACCACGTTTGGTACCAGTGTTAGGTGGTCTGTATAAAGGGGTGGTCTCTATAAAGAGGTTCATTTTAATAGCTTATGAAAATTTAGAACCATGAAAAGTGGTCTTATTATGGAGATGGTCTCACTATATAAGGTGGTCTTAATTGGTAGTTTTATAGTACTGTACTTGTAGTACGTGTTAATGAACTGTGGAACTCTGAAGTAATGTCAACCACTTATGTGTGGGCGGTTTGTTTGGGTCTTAGGATGTTTTTAGAGGTATTCTTCTTGTGGGTGTTTGAAATGGCCTTCCTATGAAAGCGATTTTTATACATGCGGTTCCTGTATTGACGTCGTCACCTCGAGAGTATGTTGTCAGAAATAACAGAGAGGTCCTCTTTAAAGGATCTTACATGAAATTTCATGTCATATCTGTACGCCATTTCCGTGTGCTGGTATGTGGAAAACGGATTTTTGTCCTGATATTAAGGCCACCTACAGAAAAGAAATGAAAATGTAGTGTAAAGAAATGAAAATAAGACACGCCATATAAGGTGCTTACGTTGCAACAACAGATCTTGTGGCAATCACACGCGTAAAATCTCATATAGTAGCTGTCATGTAGACAATGTAGACAATACAGCTGAACCTCTCTATCAGGACCACCTTTGGGACCAGTGTCAAGTGGTCTCATAATCAGGGAGAGGTGGTCTCTATATAATTTTGGTAGCTTTATTAAGGTTTGGGACCGTGAAAAGTGGTCTTAATTTAGCGGTGGCCTCACTAGAGAGGTCGTCTTTATTAGGGGTTTACTGTAGAATATTCTAGACACCCATGATTTTCAGGAGAATGAGGTGCGGTTTGCGGCAGAGGAGGCAGCCATGGAGGCGCGCATCCGAGAGGAGAGCGAGGCGATGGCGGAGCAGACGCGTGCCCTGGCCAGCGTCCAACAGCAGGTGTGAGGCGGAACCCAAAAGGGATGAGAAAAGTGAGTTTGTATGGTGTCTGCACGGTTGGTTTGTTGACAGTGTAAGAGTTGTTTTACTTTTGTGATTGTCTAGTCATGCGTATCAATGAGGACAAGCCGTGGCTAGGGACAGTAGACAGAGCTGGGTATCCAGAATACAGAGAGAGCACGAGAAATGTCATCTTGTCACAGCGAGGTATCCTCTATCAAATTTCATAGATAGATGTGAGGTCTAATGACCATCTTTCTCATTGGAAGATGGAGAAATGTGAGTCCCTTGATTATTGGCATGCTGGCTGGTTGGCTGGTTGGATGATGGGTCATTTGTTTTTTCTGTAGCTGGACCAGAGTGGGCCAGGGACCCATTGTTGTGTGAGGTGGAACTCAGTCAAGATAAAAA
>CM032660.1:32462066-32483312 GCA_019095985.1 Streblospio benedicti
AAAATCTTACAAACACTTCTTTCAGCCCACTCAAATGTAAAGTCAACAGCAAAGAGACCATGCAGTGGTGGAGTTTGCTTGAAGATACAATGTTAACCCACCATTGAACACACGCGCCATGTGTACAATGTTTATATCAATTTAAATACATCTGCATGTACATAGTCGTTATGATTGCTAATCTGCAATACGAGTAAAACCTTAATTTAGAATAAAAAGGTAATAATCGTGTGCACAATGAAGCTATAGATAACACATAACTGAGGTATATATAAAAGATATAAAATGGAATACACAAATACCTTGCTAGAGTTTTCATGTTGCCGTCGGTGTGCTCTCGTGCCGTCAAGTAGAATGATGGCTTCACTCTGGCGGCCCTTATATTCGCTTATTGCCAAACAAAGATTTTGAAAAAAAACCAACTCATCAACACCTGCAGCTTTCCTGGAGTAAAAAGCATGACTGACAGACAGATTGATGGTGCAACTGAAACTGATTGTATAAGTGATTTTACGAACGTTTGTAAAAAAATGCACTATATAAACACATAATAAAGTTTTTGTTGGTGAAGGTGAATATGATAAATTGACTACCTTGACAGCCTTTTCATCTATCGAAATTGCATTCCATTTGTATAAAGCGAGGACTGAACACATCAAAGACACACCCAGTGCACGTGCTTTTGTCCACGTGCAATTTGCATCCATGATTCATCATATTAATTAATTAGTAGGCGAAAGTTTCTTCAATTTTCTATTCATAAATATACATGTATGGTACCTGGGTTTTGTGGTTTGGCAACGATTCATAAAAGCGGGTTGAAACCAACACATATGAAAGGAACAACAAATGTGTGATAGATTGGAGGACATTATAGCTTTGCCTTTTCTCTACTAAGCAATTACATTTTTGTCAACACGCAGTCAGTTTTAGCCAGTTTTACCCTCTTTAATATATTGGATTTCAATGACGTCATCCAACATTACACCAAGTGGTGCTTGCTTTTAATGCAGCGGAGATACACAATAGGCATTGACAATGGCAGATCCCGTTGTTTTTTTTTAGAAAAGGGGGGTTGCACTTTTGGGATTTCATGGGTTTCGTATGCGCAGTCGATGACGGATGTGTAAAATACCTGTGAAAATGAAGTATTTTGGTGGAAAAGGGGGCTGCCCCCTGGATCCGCCTATGATTGAAGCTGAAATACAACATTTACTAATTAATCACTATTGAACATATCGTCCAATATGCACTTTTCGTTTACCTACAGACATAACAATCTACAGAAAATAATCTGTGCATAAGAGATGCTCGTGCAGACCTTAGAGGTGATGTATCTACAGAGTGCAACCATCAATATATATAATTATTATGAAATCATCAACCCACTCACCATTTAACTATATTAGCGTTCCATAGGCGAGAGTTTGATTGTGAAATCATCAATAATTGCCCACATAAAGTGCCACAGATCTTATGTTGGATGCGATATGGTACACGCCATGTACCAATGATTTCCGAATTCGGGGTCAGACCAAAACCTAAAGCATCACCCATGCCGTACGTGTTAATGCACAGCTGCTGTGAACATCATTAAACAGTGGGGAGGAGTTGCCCCTCTACAATTTGGTCTGATGTGATAGTTTATTCTGGTTCTGTTTGACCTGCATAGTATGTTCTGATGTGATAGTTTAGCCTGCTTCTGTTTGATAGTATGCGTCAGTATCACTATTAAAATTCTATTTTACACAGCATTGTTGGGATCCATATTTTTGTTTTACAGCCACTGCATCTTCATATAACACTTGACTGTTTATGCAAACGGAGCAGTAGAAAGCTATAAAGACAAAATTTCTATAGTCCTGATTGTGATCTGATAGTAACTCTTTTACCCAAGTTCTGTTAGATCCTATACACACACACACACACGCACGCACGCACGCACGCACGCACGCACACACACACACACACAGACACACACATATATTGAAACTATCAAATCAGAGCAATCAGAACAGGGACACCTCCTCCGCAGTGTTAAAGGAGCTAACGGTTTACAAAGTTTACAAAGAAAGGAACCAGGTATACGTGACAAGTCAGGGGAAAGTGGGCCCAAAAATACTAAATGCTACCAGGCCTAACGAATATTACATGGGAGAGGGGTCACACGTGTTGTGCTGCTACGTTCAGCAGCTACTTACCATAACGAAACTTCATGTTTCAACAAAATAAACAGAGGGAGAATGGCATATATGATATTACTAGCTGTATACCCGGTTGAAACAGAAGAGATCCGGAACACATTAAATCCTACTCCCCCCATCCTTCTCTCTGTACCCGTCCCCCACAGCAGCTGCCGTCAGAATACAGGTCTGTGACGGATAGAATACACCTCCATCACCTTCCTCCCATCGGCATAAGCCATGGCCATATACACACTACATGTATATGGCAATGATTGATCCCTCTAATATCCCCCACCAGCTTCTGCTACCGCTGGTAAACACGTTCCACCCTCCTCTAGCCTTCCTTTGGAGCCCACCCCCTCTTTCTCTCCCCAACCCTCTCTACGCCATCCCCATATAAACATGCCCAGATCAGTCTAAATGCATCTCCATCACCCCCTTCTTACTGCTCGGGTTGAAACATGAAATCTGGAACAGATTAAATACTCCCCCCTTCCCCTTCCTTCTTCATCAACATATCATCTGCCACCACCCCTCGACAAATCTAGGCTGGAACAGACATCTCTCTGTCCTCATGCCTTACAACAGCTCCCGTCAGTATACAGGTCTGGGACATATTAAATACAACTCCATCACCTTCCTTCCATTGTCATATGTGACAGCTATACACACCACAGAGGGGGAAATATATCTATTTTGAGATGTGAGAATGGCCCGTGATGTTTGGTGAAAAATAAGAATGGGGGTCAATATCCTTTCAGAATTGTGAGATTTTTTTTTTTTTTTTTTTTTAAATTGTGAAATGAGAATGGTTAGAAAATTATTGAGAATGGCCCTGGATTTTTGTTGAGACTTGAGAATGGGGTAGGGAATATTCTTGTACACAAATTTAGATTTGAGGCATTGGCATTTAAAAGGTTGATTTAAAAAGTATTTTCTCCCATATCATCAATAGTGTAGCAAAACTGGTAAAGAAATTTAGGCCTCCAGTGCGCGACTCATTGTAGCATGGATGTATGTAAATTGTTCTTTACTATAATTTGCACTGGTATGTAGTAGGTTAGTTTCCCTTGGCTGCACACACACCTTGATAGGCTTAGTTGTTGTTCATTATGGCCACTGTAGGGTTAGGGAACTAGTACTCTGTTGTATTGGTGCAGAGCCGAATAGCGGAAGTTCTCTCTTAGATGCTGGATTGGCAGCAAGTAGGGTTGTCGACCTATTCGGGGCCTTAAGTGGGCGCTGCCCGCTGCGTCACCCCAGACACTACGCTGCCAAGTGAGAGGCGGTGCTGGGACAAGGCCAGCCAGTGGCGTACACTGTCATTTTCTTCACAATAGTATGACACACATTAAAAACGTGAAATGTTTGTCCCATGTATAACATCATAGGCCTGCAAAGAAAGCGTCACTATTTGTAAGGGTTGGTGTCCTCGAAATGTGTTCTGTTATTCATTTGAACTAACTTACAGCAAATAATGACTGTATGTTTAATAAACATAACATTCACGTTTGACAATTTTTCAAGATGAATTTTAATGATTTCATTGCTAACAGATGGTTTAAACACCTTATTCCAAATTGAAATTGAATATTTCGTAGTGAAAATGCTATGAGACTATTCCCCATGCAGTATCTTTATATTCAGATCTCCATTTCTGTAGATAATGCTAATCTTGAATAGAAAATGAGTATCCTACATAGCATCATAAAGATTTACAGATTAATATTCAATTTTAATTTCCATTCACCATTGAAAAACTATTGATGATAAAAGGTTCATATCAAAACATGGTGTTCATTATTGGTTACGCTATAATACACATTTTTGTACTGTGACTTATGTGCGAGCACGCCTAGCTACGTAATTATGAAAATAAAGAGATGACTGTTGTTAACTGTTAGCATACAAGATGCTAACGACTTTATTGCATAATTAGTTGTGGTACATAAAAACGACAAACCAGAACCCAACCAAGGCGTCCTCGCAAAAAACGAATAACTTTGAGTTACACAATGTAGGAGCTAAGCAAAAAGTCAACAAATAAACCTATAGTAGTTGACAAAACTAACTAAATTAACTACACCAATGTGCCACAATCTCCTGAGGTTTAGTCTAGCCAGGGCGCCCACGCATGGGCTTTTTGTAATTGAAAACGCGAGAGGGCATCACACACAACATTATACTTTCCTGGTATATGCTTAGCCCTGAAAACTATATTGAATTTCAAAGACGCCAGGACTAACTTTCTTAACAATGTCATTAACATATCATCTTTAGAAGTTTGATTATTTAAACAAAACACAATTTCATTGTCACACATAAACAAAATCCTGGTGTTTGTCATCTGTGGACCCCATTGGTGCACAGCCAAAACAATTGGCAACAATTCCTTGACTGCTATGTTGACCCTATCCCAGTTTTGTAAAAACGCTCCTTGTATCCAATGTGAGCCCCACACACTTGCGAACCCCAAACCTGAAGCATCTGAAAACAGATGAAGCACATCTGATGATGTCCAAACTTCGGGAAGCACCATCACTTTACCATTGAAATGTTCTAAAAACTCTATCCATATCCTTTTGGCCTGCTGCGCTGCCTTGAAAGGGCGTCTTCTTTGAGGTAGTAGCTTGCGCTTGAATACTTTCATATAATAAAGTCATCTCGAAGCTATCACATGAAAGTTCCATATCAGACACTGCTTTGAGTCGCCTGAACTTCTCATCATAAATCAGGTAAGTGCTATCCTGGTGTCTCTTATGCAGATCCAGGATACGGCTTTGGTAGGTGAAGAGGGACGGTGCCAGAGCCGGTCGTGCGGAGATCAGCACTGCAGAATAGGTGCTTAAAAACCTCATCCATTCAAAGATACTTCCTATTTGTCTCTTGTTGGTGGGACCAAGTACCAGACCTGAACCATCCCTTTCAAATGTAAATGACAACTTGTCATCAAGAGAATGTAACGTGGTGAGGTCAATGTATTTGCATTCTATAATGTTTGACTTAATTTTTACGTCCAGCGACCTTCCCAATGTTCTAAATGAGTCCTCAACTGCCGCATCTGCATTATGTACAGAGGTTTGGATCATTTCATTAATGGCTCCTGAAAAAAAAAACTAGGGATCTGAGGTGCTGGAGCCTGACTTGAGGCAGCTGCCCTCCTTAAGCCCAAAATGGACGGTCCAACAATTCAGTGAACTGCTGCACCTGTTGCTGTATGGTATCCACCCGTTCCATCAGTGAAGGATGAAGTGACTGGTCGTGTACCACGGGCGGCGACAGAGTTGGCATATTACTCGAACACTGCTGAACACTCTGTACTTTGGTGTGGTGCAGGGCTGGCTCATCTTGGGTGACTTTGCAACTTCTCTTGGTTGGACGACCCTTGGCCTTGTCTGCTGGTAAAACTCGCTTTTTAGGAGGCATTCTGAAATCACAACGCACAGCAAAACAGTACCCTTGTTAGCACAACAACAATAACCCAAAAGTGAATAATACCCGAGCAACAGATGGCAACATATATAATCACAACAGGTCACCCGGAGGGGGGGCAACATTTTAAACACCTACAAGGTGGCAACAAATATATATCCCAGAGGATCACAACAGGTCACCCGGAGGCAACATTTTAAACACCTATAAGGTGGCTACAAATATATATATATATATAACATATATATATATATATATATATATATATATATATATATATATATATATATATATATATATATATATATATATATATATACTGGTAGAGCAGTATATATATATATATATATATATATATATATATATATATATATATATAAGGCATATAATATATATATATATATATATATAATACTCATATCTACAGACAGTACTGTTTCGTCCTATTGGGACTCATCAGTGCAGAGCAGAGTAATGAGGTTGGGACTGGTAGCAACAAAGAGTGTAAGCTCTCAAAGCATATTTAAGCCAGACCCCTGCATACTTGCCAGAGTGCTCAAACTGACAAGCAGTGAGCGTAGCACAAGGCATTGGCAAAGTAGCACCTCAATAGAGTGCTCAACCGAACACCAGAAGTAAGAGGTTGGGAGTGTAATACTCATATCTACAGACAGTACTGTTTAGGTCCTGTCAGTACTGTTTCTCATTGGGACTCATCAGTGCAAAGCAGAGTAATGAGGTTGGGACTGGTAGCAACAAAGAGTGTAATAGAGTCTCAAAGCATATTTAAGCCAGACCCCCTGCATACTTGCCAGAGTGCTCAAACTGACAAGCAGTGAGCGTGGTAGCAACAAAAAGATTAAGCCAAAATTTAGCACCCCTCAATAGAGTGCTCAAACTGACAACTGACAAGCAGTGGCGTGAGCACAAGGCATTGGCAAGTAGAGTGCTCAACCGAACACGTAATACTCATATCTATCTACAGACAGTACTGTTTCGTCCTATTGGGACTCATCAGTGCAGAGCAGAGTAATGAGGTTGGGACTGGTAGCAACAAAGAGTGTAAGCTCTCAAAGCATATTTAAGCCAGACCCCTGCATACTTGCCAGAGTGCTCAAACTGACAAGCAGTGAGCGTAGCACAAGGCATTGGCAAAGTAGCACCTCAATAGAGTGCTCAACCCAACACGTTAAAAGAGCAATACTCATATCTAAGAACTGTTTCGTCCTATTCGGACTCATCAGTGCAGAGCAGAGTAATGAGGTTGGGACTGTAGCAACAAAGAGTGTAAAGAGTGTAGAGTATATGCATATATATATATGCACATGTTTGACAAGTAAAACTACAGAAGGGTATATATATATATATATATATATATATATATATATATATATATATATATATATATATACAGTTTCAATAAAGTTATTGATATTCCTATAATTTGAGAATATGCAGGGACATTTCCTGATGTGTTTATGGAGTAAAGTAATTAGTTAGTACATCAGTCTGTATAGATTTATTTACATAGACAAGCATGAAAAAGATTAATAAAATTTGGCATTATTAGAAAAATAACATTTTAATGTTGAACTGAAAAGTATATTATCAGTACTCTTAAGTCAATGCACCATTTGTATTTTATTTACATAGCATACAACAATAAAATAAATTCATTAACTGCAAACAGAAATATGTCCTATTCTAAAAATGTTTTCAAAAGTTACCACTTCCATTTTCACGAACACGCACATAATCCTATAATACTATCTTTGAAAAAGAAACTAGATTTTGAAAATGTTAAAATAATGAGAATATTTGGATACTTGCATAAATAGCTTCTACATTTGTAAGTTGATGTAAAATAAAAAGAAAATAAGTTTATATATACTAAGTTATATACTAAGTTAATTTTTCATATTTTAGTAAAAGGACATTGAATATTCAATAATTTGAGAGTCTCATTAATACATGTACAGAATGACTTAACAATAAACATTACACTGCCAAACAAGCAAACTTCTAAGTTGTACATTGTTCAACACAGTAGGAAATGACCTTTACGCAGCCAGCATACATTGTATTGCTTATAAAAGTTGCTAATTTCAAAATATTCACAGGAGTAATGTATTGCGTTAAGTTGACTTGAATGATATCAAGGTGTAGCATAAAAGTAATATTAAAACTAATTCTATGGAAATGCACAACACACATTCCTCACATTCTTTAGAAAGGTTTCACAAATCATTTTTTCTGAAAGGAAGAGCTTTGAATTCTTCCCATGTCAATGTTGTAATATTCTGCACATGTATTAAACAATATGGCACATAAGTAATGCTAAATGGTTAATTATAGAGTCAATATAGAGTTTATTCATTGTATTATAGTCAGCATTTTGTAAAGATTAAACACATAATACATCACAAAAATTAATATTTTTAGCAAGACAACAATGAGAAAAAATACTGACATGACCCACTGCATACAGTTATTCACATGTGGTGGTATAAAATCTGCATGATCCTCTGCAATAAATATTATAATCATGTTGCATTTGATCTCATTAACAGCTGTCATGCAATTTGGTCCTGCGTGTATCCAATTGACTTTTTACCATCATTGAATGAAGTGAAAAAAATAATTTCTGTGATTCATTTGAAATAACTTAATTACAGCAAATGTTGAAGATGTGTTTAATAAACATACATGTAACATTCACTCAGTTTTAACAGTGTTCCAAGATGGAATTTAATGATTCCATAGCTAACAGTTGGTTCAAACACATCTTATTTGGAATTGAAATTGAATATTGAGTGGTGAAAATGTTATGAAACCCTTCTCTGTGCAGCACGTTTATATTCAGATCTCCATTTCTGTGGATGATGGTAATCTTGAATGGAAAGTGAGTATCCTACATATCATCATAAAGATCTAAAGATAAATGCACTTCCTGTTCAATTTTAATTTCCATACACCATTGATTGGCAAATTAACTTTTAAACCATGTTCAATGTACAAACTCTACATGATAGCTGACAATTTGGTGTTACAAACATGTATAGTCTTCCCTTATACTCTAGTGTTCATTTAGTAATAGTTACATGTATTTAATATCCAAGCTATCATATCTTTTCCATTCCCGTTCACACTGCCACTATCACTTTCATGAAGTGTTATTAAATTTGGTCTGTATTTTGGTGGGGGTGGGTTGGTCGCGGGGCGGATAAACTGTTAAAAAAAAAACACGCTCATCGCTGGTTGGTTTGGGTAGCGCGAACATCCTAAAAATGTTGTTGACCAAAAATTGTTGAACGCTTTGAGCGTGCCTCATAACGCAAACAGAAGATACCAGTTCACTATGATGTATCCATAATGCAATCATAAGCACATAGTTCTTGTACCCACTACACATGGCACATGGTTGTGCAGAATTGTCTTGTCCATTATTGCTATGTGGCACCAAGTGGAGGAGTGTAGTCAGGACCCTGTAATAATCAAAAGAGGGTGTTTTTTCATTTAAAAAAAATTTAATTAATATGGAGAATATCAATATCTAAGTGAGTGCTTCGAATCGAACGTTTGATATAGAACTATTGCAATGAGAGAAATATGTGCTAGAGACACATTAGACATTACATTTTAACATTTTATGTATTCTTTGAATGTGTTTGTGCAAAGCCAAATCATGGATACTTTCAATGTGGTTTGTCCAAACCAAAATCATGGTATATACATTTTATGTATGTATTTGAAATAGTTTGTGAAGCCATATTGTTATTTTTTGTATACACTGAAAGAGAAAATGTTCTTACCTTTTCCACCTTTTCATCCAGCATTCGGAAAAAATCCACTTGACTCTTTGTGGCAGACCTTAATGCATACAAATAAAAACAAATCATTTGAATTATGGCTGTTTGTGAAAACATTAATACATTTTACAACATTCTATTCTTATTTTGGTTGAGCAAAGGCATGTTTTATTTGAGTTATTTTAACGTTGATGAGGACGATTGCAATGTTCAAATTATATTAACAATATTGGGTGTGCACGAGATATATATATCTGGTAACTTGTTATACTTTAATCATTCAAAGGAATTAATATTAAACAATTCAACCAATTAAATAGTACTGTTCCATTGCTAAGTATGTGTGGATGTCAGTCATAAACATTGTACTAGAATAATGCCAACCGTAGATTATAAACAGTCACACGGTGGGGATGACAGAAGCAGTCAGTCAGTCAATCTATGCATCAATCAATCAATCAATCAACTTACGGTTGAGCATACATGGATCCTGGTGACTTTTTGGCCTGTATAGAGGTTGCCGGCTGGATCTGTGGACCATCCTGAAAGTACAAAAAAAAATCTGAGTTTTTTTATAACAAGTAACTTCATTGTGGGGGCATATCCGATATATAATATGGTTTGAAATGAATATCTAAAACACACTTTTATTATAAAATACTAACTTCACTGACTCTAACATTTTTTATATTCTTGGTGATTTATTATTTCACATTTGCCATATGTTTCAAATGACTGTTAGTACTTTGTTATACAAGTATGTGGGGATTCTTATGCCATGTGTATCCTATGAAAGGGGCTGACTCACCGGGTCAGTTGGAAATCTGTTTGTGGGGGAGTCTGGCGTGATGACCTCTGGAGGTGGGGTTGCCGGGGTCACCACAGGGTCGCCATTAGACTCCACCTTCTTGGAAGATGGTGGGCTGAAAATCAATTTCACACAACATGTAGCAAGCGTTTGACGGGGATGCTTATGGGCCTGGTTTAAAGCAGCTGTGTGTTCTACATTTGACATATGGGGGCAAAAATAATAAAATATATATATATATATATATATATATATATATATATATATATATATATATATATATATATATATAAACTATATAGCATATAATATGTGTGTGTGTGTGTGTGTATATATATATACATTATATACTCTTCTGTAGTTTTACTTGTCAAACATGTGCCAATCAACATTGATCACCAGCAAAACCACATGTAATTCCACTTCAGTAAGCAGCACCGTCTTCTACTTTTCCTATGGGCCAACAGACACAACTTTGATGCTGAATCAGCCATATTAGTTTAGCCGTTGCTCATGGGTATGATGTCTCATCAGCACAGTCATCATGTTTTTAAAATCTCGTAACACGCCCCACCCCCTATACACACAATGTATTGCTCATCTCACTATGTACAATGAACATTCGTGAATGAACACTGTGGTGGGAGGCTCGAAGCGGTGCTCTGGTTTGCTCTCCTTTACCTGGCCTCGTTGTGAGTGTCGTCTGCTGGGCTAGCCGGGGTCACCTCCGCCGTGCGCACCGGATGGATACTTGCCTTGCCTGCAGAAACAGAAGGTTGATACAGGCATCCGCCATTACATATTGGGTGGGTGGATGGGGGTGGATGGGTTTTACCAAGTTGTAATATGTGCTGTTATGTGGATATATATTTTTTTTAATTTTCTATTGCATATTTGGAAAATATTGGCACAGATTTGCGACAATGGACAGAAGTTAAACATGAATTCAGATTTGTTTTATACTGTAATCACGCTGCCATAGCAAAGCACAAACGACTGTACACCATTTAGAGCTGCACCTTTCATACTAATACTCGATCCCATTCTTAATTGTTAAGGAGCAAACAACATATTACACCTATAGCGAACGGCTGTTCTCAATAGAAGCGTCTCTTCATTCATGGGGGCGGGGTGCAGGGGTGCAGTGGTTAGGTGGGATTAGATGTTATATATGGTGGTCATGTGTATGCGGTCTCTTCATAGCTTCTACAGTACAAGACACCCAGCGTTGTTTGCAATATGTTTTGATCCAAAATGGCAGTTGCGTTGCTTCTAGACTTGTTAGCTCACATAGATAATTTACAGAAATTCCATCTGCATATCTAACATCGAACATCAATTAAGACACACGAAGGGTTCAAGTATACAGAATGTTGTGTCAAAACATATTGCATAATTGATATTGTTTTACCAACCCTCTACATTGAGGTAAATTGTGTAGAGTAACATACATATAGGTTATAGTCCAGAACACCTGAAGCCTGTGTGTTTATAATATAAATCTGTATCTTTCATAATGGTATCCAGCTATCTGGACTTCAGAGGGATAGGGGTGGGGAGGGAGAGTAACAACCAGTATACGAGAATTGTACAGTACATGTAATGTGGGAATGTCATACACCTATTCATCAGCACTATACTGTATTATTTTGTTTTGCGTTATATATATATATATATATATATATATATATATATATATATATATATATATATATATATATATATATATATATATATATGCAAAAAACACCGGCATGATCTTATGCAGTACAGGAAATCCACTTTTCATTTAATCACATCCCTCCTCATACGAGAAATAAAACTGCACTAACATTATCTGTGCTGAAAATACAATCATATCAATAGACATAAATGCTTAACACTATGCAAACACTCTGTATATTCTGTAAGCACGTACAGTAAGTCCACAATTGATGGAGAATCAATGGCACTTGGACCATCAAGTACTCATGAAATAGGCAGTAAATGCAAAGACTGAATATTGCTTTTGTATGGGCTCTGCCAGTAAGTTGCTTCCGGATGCAACAAAGACAACAGCATAGAAGAATGTTTTTACTTCCTGTGACAAGATTATGAGCAATACATGTAGCTTTCCAATATCGTTGGGTTTCATGAGAGGTCGGCTTGACACGCCTTTGTTAGTTTCAAAGTATCTTTTTTTCTGATCATCATTTTAAACGTTAACTAACGAGATTTCGAAGCATTCACATGGTAGTGATTCATCAGCTTGTCACCAGATATGTGGCTGTATTTTTGTATTTTACAACTTACTGAAAAGGCTTACTTCTTGGCTGTGCAATTTATTGTAGGATATACTACGTAACTTTTGCAGACCTCCAGCAAAACATCGCCTGTAATGAGATGACCACGTGCCAACCTGGTCACACCTACACGTGGACCTTGTGAGCTCGTACGGCTCTGACAGTACATGTAATCTAGCATCTTTGAAAATTATCAGAGACCACCTCTAAAGACAAAAAGACAGTGTTTGTATCAGCACACTACCCAGTGTTCCCACTGATCTAGTGGCATCCACCATTTTGGCGGCCCCCGTTGTACCCACCATTCTGGTGGTGACCCCCTGTGTATCCACCATTCTGGTGGTGAACCCCCGTGGTACCCACCATTCTGGTGGTGACCCCCAGCCTTGCCACCACCGTCTTCCTGGTCGCTGTCGCCGGCCGATGACTTGGTGCTCTGCCCGCAGCCCATCTTGCCGCTGCTGCCACTGCGCCTCCACGTCCACCTCACCCACAGCCTCGTCATGGGTACCGCCGACGCCGCCGCCGCTCACCGTAGGGGGCAGCAGCACGTGTGGTAGGGTGTGACAGAGCCTGGAAGCAGCAACACGCGTATGTGAAACCACCGTTTGGAACAACAAAAATGTTCCTATCATAGGACCGTCTTGTGCACACATGAACTCCAGATCTATACACCTACAGACGGGCTGTGTTGCAAGATGTGTCTAAGTTGCAAATGAATACAACTTGATAAAACTTCATCCAGCCCTCATCCCACACGGTGTGACATTTAATATGGGATGAAATACGAGAACTATATTTGTGTGTATGCTCTTTACGACTGAAACGTTGTGCATGGAAATATTTCCCATTCATCTCTCCTGAGTAGGACACATGCATGGATCATATAATGTCAACTTTATTGATTAAAAAGTAGCAAATGTCAACTTGATTAATTAAAAAGTAGCATACCGGTGACCCAATCAATTAAATATTTTATCACATGAAACCGACAATATAAAAAAGAACACTACGTGTTTTCGTGTTTACACACATCAGTTTGTAAAAGCATGGAATTAATAAAATAGACTCTGTAGTACATGTTTATTGAAAACTAAATAATTTACAAAATTAATCCAGTAGGTACTTAACACAAGACCGATGTAATTATAATCTGCAATTGTATAGGCATTATAAAGAGAGCAGAACCTTTACACTGTCAACAACTTAATGGTATAGATTGTAATTAAAATGATTAGCCAGTCAATCTCCATGCATTCTCTGTTTCAAAGGGAATTCCTGTTCTGCAATTACGGCCTGTTTGCAATGGCAGCGTATGGTTCCCCTAATGTAGACTGGGCACGGCTATTGTATTTTGTATGACTTCAGAAAATACAGAGGCTTTTAGTAGTTTTACCTGTAGATGGGGATATCCGTTTCATTTGAGTTAAGTTTCATAATTCTATGATAATGTGCCATTTCGAACTACATTATAAACTGATTATGAATACTATGAAATATTTGTAGTAGCACTGTGATATATACATGCTTAAGGACAACAAATGTACATTTTTAAGTGAACGCAGACGACAACGACAAGTTCTCCTTCAAATCAAATATGCACTATTATTGAAGAACAACATTCAACGTGCTCCTGTAACTTAATGGGGAATGCAATATTGGAGAAAGGGTTACAAGACTCACAGACGGAAGTGGATAAAATATTCATGCTGACTATCCTACAAGTCTCCCCTAACTTCGCCCGCGTTATGATGGCTCAAGCAGGCCCCATGACATGGTTATGGCCCTTTAAGGGACTCTCATATTTGTATACGAGGATATCTACGTCAAACCTGATGCTCTCTAGTGTAATTTAGGATGCATGTAACTAAATGATATTTATGGTAAATATTTTAAATGGTTGTATGTGCATGTGCATTTGCTTAGGATAAACCTTATTAAATAGGTTGTTACTTGTCGCCTTGTTGTATTTTTATTTATTATATTACCATTGCCCCCCGAAAAAAATGCATTAATTTAAGAAGGGTGAACTATGTAATCTTGATATTCAGCATTTCTTAGTCAGTCAGCGTCATTCCACTTTAATCCAAAGAAACACCCAACACACTTATACGCAAACATAAATTAGGAAACTATAGATTCATGAAATTGAACATATACTTGAACACAGTCAGGTCGACTCGGCTGTTCAACAAAACAAAGTGATTTATTTTCTGTGCGTTAATCTGGATCTGGTGGGTGACTTCATACACCTTACGGTGCACCTCAAACATGCACCTGGAGAATGCACATTACGTTAGCATACTGGCATAGTATACACATGTCTGCTACATTTAATGCCTGCTTTAAAACCCGAATTGTCTTTGCTCGTATACGGCGATAAACGGGTACATGGAAGTGCATGTATAGTGTTACTCTCCTTGACCTCAATTCAGGATGGCTTCAACGGGAAACTACTGATTTGTAGGGTTAACATGTCCATGTAGGCCTACGTACACCACACGGTTAATATATTAAATGATGGTAATTCCCAACGGAATAACTCTAATTACAGCGGATACCTAGCACTCACACTTAAAACAGAAAAAGATGCGGGCGGCGGCCCATTTTTCTAGCAGTCAGCATGAAGGAAAATAAAATGTCGTCTGCCGCTGTAGCTTAATTGTCGCCAATCGCGGTCGCTTAAAAGATGAACACATGTCACTATATTCTCGCCCGTCGTATGTAGCGTGTAGCATGTCACTTGTAGCGTAAGCTTATTATCATATTAGGAGCTCCAAACGACGGGTGAGAGCGACAAACTACAGCTACACGGGACTTTTGGGCTCACGTGTACGCAATGTTTACTGTGAAACGGGACGGTAAGGAGGATTAGACTCGTATAATACTACTCTTAATGTCAAGTGATACAGTGCCCCTGCAATGTTGGCTGCCGTATGTAGCTAGTAGCATGTCGCCTGTAGCATACATGGAACACGGACTGAATGTGACCACAGGCCTAAACAACCGCATCACTTAAAATATCACTTAACCATCGGATGGTATCAATAGGTAGATTTTGCTGTAGATCCGTTTTGAAATATAAGTATAATTAGGACGACAATAATGATGTGGAATAAAGTTTGGTCAAATAAATTGCTGTGTCATGTACATGTACATGTGCAATCTTTAATTTAAATTATGTAATATATACATCATTCATATCAAAAGAATATTGCAATTTTATTTGCCAACTAATTTTATTTTGCTCATCGATCACAAATCAATTTAGCAGCTCAAAATGTCTGGTCTAATATTAGTGTTTGATATGAGTTGATTGATTAGATGCCCATTTTTAATGTAAATACATTCACCATTGATTGCAAAGTTTCAGAATGTTAGGCAATAGAACATTGCCATGGGGACAGCACTAATAGGGACATTCCGCAAATAGGGGTATATTTTCAAATCTCCTTTTGGCAATGCATCGTCCCTAACAGTTTAAACATGATTCCTAATGTGTTTTTCCCATGTTTGCTTGTGGATAAAATTTTCTTCTTCTGTCTCTCTCTTTTCTATGGCAAACGAGCTCCTACCACTGTATAGACATAACTGAAGACAGGTTTTACAACCCTAAGCTTGCAGTTGACTATATCAAGTGGCCCTCACGGGACTCGAACTCACGACCCCAATGTAGTGAGACCAGAATGATACCATCATCCCAAGCAGCCCGCTGCAGTTGTAGGAGCTTGCTAGGCATAGAAAAGAGAGTAGAAAATGTTTCCTAATAGAGACAATAGTAAATGCTATCAATGATCGTGTCACTGGTTGCGATGTTTTAGTTGCGATGTTTTAGTCTGTAATGCAACCTTTCAAATTTCATCATAAAAAAAAGAATCTCTGAAAGTGATCAGTACTAGAAACACACATAACTATTTATCAGATGTATTCTGTAATCACCCTAAGCTTTTTAACGGTAATCTGAATATAACCAAAATGTACTTTCTCAAGGCAATGTATATTTCTACTACGGCTGCTAACTTCTTTTTGTTGCATGTTGCGGACGTTTGCCAATGAATTTGATATTGAGACACAACGCAAGAGCTAGCGAATCTCAGAAAGTTAGCCGAAATTGTGGTATAGTCTTACAGATTCCCTACTGTAGTAGCCATCGCAGACTGTTCAACCTAATGATAATGTTATCCTAACGCCGTCTCCTGATAATTAGCTACTAATTTGTTGATTAATTAGATGCTGTTTTCACCTGGTGTGTGTGATTATCACCTGCCCCACTCTAGAACCACGTCGAATCTGCCAAATTAAGACCTTATATTACGTGCACTGTTTTTGTTGCTAAGGCGTGTTAAACGTATTGCATAAGAACTCTAGTTAAGTTCATCTATAAGCGCAAAAATTATATTCGACGGGATGGGTATATTATAATGTGACATGTAACCTAAAATAATTGGATATTGATGCAGGGATATGTGAGTCCTGCATTGGGGACATGCACTACAGAAGTAAGGCACAGTCACTGAGTGTGGACTGCAATGTTGCCCTGCATAAAGTTGCTTTGACGCATTACGCTGATGGAGCAGCTGAAATAAAATACTATACGTAAACAATATACACTGTGGGTGTGTTCAGAGTGGTAAACTAATAAGTTATTTATATTGCATTAGTAGTCTCAAGACAATGTGTGATAAATGAATACCATATTCGTGCTAAAACATACATGTAATGTTCGCATACAACTCGCACCAATGTCATTATGTCCCTAACTGACTCCCCTAGTCATGCCAGAGTGAAATCGCATTTGCCACAGGGTCTAGGCCTATAAAAAAACTTACTTTTTTCCACTTCCACAGTATTTTTCTACCAAAATACAAACAAACACAACCGGGTGATGAAGTAAACCGCCCCATGCATTGATGGCATTGAAACTGTAGGGCTGGATCACAATCTAATTATAGTGAATTGAGGACCCGCCCCCAGTCCCTTCAATGCGATCCCTGCCTCCATATTAGGAGTGTCTAAAAATAAGTACCCATCCCGCCAATTTTTAAGTAAGCATTTTTAAGTATGAGACAAGGCAGACGTGTTCACATGTAGCTGACACTAGCCATTGTTTAAACGAGGGATCACTTACGTGGCATAAAAATATAAACTACAGATACATGTAACTATTAGAAAGTTGGGAAATCCCTGAACGTCCGAGTAGTTGTCAAGGGATGAATTGGCGGTTTGGGATGCGCCTCAACTATGTTTTACAGCACCATAGATCAGATAAAACGTGGGGATAAGACGAGTTACCCTTTAAAATGTCTATGATTAGACAATATGTATTATGTTATGCATATAGCGACTGGTTGGTAGCCAACATTCTAGCCTGTCATGCCCTAATTTAATATCATTTACATTGCACATGCACCCTCTATGAGATTGGTAAAACCTGGTGCGTTCATTCATTTAGCAGTCACAAAAAAGTCAATTCCTGCTATGATTGTCTACACGTGTATACTTTTTATCCAGGCTTGAAGGAGTCTATAAATGATTCATTGATCCGTGCATAAAATCCCACCAAGACAGCCATTTGTCAATGAGTCAGGGGAGAATTTCCCAAGTAGGGCAAATGCTTGCATATTTGATGTTCCAAGATTCACTGTTTTAAGTGTTTGAAAGAGTGAGTTACGTATTTGGTGCAGAATTTACACCATGGCTAGTATTCACTATTGGGTGATGGCTCATGTATAGATTTTAAATTGTACACAAGTAAAATGATCAACTGTCTATGTTAGCACTTTCAGAGACATCACCTATGTATTAGCGCCCAATGACGAGGCGTGTTTGTATTACAGGTAATCAACGTCTGTTCAATAAACAACAATTACTGTAAGCTCATTTAGGACAGGGCAGTCAATGATGGAGACACTAGCGTAATTTTCTGTTCTGTATTTTTACAACTATTTGATGAAAGAATATGGCGTACTTGTGTTTCCGTGGCTGGATGGATAAATAGTGACCAAAAGGTTGCGGGTGCGATTCCCGGTCGGATCTCTTGGTGGATATTGAGCAAACATATAAATCTATATGTATATATTAGGTGCCAGAGAGCAGTCATGCATTCTGAAATTGAAAGTGGTGTCGTTCACGTGGTGTCTAATTCACTCTGCCATGATTTGCGTGGTCAGGTTATACACTCTTTCATTGTGTGTCTACTGTACATGTGCAGTCTCACATGCATCCCTCATACCTGGCCTAGAAACCCAGTATGACCATACGTGATCCATATTTGACAATGTCCAACAGACCATTTACTTACGTGCCTGTTGGGCCTCCCCAAACCCTGATTAATGGAACAGCAATGCCCTGGTCTTGTCCCAGGGGAAGCGTGTTTGTTCTGCTACAAGTTTATCCCTCCCAATGCTGTCAGATTAGATAGCTGCGTCAACTGCCTTTGGTTCATATCAGTATATATCTAAGGCAATCTATTTGTTTGGTTTGTGTTACACGTTATTATATTGCTTTGGTCTGTGTGTCAAACTTGTACAAATCATTGACAAGTAATTCTATCTATGTCCATTTTCCAGGACTCTCATATAGCCCTTAAGCCGTATCAGGCATGGTCCCCACTAGCCATTTACAGCTATCATGCTCCAGGACTTTCTGATAACCCTCACACCATTATAAAGTATGTTCTCGTCTAGCCATATAAGACTGTGTCATTTTACTTATACTGTCCAACAAAGACCTAACTCCGTGTGGAAGTAACCAACTCCCACCTCCCACAGAGTCATACACGAGAGTGTTCCCGCGTCATTGTGTGGCAACAGCCACACAATACACCCCATTTCCGTTCTCGGCCCGTGACCTCTATTTCCAATTTGCCAAATGGGCGGCATTCAATATTGCAATGAACAGTTATATTGTTACACTATGTATATATAGACTTACGTGTATAATACGTCTGCCCAGACGGCATTATAGCGATAGTCATTGGTACATGTAGCTTTCTGCAGGGTTTTACTTCTTTTGTTGAGAAGCAAAGACAGGCTTGCGTGCAATGGGGACGATTTATTGTAAGACTGATTAAACCGTGTCCAAAGGGCAGTTTGTAGGTTGATTGCTTTGTTACACACATTCTTTCACTTGATCGTTAGAAGTTTACCCAGTTAATTATATCGAATAATAAAACAGTAATAGCAACAGTATACCTTTATGACCCACTTCTATGTGAGAAATAATAGTTTTGTTTGCATTTTTTGTTTGGCTATCCAATAAGCAAGGAAATAGATTTTGAAAGTAATTGTTATTAACGTTTTCGAGCTCTACAAGGCTCCATATCAAATGCAATTTTCCAACAAAATGCAACTACATCACAATACCAGTGTAAATTATTAGTATTAAGATATTACAGCACAAAGAGAGATTAACATTGAATGCAGAATGTCACTTTTATTACTATAAATCTCTCTGTAGAGCTCAAAAACGTTAAAAATAACTGCTTTCAAAATTCATTTTCTTGCTTATTGCACAGCCAAACAGAAACTACAAATAACGCTATCGTGAGACCAAGCGCTGTGAACCAAGTCAACTGAATTCTCAGTGTGTGGGAAATACAGTATAGATCTTAACTCGGCGTTGTGTTCACAAATCTTCTACCGTTAGAGATGAGCGCCCACATTTGCATTTGGTAACATTGTAAAACAAAACCTCAGCGTTTATTTCATATGTACCAAAACAATTCCACGTTCAGCTGCTGCTTGGTCCGTGTCTGTTACAGCTCTATAAGTTCAATCACTCCAGCTTTATGCACACTGGTTTGTCACACCGGAAGACGCTTTTTATTCCCGTACTAAATCTCTGAGTCTTACCGTGCGAAGATTGACCTGTCAAATCGCATTCGTCTGCTAGTACTAGGAATATGCGCAGCCCTAGAAACACTGCAGATCACAAATTGGTTTACATCGCTCACAAAACTAAGTGTATTTACATATAGCAGCTCTGGTGTATATCAAGCTAAAGGAATTAGAACTCAACAGAGTGCCCACTGAGATCATTGTGCTAAACAGTAGGTGGCCCGGTGGGGTATAACTATGTAGTTTGTTACTCAATTAAGAATAGAGTTATATGTGAGGAATTACTACAGAATATAATAAAAAAGTTGTACATACAAATGTCTACTGGTGTGAACAGGCTGAGCTTGTTTTTTGAAAAAAGGGGACGAAACAGAGAAGTAGTGTGTAATTGTCAACTCCCTAAGCCCAGATAAGACTGGGTGGAGTTGACGTATTTATTTTTCAAAACAGGTGGGGTAACCCAACACGACCCCTAGTACAATACATGATACATACAGACTTACTACAATACACATTGCTAGAAGACAAACATAGAAATTACAATAAAATAACTAAAGAAAAAGAAACAGTACCCTTGAAAAAATTTACAAGACTAAAACCACCAAAAACAGGGTGGTGGCTGGGGTAGAGGTGGTTACTAAATTAGAGATCAAATCTCAACACGTCTTTTCACTGTTGAACTTTAGGCAGGAATGGGCCGTGCGTTACTTTCCGGATATCCGGGTTAAGAAATTAGGTCTCATACTACCAACATACTACCAACAAGATCTTGGTCACTGACCGAACAGAAACCTTTAGGTCACTAACCACAAACACAAACCAGGTGATACGCTAATTTTGCAAAAACTAAAAATCAATTTTTAAGACAAGTTAAAAATTGTTATTTTTAGT
>CM032660.1:32483412-32508231 GCA_019095985.1 Streblospio benedicti
TCCTATTTCTTACATAATTCTGCTAGTACTGTTGCTTATCATATGTGCCATCACCCAAGCAATTGATCAATTTTCTGGTTGCTATCTAATCAATCATCAATTTGCAGCCACATGGATGTTGAATGCCCAGACGTTGTAAAATTATGCTATCAATATATGTAAAACACAATAATTCAATTGTAATACGAAATTATGAATGCCTAGTATGTTGAAAGTGCTTTAATGTGTTATTCATATAAAATGTTCATTACTGTATAGGCCTATATTTCTAGAGCCCACAGATCCTACTAAAGCATATACACCTACTAGCCATTAAAAGGGTCTGCACAGTCTAAGACAATTTAGCATAGGATCATTTTTCGTACTTCATAACATACACTGTACCAACCAAGTTGTGAAAGCAGACATCTTTTACATGCAGATCCTATCTTGGCCGTCATCTCCATCATCATATATTTTGACATTATGCTTTTATTCTGAACAACCCTTCGTTCAATCACCAAATTTCAGTTGAACTGGAGACCTTAGTTAATCAGCACATGATGTCAATTTAGCATTCTATACACGTATAGCCATGTGGAATATATGATCTCACTAGGCAAAGTAAGAAAGGAATTTATCGAGTTTTCTGGCTAGTCTAACTCAGCAAAGTTCTTCCAGCAGAAACAGACGCTTTCACCCACGGGTAGTAATTAAAACAAATATATACGTGCAGTGTGGAATAGATTCCCGTAGACAGACAGACCGAATCTAAACAAGTCCAAAAGCATGAATCCCTGTGACCTACATGTACATGTACGTGTAGGCAACATCTTATCCATGACTGTTTAAAATGCATTTTTTCCCAGAAAGGAACAATCATGCACGTCTCTTTAACCGCTCTGCTCAGTAAATATTAGTCTGAGTTCCCATCATTCCCATCAGAAAAACAAATGAAATCACTCAGAACGAATTGCATCTGTTGGAATGCGCACTCCCATTTTGCAAATTGTGCCAAAGAGAAAAAACCTAATGGAGACCAGGGGATGAGCTTGGCATTGAAGAATTTGCAATAGATTAGTTTACTTTCCGACATAGGGGATGCTGTTGCTTATAAGGTTGCACGAGGCGAAATGTCAAAATGAATGATTTTGAGTAATGTCATAGAATATGGGATTCAGTAGGTTGAACTGTATTGCTGGACACTTTACTGTAATATACTGATGTGCAACTGATTGGTTCACTGCCGATGTTCAGTTGAGTAGTTATATTAGACAAATCTGAATGTTCATTTAACACCAATCACCAGTATGCATTCTACCGAGTATCGTCTGTGATATATATGAGTATCTGTGCACAAAATCTATACCAATCTATAGTACCAATCTATAGTTTCTATATCTTGAATGTTTCTGCAAAACTTTTGAGTTTTCCATCAGTTTGTTATAAAAAAAATGAAATAAAAAATAAAAAATAAAAATCTGTGCACAAAGCATAAACTTAAAACGATGTTTGATGATTCCCTTGTAAAGATGAATTGGAACAAATATCCCACAAACTCTGAACCACTTTAACTAAATCTCTGTGCTAATTATATTATCTATTGCATTATAATCCTTCACACAATAATCTACTTGCAGTCAGTTAAGAAAGATTTTGATATAACAAACCATAAACACAAATCTTACCTTCATATGCCATTTATTGAAGAACAATGTAAATCCTATGCACTATATATCTTGTAGGTATCCGTGGTTTTATTTGCTGCATATAGTAAGTCATCAATCAATGTAGTGCGTTTATACCCCTATACAAATTACATCACGTGGCACTATGATTATATAACAGTGAGTTAACAAAACCCTATCCACATTTCCCCAGTATGCACATCATCGAATCACACGTTTTGCAAACAGAATCTATCCCCACATGAAACATCAAAGTGCAAACATATCCATCAAATACCACCGTATTATCAAAAAGGCCAAGATATGCCAAGAATACCTGCACACACTCTACAGACACAAACGTTCACACACACATTAGCTGTCTATTTTCCAGTAAAAAGCCGAGCGCTTCCGTAGTTGGATTGTCGTTTGGGTTGGAACATCTCTAATTGGCTTCGAGGCTGGCAACATTCGGCCTGCAATGAAGAGAAAATGATATAACATCAGCAATTACAGTCATGTTCATGTTCCAGTTTTTTGGTCACAAATAGTTTAGAGTAATGCTTTATAAAATATAAATGCTATAGTGTGGAAGGACTGTGTTTGTAAAGGCCGCGTCCCACTAGTTTTGACGTATGGTCGACGCATAAGTTCTAGGGATTTCCAGGCTAAAAAAAATATACGTCGAGCATCTGCTGATAGATAACCCCTTTTGGCATTAAATAATTTTTTTCCCCAGGGCATAGTCAACTCACAGAAGCGCACACCCGGCGTAAGAACAGCAGACAGTGAAAGCAAGGTCAGCGTTACCCGGACGCACAACCGACCCACGACCAAAAAGTCTGGGTGTGACATGCGTCGGGGTTAGGTGACTTTGCGTTCACTGTCTGCTGTGCGCTGAACATACGTCTACAATACGTTAAACGCCTGCTGAATGTACGCCATCGTACGCTCAAGGTGCGCCAAGCTTACCCCAACGTTTTTATCTGCAGCGCATCTGCTCCCAGTACGTGGCACATGTTAGGCGCATGTTTGACGTAAGTTTGACGTATGTTTGGCGTATGGTCGACGTAGAAAAGTCAATGGATTATCGATCGGCATATGCCGTATACGCTCTCGATGGTTTGGCCAGCCCAAAGTATTGGGAGCGTAAAAGAATGGACCGGCCGATAATCTTCCTAGAAATATTTTGCTGGCGTACGGGCAGCGAGGATCACACGGGGGTCACACGCACGTGCAGCGTAAAACGAACGTCAGGTCGACGTAGAGTCGGCAGATGCTTAGCGTACGTGAAACAAATCTAGCTGTCTAGTTTCCAGTGCGCCGGAAGCATAGGGACTCGGTTCAAGTTATCAGTGCTCTGTATCCAGCATATGCAAGACATGCATTTTGCTGTTGAAGTAAATCATTATCTAATGAGTAATCAATATGAAGATATTGATTTGTGTTTTGTATCTGCCTACTTGTGTTCTAAACTATCATATTACTCGATGATGTGGTGAATATAAACTTTCTGTGAGCGCGTAAGAAAGACAATTACAAATTTATATTCTCCTACATGTACATGTACTTTCCAGCCATCGACAGGCATACTTCTGCAATAATCCAGCATATTATAGCACACCTTTGGAAGAATCTTCAAGTTGCAGTATTTCTACACTAAAAATGCACCAGAGAATTTACACCAATATACAATATTCCCGTCAACAACAATCCACATTTGCGTTCAAACACACCCAGAAATTAATTCTTATTTCTAGTAAAAAAATATATAGTAGTTACACAGACCGACAAATGGCTGGTAGGTTGAAAGAAATCACAGTAAAAGTAAAAATTTGTTTTCATGTTCTGTGTTATTAATACATATATGATAAACAAGCAGGAGTATCCTTTAGAGGAAACCAGGCCAAGCATCAAAGCGTATCCTCTTGGCGAACTATCACACCAGCTAAAAAGCAAAGAGTATCCCAATAAACACCAGCCACAAAAGGTCTCATCATACCAATGATAGAAGATATCACATAATGGTCGTTCTAATTGGTCTCCTCACACACTGCACGCGCGTGTTTTTCATATATGTTTGCATATCTAGTGTACTGAGCTTATCGGGCTTCAGTATTGGCAAAGGTGATACTGTAGTCTTACTTTCAGTGTGAAAACACGCCATATCTTTTGAAAGCAGAGCTGCAGCTTCACATTAAATATGGAGTGTGTTGTTGCTGTTTTAAGTGAGTGTCTATTGCTTTGCCTTCATATATAAAAACTGATGCCTTAACCAGTACTGTGAGTAGCTCGGGCAATGCTTCGATCACACTAGCAGGTTGCACTGTGTGCCAATGTCTCACGTTATATCAGCCTCACTGTCCATTATCATCAGGCCGCGATAAGACATTATCTATATGCAGTCAAGTGTCCATTCAGAAGGTTTCCACAGGAAACGAAAATTTACATTGTAGTTGTTGGAGTGGATGAATTGGCCAAACCAACCAATGTCGGTTTTTTTTTCAATTGTCAGACTATGCGAGTGACATGTGAAGGTTTTCCTATGTGTACAGTGCAACATCGCTTGCAGGGATAGCAATATGAGTTGGGGTTGAAACGCTCCATGTGGTGGGCGTTCACAGCATGCACATTTACACATGTACAATAGAGTTGAGAATGGTCAGGTGTGTCTACTGCCGACTTTTATATATAGTATAAGGTTTACATGTGGTATGAAAATGGAGTGCGCCAAGTAAACAATTGGGCAGCCAAGCTGGAGGAGATAGCAGGGTTTTTATGAACTTGTATACTTGCAAATATAGGTCAAGAGCAATTACCTTGATAGTCAAGGAACAATGGTGGTGCTCTGACTATCAAGTTATTCGTGTCTACCAACAGGGTTCCTTGTGCCATTTGTAACCCCATGACATGCCTCAGTGGACATGTCAGTCGAGTCAACGTGAGATTCTAACAGACTCTTTGCACTTACACAATCACTGATATGTAAACGTAGCATACATGCAAATTAATGTAACGCACACTCACTTAGAATTGAATGAACAGATACGGAAACCAGATTGCAATTAAGTACACAGACTACAGCACTGGGGGGGAGAAGCTTTTGATAGAAAAAGTTCAAGTAAATAAGTGTAGCCATGAACTTTTGTACTATATCATTTGGTTATTAGTTCATATACATAAGTCTACCACCACAGATTGTGAGGTATTCACCTCTAATCTTCTCCTTAACAGGTATTATAGAAATTGTGATACGATAGACCAATCATGAGTAGCTGTTAAAGGCTGTCTTAAAACACATTTACATTAAAGTCATAGTATATCATTGTTGGGCAGAGCTGGCTGTACACTTGATAACACCCATATAAAGCTGAAAATAGGAGCCTTTCTTACTTCGGGCTCACAAATTTTCCACTGATAGAAACTTTGTTCACCGAATCATGTAATAAATTTAGCCTTTGAAGCCCTCCCTTATTTGCACTGCTTCACACAAGAACTATGCTGAGAATTCGTTGGAGCGCAAAATATATAATATACACTGTGCTCATGACAACACATGATACACATGATACACATTTGTAATGCTCGTTGGCTTAGCATCCATTGGATCTTTGGCCTATATATGCTTACAATCTGTCCATATAGACCACCTGGGACTAGGAGGTGGTCTCTTTGCAGAAGCTTCACAGTAGCTTCGTAATGATTGCTTGGTACAGTGATATAATATCTTGTCTATTGATAGACGTAGTGTCTTTATGACTGGTGGATTTGATTTGTGGTTATGCTGGATTCTTAGACATCCTTGGTTTGACATTAATAACCTGCTCCAACACCTTATAACAGGAAAAACACCACATAACAAAATGATATACAGTCGCATCAATTTATCCATTGATAGATTGTACAAAATACTGGGATATAAGTACCTGGTGTGTTACACTGAACCCTTTTCTTAGACGGTATACCAGAATATCAATTCTAGGGGTATGTTTGAGTACTCTGGTACACGCATATATTTCATGCTAACAGTCCTCAGCATGAACAAGTTGTGCATCATTATGGGTCAATATTTTATAACACACAACGATTTGTGATAAAATCTTACATGCATTCGAATTCAATACGTACACAATAACAATAGATGCTCCATAAATCCGTATCTGCCTATGAAATTGATCATAAGCTAGATTTGCCATAAAACAAGCCTCGTTAGGCCTTCATAAACGCATGTTTCTCTAGCATAGGACATTCTACCGGATACGTGGTAATTTTGTCATCATATATTCCATTGTGATTCAAACTAGCACCACTTTAGAACAGTCCCGTATATCCTACATGGCAATGTTATCACTGAGTCTATCATCTGATCACAATCTGATCTGCAGCTCAAACTATGACAACCAGACGGTTGGACTAGACTTTTGTAAAGATAGTCAATGATTGTATGTAACACAAAACATAAAACTAATTTTGAAGTCTTTTTTCAACTACAGAGGATGAATAGATGTCTAATAATGCTTCTGTAGTCTGATATAATAACAGATGTAGGTTTCACTCTTGGCCAGTGGCAAGTTTGACACTCACATCTACAATGTTCAACTTCCTTGTTAGAAAATAGCAGTTATATTATCTGTTGTTGTTGTTGTTGTTGTTGTTGTTGTTGTTGTTGTTGTTGTTGTTGTTGTTGTTGTTGTTGTTGTTGTTGTTGTTGTTGTTGTTGTTGTTGTTGTCGCTGTTGGTGTTGTCATTGTTGTTGTTGTTGTTGTTGTTGTTGTTGTTGCTGCTGCTGCTGCTGTTGCTGCTGCTGCTGTGCTGTTGCTGCTGCTGCCGCCGACGCTGCTGCTGCTTACAGTTTTCATCAAAGCTGGCTACTTTTCATTATACTTGACGGTCTTGCTGTCCGTGCTATGTGCAAATTTCCAAGAGTTTCATACCCTGTTCTTGATGCCACCTTTGTTTACCATCTCCACAAGTTCGAAATCAAGACAAAGTGCTCTTAGAATGAAGAGTGAAACGTCATGCCAACAAATAAGGAGTTAAAAGGAGGCCATAATGTATCCACACCACCCTAGGACCTCCTATAGACAGAGAGTGGAAATACAGTGAAACCTCTCCAAATGAATACCTCAACATAATCTACACTACATGTGTATATAATGATTTGGCTGAATGCTAAACCCTGTTTTTAGAAGCTTACACAGCTAGGAAAGCTTCATAATATCCAGGGATTATTTGAGTATGATATAATAACAACATTATAGAACTATAATAACGCCATTTCATGCACCATATAATACAACGTGGGATGATAGGAATTTTTTACCACGATAGACTTCGATTATATTATGAGAAATACTTCACCGACGTCTCTGAAAAATTTAGTTACGGGCCCAAGATTATATCTTCGTATGTATATTGTCCATGTTTTTTGTTACAAATACATACATGTACAATATAGATGGGAATAACCCTTGCCATCAGGTATGAACAGTGCCGTGGAAAAGTCAGTAGAAAATAACATTTCACACCTCTCAGCGGAGCCATCGTAATGGCCTATATCCGCACACTCAAGATTGTCATTCCAGCGTAATAGCACTTCTGAAAGGGCCAGGAAACTGCACGGTACGGCCATAAACTGTAAGTCATGAAATAGTAGTTCCATTTCGTAAGACAGTAAGCAGTGAAATTTTCATTTATTTTTGTCATAACAAAATTATATAACATTCTATATATGTCAAAGCATGTTACATAGCCTGTGAACATTATTACCAATATAAGGTAGGATGGACCATGCATAATGAGCATGTTATTGCGCGATGACCAAGTGTCCACATTATCCCATCCTATCGCAGTGTTGCTGATTTATAACAAAGCTATTGCAGAAAGCACCATTTGCACTGGGCAAAAACTCAGCCAAGGTGAAATATTGTATGTTTACAAGCTGTTGTTTGAACTACTATTAGTCTTATGTGTTTGTTTGTGTGTGTGTTTGTTTGTTTGCTTGCTTGCTTGCTTGTCGTTTCGTGTAAGGCCCGACCATCATGGCTTTAAGCCGTAAAGGTACAAATGCGATAGAAAAGTGAATGTCTATACATTCTAATACATTCTAATTCTAGAATGAGCACTAATGATGTTTATGGATCTTCATAGTGTCCATATTATCACGACCTTTGGGTTGCTGATAGATTATCACACCTGGCCAGTTATTTCTCAGCAGCTGCAGGCGAATCGCACAGATGTGGGAACATAACTGTCAATAACAATACAATAGTAAGTAGTGTTTATTTTTCTTTAGTTGGGTAATGTTTATGCTATGTATGATTTTATGTAATTATGACATCAGGTTTCTGTGCCAAACAAGTGAGGACAATAGGCTGTGGGATGCTATGTGATATAGATATTACCTGTCTATAAAGTATACATATTTCGACCTATTTATTCTAATAGTATTAAGGTTATGAGGACACATCTAGAAGACATACCACAATTAAGATGACCCTTCTTTAGCGCTATATTGTTCTGATGTATAAACCATTTCAAAGGAAAAACACTTTCATTGTTTGAAGCACTAGGTTAATTAAGATGTCATCTCTTGATAGATTCTTACAACTATCTCATCATTGTATAATAGAAAACACTACACACAGCTTCTATATAAACTTGTGTCAGAATCTAAAAATGTCAGCTTTGATAACACACACCACGATGTAGATTTTATTAAAGGTATGGGTCGCATAACACGCTTATTTCCCGGATATATTATAAAGTTTATTTTTAGAGCATACAACTGTCAAAGTATTGTAAGAAAACTCTGAGCATAGTTAAATAGCATTATATTTTAGCTTTAAAATGTGAACACGTATATTTATTACATACTATACATTAATGTCCTGCTCTATATCTTACAACTCATGCAAACAGTACAGGACACCAGGTGCGTGGTATTATACTGAGTGTTATAGGGACCATTGAGCCCCAATAGACAGATCAGCCCAAGTGTAAGGCACACTCTCCTCGAGGCAGTTAGAGTAGATATGCACACTCGTTCCTTCATTGTGGAATGTAAAGTGATTGGTCTATAGACACCATTACCAGGAAAACCTAGGATGACAATCGACTCACAACTCTTTGTACAAAGTGTGAGACGAGCTGAATATGTCAAATATAATCGCTGATGCTGCTGCGTTTGTTGTTGTTGGTGTTGCTGTTGTTGTTGTTGTTGCTGCTGCTGCTGCTGTTGTTGTTGTTGTTGTTGTTGTTGCTGCTGCTGCTGCTGCTGCTGCTGCTGCTGCTGCTGCTGCTGCTTGGTGCTGCTGATGGTGCTGCTGATGGTGCTGCTGATGGTGCTGCTGCTGCTGGTGCTGCTGCTGGTGCTGCTGCTTTTGCTGCTGCTTTTACTGCTGCTGTTGGTGCTACCACCGTCGCCGTCGCCGATGTCGTCGGTGTCGTCGACGACGTCATTGTTGTTGTGAAAAAAAGTAACTCATCCTACATTACCAAGTCTTACTAATGCTCAACACGTACCCGAATAATCGTATGCTTGATTCGTTGCGACACTTGTCAATACCAATTAATAGCAGTAGGCATAAAACACTATTTAAGAGCTGTCAGTTTTTTTCTTTCAATGTTTCTGTTTATACAGCAGGAAAACAAACCATAGTGACTGAACCACGATGGTCAAATACTACGTGTATTGTGAATGTCGGAAAGAATCAATAGTTTTCAGACAGGTTACCCGTGCAGACTGTAAGGACACGGCTATGGACCCCCTGATGAAGCTGCCGAAGATGGCAATAATAATTTACAAAAGCTATACCATACATGTGCACATTACTACTATTTTATACTACCATATAATAGCAGTAATGTGTATGGTATAGTGTTTATAAACTATAGTAGTGTACCATGTATATACCACACACAACCTACTATGATGCAGGAGCCCATGCTTTTATTCATTTTGAAAGAACCATAAACCTTTATTTGCTATACCTATGAGTGTACTAATATTATTAGTACATGTATGTGTAAAAAAAGAAATAAAGATCTGCACTTTCTGCACGCAGCGAGCTTTGTTAGATGTAGCTAAGAAAATTGAGCTATCGCTTTCAAAGGCTTTCTTGCTGTTTAGAAGATTAAGCCCAAGTCTGAGAGTCACAAGTTTTATTCATGGATGTTTTGCAGTCCAACAGCAGATAATAAATTCACGGTTAGTAGGATGATCCCTCCAATAAACACTTTAACATCTGGCATAAAAAAGGCAATTTGGCAAACCATATCGACAACAGGCCCAACAAAACTAGTATAGGGATATCACTTTGTTCTGTACAAATGACACAGTACACTGTAGTGCGACTGCAATAATCCTGTACAATGCTAGAAATATTACAGTTTTAATCATCGGGAATGTCTGGCAATAGCCTTACATATTTAATACACATTCGTACTCAGAAACGTGATTCTACAAATCAAAACAACTTCTTTTTTGGTTCGGGGAGTAAAAAGAACACAAGTCAGGCAGAGCAATGCACCTGAAGAAATACGAGGTTGAAAAATAATGGGTTCTCGGCATTTTCATCTCATTTGTTGTATGTTCATAGTCTATACGTTTTATGTGTCTAGTGCTATCACAAGTTAATCACAAGTTAACTATATGTCTGGCAGTAGGCCGACTAATGGTTTCCATGGCTCTATTTTTACTTGCATAACCATGCTTAATATACAGATACCCTCAAGAAATGATCGATTCTGCCAGCATCAACGCAATATATATTCCTGGGTACATCCAGGGACGGATCCAGCAGGGGGGCTCGGGGGGCTCTAGCCCCCCCCCCCGCCTGCCATATTAGCCTTAAAGCCCCCCCGCCCATACAATTTAGCCCCCCCCCCCCCGCCTTTTTCCCACCAAAATACTTCATTTTCATATGGTTTTTCATGAAATCCCGTAAGTGAGCCACCACCCACCCCCCTTTCCTTATGTTTTACTTACGTCCCTTTTCCAAAAACCTGGATCTGGCCCCACGCACGGACAAATCCGCCCGCCCCCCGCTCTCAAAATTTGAAAATTACGCCCCCCCCCCGCTCTCAAAATTTTGAAATTAGCCACCCCCCCCCCCGCTCTCAAATTTCTGAATCCGTCCCTGACATCAATGGTACATTTTTAATTAATCAATGGCACAGTCAGAAGAAAAACAAAAACGAACATAATGGCGTCTGAAATTGACCACATTGTTAAATATGTGCATGCACTAATTTCTTAAATATAACATCACTGGGTAACGCTTGGATTTCAAGTCTGTTAAAGCATAATGTTGGCCTTGCATACCTCTAATCTGTTTACATGTAACCACATAGTTTAAGTGGGAGGAAGAAGAGACTGCAGAAAATTCAGCCAGTGCGACTCATCTTTCTATTACACTGGGAAAGAGGTGTCCCTGCACAACATATTCTGATTTGAGAGTTTATCCTGGTACTGCATGATACTATGCGTTAGAATCATTATTAATATTCTATTCTACACACCATTTTAGGGATGGATAATTTTTATGTGTAACGTCAATTACATCTTTATGTCACGTTCGACTGTTTATGTGATGCACACACAGCAGTGGAAAGCTAGAAAGATGTAATAATTTCTAAAGTCCTGGTTGTGATTAGATAGCAACTAGTTTACCTCAAGTGTGGTTGATCCTACACATATATTCTATTGAATCTATAAGATCAGCACATCTTATATAGTGACACCTCCTCACCAGTTTATTAGAGACCGTTCATTTCTATGTGTTAAAGCAGGGGCAGGTTGTAAATGTACTACTCGCTTTCACAGTGCTTCACTTCTAACATATTTATTGGAATTTTAGACACTACACAGGTGTATAACCGCATGCATTGCTGGACAATGATGTGCAATGTCTTACTTTATGCTTCAAATGTATCAAAAAACATTTGGCAATTATCAGTAAACATCTTAATAGAGGTAGATTTCTGTTGTGTTGGGAGGAAGGTAGTATCATTATTCAGTTATAAATGCAGTATATTTCTTCTGTTTATTCAAAGAGCCCACTTTAACATCAACATCTTTTTTCAACCTCTCCAAACCCTCATGCAGAGACCACTTGAAACCTTCTAAAAGAGACCATCTCTCTACTGAGAATCCTTTGTGCCTTATCTTTAATGGTCTTATTGGAGGTTATGTTGTTCATTTACGACCTTGACATCCAAATTTACCTAACCATGCCACCAATGGCCCGTGTACACTGCACATCTGTAACTCAGACACTTTTCCGTATATTCGTTCGTGTCTCTAATGTCCATATGCGCTACTGTTCCCAGTTGACAGGTTTTACTGTACACTTGTTGCTGCGGACGGAAACTCATCCACATGTTAGTGACGGGGCAATGCGGGCAGCAAGAGTGGAGCTACTTCAAGCTCTGATACACGGCAAGTGCACAAGAAGAGCCTATTCGGGCGGAGTACGGGGCTGTGGTACGCCAATCCGCCTTGTGTGAGCAGTAAGTGGGTTTGGAAATGCGAGGATTATAATCAGGAAATGTGAGGTTCACACTAAGCTAAAGGTATAATTTTCTACGACGTCTAATATCCAACATTCTCTCTTATTTTTCTGCAGCATTTTTTCCCATGACGATACGCTTAGCTAATGACAGTTTCTACAAACCCGCCCTTCCGTTTGACTACATCAAGTGTCCTTGGCACAACTTGAACTGACGACACCGTACTTAGTTGAAGCGGCGAGCTGTAAAACTTTCGTATGCGATAATGTTGTCTCCAAAGTTCAGATACTTGTAATGTAGTCATTTCAATATTTAGGTAGTAGGTAGGCTAACCCCTCTCGGGGACAAAATATGCAGACATTGGTAGTGTATAAAAATTCTACGTCATTCAGAAATAAATATACTACATACATTCCTATCCACCTGGGAGGTCAACAAATGAAGCCATATAACACATACGCTGCACATACTGATAAATTTCGCTTTAGAGGAAAATTTGTAGTGCATTTTTGTGCACGTTGGTTTGCTTGTACATGTAGATAAGGCTACTGTTACATCGATACTCATAATCATGATTTATTTCAAATCATGTGTTTTCTTCCACTCCGTACGGTGCTTCGCTGATATAATAAATGTACAATTATTGTACCACACTCAGTAGTACGGTTTAAGCCATTGTCTGCACAGCAAACCTAAACCACCAAACTAGCTTCAGGGGACAATTTTTCTTGCAGTAAAATGTTCTATGCGCCATTGTAACTATCGCTTGGAGTTACAATTTGCGTTGAGCACGGCTTTTGCCAAGAGATAATGTCTTTGATCCAGTGGGTGTGTTTTACATCTGCGCAGCGCAAACATCTGTATCTGAGGTACAAAACGGAAAGCTGACTAGCTGCAGGGGAAAAGTGTTTTTTTCCTTCTTGTAAGACCGATTTGTGCATCACTGTAAGTTTAGGATCAGTAGTTCTGTGATTAGCTGGCACGGATTGAGCAGCATGAAAGGAGGTGTAAATGTAAAATACACTTGTGGTTTACGGGTATTGCACAAAGCACCATTGATATACATGTACATGTACTGGTATAGCGCATTAGTCAATAACGCCCCCATCAATTGGTATTGCAAAACTAGCATTTAATAATATTATAATGTCCACATGTTACTTACACTGCACTATTATGATTATAAAAAATAAACACAACACAAAATTGAGTTATGACAGCACTAGTTTTACATCTATTCAGCATATTTCCAGAGTTATTGGATTACACAAAAAATGGCTTTCCATTTTCTCCACAGGGACGTCACCATCAACCAGAAAGCAGAGTGACAAACCAAACGACAATGGCAAAAATGCCTTTGCAGTCTAATAGCAAATTAAGTTGTACGAGAATGCTCATCTAGATAACACATACATACTCAAAACTTACTACATTTCAGACACGTTCTACATCTCTACCTCTTGTCTTTTCCCACAGTGTGTTTCATTCCATTGTCCCCTCATCCCACTTTGTCATAAGCACGACCCCCCACCCCTACCCCCACCCCCACCCCTCCAAGTACCACCACCATACATGTACACTCACGTCATATTTATGCGGATCAGCCACCTCACGGCCTTGGATGTGGTATTGCTAATTAGGCTGTGCTGTCTGCACACCATGTTTTAGGTGTGACTCACATATTGCCATATCTATCTCTCTCTTTCCAGTGACATTCATACTCGGTTCAGATTGCCTGAAGTCTGTGTTGGATAAGGTTTTATCACAAACATATTAACCAATATTGCCAATGAATATGATGAGAATCTTGCTACGGGAATAAATATGCTGCATGAGTCGTCTTCATGAAAACATAGCATTGATGAGAGGTATTTTTAGATAAGTCTTCAGATCTATACTGTTGAGTGAGCAATGTAATGGCCATCGAGTTTAGATTCACATTTCCCCTCCGCACGTTTTTACAACAAATCACAGAACAACAACTCAACACATAAATAAAATAAATGAGTCAGTTCCCAGCATTTCAGTCATGTGGCCTACATTCCATCTCCACTCCAAAACTCTCACCACATTCACTGAACCCTTTCATGCCTTAAAAAGTGTACTCCTACACCATCAATCCACATTCACTTCAATATCAATAACACTTCAGCACTACAAGCACAAACTACTCGCTCTATTTTCGCATCCAGATCTATTTTAACCCTGTGTGCACCCAATGCCCCGGATATACCTATTGATCACGGCGTGTAATAGACTGACAAAGTGCAGGTGCTCAAAGGGTCAACAGCGTCATCGTAGATCTTGTTAACACTGCATTGATCAATGATGTGGGAGCAAAACCCCGAGGCTTCTTTGAGGGCTCAAAGGTAGCCCCTTAAAAATTGACTGTACTTCTTTTTAAATATAAAATTCGTCTGATGTTTATGTATTCTATTCTATGCTCTTCGTACATATCTGTCCGATTTCTTTTATTGCTTAATGTGGGGTGTGTGCGTGTGTAAGATGTTTGCTGTATTTGCCAGAATGACTATCATCAGAAGGCAAACACAATGTTTTAATTAAAACAGTGTGAACTGGAAGCTATGCAGTCAAATTCTGAATTCTTAAAATTAATGCCTATCTATTATAAAAATCCACCTCAAACATGTGTACGGGCCAGAAATATAAATATATCCTGTGCCCTATAGGTCTAGAACAATCTTCAATACCAACAACTGACGTCGGCGATTTAAAAACAGTTTGCTGAAGACAAATGTCTTAATGAGGAAAATCCCAGCAGGATATAAAATGGCGTCATAAAGTCGTGACGTCATTAAGTTGGAATAATCACATGCAGATTCAATTCGAACTTGAGTGGACACTTCAGAGTAGTCTGTAAATCCCATGGCTGTTTTTATTGCTTAAATAAACAACTACTCACTGTTGTTTTGTTCCCTACTACAGCATGTATCTCAAAATTCATGACGATAGAATGTTTATATTCCGCCTTTTCGAGAGACGCAATTTTACCATCTCATCAAAATATCCATATGGAAATTAAATCAAGATCTTTCTATTCCACTAAACTTGATATATTGGCTAGATTATCATGATTTTAGAGTATTCAACTCCACTTATTACATAATCTGAAATGACATAGCATCCAGTGGTGTAACCACTGTAACGCACACAACGTAGTGCGTACACATTGATTTATTGATTTTCTACCCTAAAATGATACATGTACATGGATGCCGTATTAAATACAGCATTCACTGTCACTGAATGGCGTGGAAATTTTTAAGTAATCTGTTGTCCATTTTTATTTGAATTTAAAGATGGACAACCCATACATATATAGTGATCTCTATGATCATATCGTGGATGAATCATTCAGTCTCGAGTTAAGAAGGCAAATGCTTACAATGATGACCATTTCTCGGGACTTCCAATATTGTCAACAAGGTAGATAACGCACTGTATCGCCAAAGACAATTTGGCCTCGTATCTACAGCTCATCATTAATTGATTTTTTTAGTCTGTCTGTAATGTTAGGGTTAATATAGTCTACGTTCGGTGCCATTTGGTGCCATTTGTTAGTAGCACGTGTGCAAGTTTCAAAGAACAAATCTTGCATGAAATTTATTCTGGAAGGAAAGAATAAGAAAACGATGAATAGGCCTATCCCGTGTAAACTCATTAATCTGTTTGGCCAGTCTAGTCCCGTATAAACGTGTTGCCCAAAACGAACATGCACAAATGGATAGTTTGCTTTTTCAAAAAGGTCCTCAGTGAGAGAATTGTCTAGATACTACATACCCGTGTAAAGTTTCTGTAAAAAGACACATTAATGTAACTGGTTAGCTAAGTAAAATTAGATTTTCTCATGTTTGAATAAATATTTATTAAAAATTGTAATTAAATTCATTCATAGTTTTTGTCAAGAGATTGCCCCAACTGCAACCATTTTTACTCCAATTTTCAAACATTTTCTGGGGGAATCACCCCCAGACCCACCCCCCTCCCCCCCCCCCCTCCCCCGTGATGGGCCTCGTTCCTACGGCAGCTCGCTACAGTACATTTGGCATTGTTTTTCAAAATGCAGTTGTGCATACACATCAGCAAAATCCTGCCTACGCCACTGGGCATCCAATTGATGACACCTCTACATTGACAATTGTTCCAGTTCCAAACCATAACGCGACCGCTTCAAACCTCCTAAAAAGACCACCTCTCTACCATACAGAAGGTTTGAAGTATATATGACAGTAATATATACTTAGTAATAACGGCTTCATGAATATGCATATTGTTGTCACTATCCGAATTATGTTATCATCGTCATGTTATATTGACAATTTGTCATCATATCTTCCAAATCATCTAGCGATAACTATGAAAGTTTCATGAGGTTCAGCCAATTAGTCAGTGTGTTGACATACTATGCGTCACTATATCCCTCGAACATAAGGCACACACGCCGTGAGCTTAGTGCTCCATGCAATTTTTGTGGTACTTCAACATTCCTGTAAGTCCGTGGCTTCAATTATGGAACTCCTGACCATCGCATTACCTTTTTTTTTAAAACTTGCTAAGTTTCCTTTGAAGTCAGTAAATCCATATACTCTAAAAATGCTGTCTCACGGAAACCATGATCCTGATATATAGCCGGGGTGTGCCCTGCATTGCAAACGGATTACCAGCTGACGGACTTAAAGGTGACAAATGATTCCTCTGTGCGCTAAGCTGACACCCGTGCCTCGAGCACGTGTCCTACTTCACCGGGTTATAAATGTGTTTTTAAAGAGTATCAAATATTAACTAGCACTCACGGGACAAGTGCAGTACACTTTGATCATCTTGTGTTTGACGATCGATCAGATATACATACCAAATATATACAAGTGATGGAGAAACTATATATGTATTGGTGTTGCCTGCTGTTCCATTGCAGACGCCACCTCTTGCCTTCTAATATGGGACCAGCTCAATGAAGAAACCGTCTTTATAGTAAGCCCAGTCACACGAATTATGCTCATATATCACGTGTATTAGAAATGAGTATCCATAACTACTCGTGCCGCGATGTATACATGTATGTGCATGTATATGCCATGGGTAAAGTGAACTCAAACAACATAGCTGAGGATCACCGTGGCTGCCATATAACCATCGGTGTGGCTAGGACAAGGACTCCAAGAGATAGGAGCTACTCTACATGTCTACAAGAAGCCAGTAATCTCTCCAACACCCTTGTAGAGGCCACCGGATTTAGATTCATAGATTGATTAATTGATTCTTTGATTCATTCATAGATTCATTCATGAAGATGATATTACTGATTTCCAACTTTGTAAGACCTATTTTTTTCTTTGTGTAGAATTTTATATGAACGTGGACATCTCAGGTGGATTTTATTGTACTACAAAAACACATTGCAATGCTTTGAAATGATCCTCAAATGCAGATTACACGTATGTCAGGATTATAAATAGACAGTGACATTATACATGCTATCATTGCGTAGGTGGCTGTAGTTGAAATATCCGGCAAACTGCATTATAAAAGAAAAATGCAGACGTTTTTATTCTTCTTCTCACACTAGTATCACCCGCTTTCTGCTAGGAGTTGTATAATGAGAGAAAATGTCAGGCGTGCTTGTCGGAGGGCGCCACTGCGCATTAGGCGCCTTAAGCGGGAGCTGCCAAAGATCACAGGGAAGGAGGGTGGAAAAAAGAGAAGAAAAAAGTATGTGGGTAATGCTAGATGCAGACAGTTTCTCCAATTACAGACGGGCACGGTTATTGCTAAGTTTGATGAGAATAGTCACCACCATGCATGGTATCATCAGCAAGTCTCACGGCTATATGGTATGAACATGGACTTGTAAAGGCAGCGTGTATGCGAATGATAAACCCGTGAAACCGACGATGGCATGGCATGTGGTTATACTGTTCTGATAGATGGGATATTTGGATGAATCATAGTCCTCGTATAACAGAAGTTTATATTGTGATGTAATATATATGTGTATGTTATCATGCCATGTAGTCATATTACGAGCTGACAATCTGCACAAACTCTATTACCAGCTTCTTATGCTACAATAGTAGCTCAGACTCCTACTAAAAGCTTGTGCGATATTATCAGAAAGTCCAATGAGAGTGTTGTTGTTTTTGTGTATAATTCATCATGAAGAGAGATGGGCTATAACCCCAATGGGTGCATATGCATTGTCAGAAAACGAGGTTCTCTACACAACTTGTTTTCACTTTTTCTGTATAGTGGAGGCTATTTAGAAAACAATATAATTCATATATTTTGTATTTTTATTCTTTCCAATTTTTGACATCCAGTGTGGCGGGATCTTACTCAATGGAATTTAATTTGAAAACTTAAAATAATCACCTAAAATATTTCTGACATTGGTACACATGGTATGATCTCTAGCATATTTATCTGGTTGAAAGCATCATACACATCTTCTTGCACCGCCATAATTACACAAAATTACATACAGTGTTAGTGGTTACTTCAAAATGTATTTCCAATTTATTATGAATATGAATATTCAGGCTATATGAATGCCCAGCCAAAATATATAATTATTATAGAGGTGTTAGGTTTTAAACATCCATGTCATTTTACATGCTAATAATAATGTAATGATGCAAAAGCTGTCTGTTACAGATAATCGGTAATCAGGGGAAGGCATCGTTCCTACTTTTTGTACCATATTCATCAATAACTGAGCAGGTCACATAATGCAGGTAAATTAGATTTACGTATAATTAGCATGTGCATAAATAAGTACAGTCCCGTCTTAAAGTAAGCGTCCAGGTGGTTTGCACCAAAGGCGCTCGCACCAATAGACTTTACAAAACTTAGGGACTTTGAAAGAGAATGTATTTAAAGAATGAAACTTTCAAATTTATTTTTCTCTATTCTATTGTATATAACAATCTCCTGTACGGATGCGAGCGCCTATGTTTAACAGCGTGTGTCATGTATGGAAACACCTTTCTTTACATGAATGTACTGTCGCTAGTGTCCATAATATTGAGATTTCACAGTATTAAGCAGATAAGAGTACTTTGCAAAAACTATGACACGACAGCAGTAGCTACTCAGTGGCTCCACCAGATACCGCAACAATGTGGATCTGGTTGGAGTCTGCAACAACTGCCCAAAGACTTGTTTACTGGGTCAAAGTTCCAATGACAAGACACATTTATCAGCCCTCGTGGAAGGTACCATCAAAAACATACTGTGAAGTTGGTGGCTCATTTGTTATGCTAATAGCTTACATTGAATTGAGAGGTACAGGCGGGATATATGGCCTTCTAATGTGATGAGGCCAATACATCAGCCTATGTAAACACCGTTGTTTTGAGGGTTAATGGCCAGTGGTTCAGCAAAAACATTTGAGGTACGCATGCCCATTAGTTTATTGTGCTCAACAAGTTTCAGGTCAGTTTACAATAGCTCTCCAGAACCCAAAATGTAAATGCATTAAATTGCATTACAATCACATTGATCAATGTAATGGAAACTTACAATCATATGCATGTATAAAGCAACCATGTGGAACAATTGTCTTAGCAAATAATATACCTATCCTAGTAATATCAAAGGTTATTTGGTCTTTGGAAGTCCTCCATCCGAGAACAATGCAAACACTATACAATCCTCACTCTGTTGTTAAATGGGTAAGTGGACTTAAGTTCATTGAAAACGTGTACATCTATCTGCATGTAGGTCATGAAGCTATCCGTGGTCTGGTGGTCAGTGATTGACATTGCTTGCCATTTTAGTGGTCCTAAGTCTCCATAATGAGGATTAATTAACCACAGAAAACCTCCATACACAAAGCACCTCTCTATTCAGAGCCCAGTTGCAGCCAGCCCCAGGTCGTCGTAGTACAGAGGTTTTACTGTAAATTAGCCCCTGTCCTCAATTAGGTGCCCTTGAGCACATGACAGCCACTCTCTCAATTGATGCACTGCCTGCCAACGGTTTGCCGGCCTCATCCTGAATGTAACTGTAACTGTCAGAATTTTACTATGCACTGTACACGTACTTCACGTATGCTTAAATTAAACGTCAGATATACACGAGATCGGATCATTGGCATCCTTGCCACACAGTACCAGTCTTTGTAAACTACATTCAGTATTACAGCCTTAGTCCACTTCCCTTGGAGAATATGTGTGTCTTTTGTGTAAAATGAAAAACCTCACAAAATAGCAAACTGATCTGACAAGTTACATGGATGTGTTGCGTTCGTACATGTTTATGGGTATAAACCACACTACTCGAGATAAGATGTTTTTCTCTAGGTATATGGCATTCCGCTGGGGTTCGAGCCCCATGCAAATGAGTGACATGTTAATATCATGGCGTTTGTCTACAAAAAACATTTTCACGTCGAAGAAACTACTTAGACAATAGATATTTCTATACACGGCGATGAATAATGAAATATGTACATGTATGTGGCTTGTCCTTTAATGATATTATTTCTGTATACATCTCCCGTTAATGATATGAAGTTCATGGTTGTGGCATTAAATGTAGTGTTCTATTGTAATGGGAAAACATGCAGATGTAAAAAAAAGTAGTTTGCACATGCTATCTATTAGTGTAACGCCGTTCCGATAATATAGATCTAGAGGCTCCACTGTAATGCTACTGTAAAAGTAGAGTATTAAGGATAAAGTGTATAATTTTACCTGCATCTATTAGAGAGTATCCAAAACCTAAATTGCCAAAATAATAAAAGTATAATGGCCACTTCGAACTATAATACGGTTCACATCTAATCCTACACCCCAAAGGAAACAGACAAGTGTGCAAAATCCCCCAAGTTATTTAATCCTCCACTTAATCCATTTAGGTGATTTTCATTCACCAATGGTGTTCACGCTTGAGTACCAACATGGAAGTGATTTCTCACTTAAGTGCACTTCAGTACCCCAACGATATCAAGTACACCTGCACTTAAAGCGTATATCCCGGCAGACGAAAATGTATGTCTCAAAATGCGTTTTGTGCAATACTCACGGCCGGCGGCACAGCAGTACTGGTGGCGGCGGCGGCGACCTCACGAGGGGATTCGTATCACACTAGACTCATCGTCGGCAGGATGTGTGGCGGCCATGGGCTGCTGTGTACTCGAGTGAGGGCCCGAAATGGGCTGTGCTCGTCGTTTGTTGAAGAGTGTCTTCGTGGTGTGCTTGGGAGGGCCCGCCCCGGCAATTAAGTGGTGATCAAAATGGCCGGTTCTTCAGTGCAACATCTTATTTAGTCTTTATTTTTTTATTATCAGGAGGTGAAGATATATTATATAGCTAGGTGCGTGGACTTACTGTAATTATTGTGGTTACAGTTTAAGTGTGTTATGTAAATGTAAATGTGGTTGTTTATAGTCGCAATTCACTGTTATCGTGCTCTAGCGTCTTAATATATTCACACCAGGTCATTGGCATCTTTGTCACACTATATCCTTCTCAACTCCCCGGGGGTGGGGCTTATAAAGAATCTTAACGACCGGTGGATTTTGGGTGTAACGACTGGTTTACCGACGACGTTAAGGTGTGTGCAACGACGTGCTTATAAAACTATCGTTAGCATGTCGGTCGGTGATGTACGAATTCAGTACAATGTAGTATAAATTGTCATAAAATGTAGGCTTACCGACTAAAGGTGGTAACTAAACAACTGACGTCACTGTTGTGCTCTCTGTGAAACGCAACAAAATCAAAATTCATATAGCCATAATAACTTATTTTAAATGCCTAATAATTAAGAAAATGAACCTTATAAAAATAATGACAATGATCATATACATTGGACATATCAATTACTCAATCTATTATTGAAATATATTGAGCAACAGTTTTGGTTCAGAAACACATAATACAAACTGTATTTAATCTAGGGTCAACAATTATTGGCTGTGTGCTAAGGTGTACAGAGATCTAGGGGTGGTGTGGGTGTAACGACGTGCGTTTTAGTGTTAACAACCACCCAACTGTGGTCGTTAATAACGACACCTTAACCACGTTTTTAGGGACGATTTGAAGTTTTATAAGCCGTAAATTGGACGACAAATACTGTAAGCGACGGCAAACAGTACAACGACGTCGTAGAGGCCTTTATAAGCCCGACCCTGGAGCGCATACAACACATCGCTACCATAGTACTTTGAAATCGATGTGTCATGAAAAGGTACAGCAGTGCCGAAATGGATCTCCACTTGTTGGGTGACGCCGTCAGAAGTGTTAATTTGATGCATATTCAACTTCTTCAAAATCACGCCAACATGGGTTTGTTAAATGCCAAATCGCATGCTATTGCATTTGTACATGTACTTTTACAAAGGCCATATAGTATAGATATACTCAGCTACCACCCACGGCAAAAGAACGACTGTTTTAAGATGGGCATGGTAGTCACTTCGCGGACATTATTATGATCGTAATGCCCATTAAGATAATAGTGGTGCCGTTGTGAATATTTTACATATGGTTATCGCTTTATTCATACTTTGATTTGCCACAATTTAAAGTTGATTTTGTCTATAATACCCAAGAATAAGTATATTGACAAGATATTCTATGTTACAGTAGACTTTCTAGTGGATTAAAAGCCGAAAATATTCATTTCATACAAACCGTTGATGAGCATAATGATATTTCGGCAATGGTAGCATTTTTTTTTTATTATGATCGAAATGGACAACCAATTTTATGATAGCTGTGTTGAAATTCTTACGAGTTTGATTGCATTATTAAGTACACAGTAGTTCATTTTACATTTATGGTCCATGCAAATACCTACAAAATGAATATCTGTGTCTATGTGAAAAAAGCTGTTTCTTAAATAGTAAAACAGACATCGATCATTACGGTAATCACTGACTTATATGCATACAGCATTTAGGATTTTTATTCCAGTGTCAACTCAACACTGAATTAGTATATATTCTAGATATCAATATATCTTCAGTATTATAGTAAATATTTACTTTGAATTGACGAAAATAAACTATTGGTAATGCAACATCTAACAATTAGCAAAATATTCACGGCACCGTGGCAGTCTAGTAACTTTGTTTATACCTATATCAATCTTGGATGTTTTATGGAAGGTTGGAACTGGATGAGCTGTAGCAATTTAAAGTTCTCGCATAGAAGTGATGTTAAAGAAAGCCTGTAGGTGCAATAATTACAATGAGGGTATTACGGACGTGCCACCGAAAATACAAAACCGGGTTTGCTGTGTAATATAACTTATTTTATCAGGATTCGTTCTTGTGGCACATCAGACGAGGCCTTAGAGTGAACCTAATGCCCCACAAGAACTCACCTGATAAAATAAGTCATGTTACACAACGAACCCGGTTTCCTCTATATGAATAAATCTTTTAATTGCATGATGAACAGTTTCAACCAGCTGGTTCCAACTACAATTTTGTCTGTGTGTCTAGATTATATCACGCCTTGATATATTAGCAGGTTACTGGTAATGGGGTTAATTAGTATGGATCGGATCAATAATCCATATTTTCCTCATATTTCTGTGTTGTGTATCTGGCTCAATGGCACGGAAGGGTCTTTTTTTACGATGCAGCGTATACAAATTGGTTTGCGACAAAGACAAATCGTTCTGGTTTATTCTTTACCTCTGTGTGAATAAGTGTCAGATAAAATATTGAATTGATGGACAAAGGTTTATTACAATAGGGTTATGCATAAAAATCCATACCCGGTCATGAAAGACCCAGGCGAGTCAAACGTGACATGCATGGGCAACAATTACCAAAGATCAGATACATTGTATAACCAATACATGAGAATATCTACATTATATAAGGTTTTTAATAGGTAGTACTTCTACGGATATGGTATGTCAGAACGGTGGTAGGAGTTTGCTTGCCATAGAAAAGAGGAGAAGAATATAAGTGAAAATAATAGTAAGCCTTCATTTTGATTTCAAGCTCAAACATAGATTAATTAACATGCAAATTATTGCACTGTAATAGTTTCCTTCACTGTACTTTAACCGGGGTGCTATAATTCTTAAGATGAACCGCCCAGATACAAGGAAAGTATCACTGACACTGAAAAAAGTGTTAAACTGTAAAAAGTACTGTAAACAACAGATTCACTACAATTTTGCATAACGCAACCGGGAGCGTTAACCGTGTAATGCTCTAACTTCAGGACAGTCAACCTTTATGGACATTGCTCAACAATAAAAAGATTAGGGCTGGGAGTTGTATTTTATAAAGCTTTAAATATCAAGTTGTGAACTATTGTAATGTCTGATTATAATGATAAATAAAACTAGAGTGGTAGGAGCTTGTTTTCTTGATTGATTGATATTTTCAGGATCTAATGTTCCTAGGATAGCACATGAAAGCGTACATATATATGTAATGCATATTTCCAATGTGGTCCTTGTTTGTTTGGCAGGTTAGGTAACCAACTGAGCCAAGGGTGTACAATTGAGGGATCACATTAGCTATAGTTTTCAAACTAGGTGAGTTCTTTGACTGTCCCTCTTACACATCGACACGCCTTTTAATAAGGCCTCCGAACCTCGAACCTGTTTCAAGGCTATAGAAATAAACAAGAGATTTGTTCAGTTTCTATATTATTAACGAATATAAGAA
>CM032660.1:32508331-32523089 GCA_019095985.1 Streblospio benedicti
TTTCAAGCTCAAACATAGATTAATTAACATGCAAATTATTGCACTGTAATAGTTTCCTTCACTGCACTTTAACCGGGGTGCTATAATTCTTAAGACGAACCGCCCAGATACAAGGAAAGTATCACTGACACTGGAAAAAGTGTTAAACTGTAAAAGTACTGTAACAACCGAGATTCACTACAATTTTGCATAACGCAACCGGGAGCGTTAACCGTGTAATGCTCTAACTTCAGGACAGTCAACCTTATGGACATTGCTCAACCATAAAAGATTAGGGCTGTGAGTTGTATTTCATAAAGCTTTAAATATCAAGTTGTGAACTATTGTAATGTCTGATTATAATGATAAATAAAACTAGAGTGGTAGGAGCTTGCTTTCTTGATTGATTGATATTTTTCAGGAACCAATGTTCCTAGGATAGCACATGAAAGCGTACATATATATGTAATGCATATTTCCAATGTGGTCCTTGTTTGTTTGGCAGGTTAGGTAACCAACTGAGCCAAGGATGTACTGGAGGGATAACATTAGTTATAGTTTTCAAACTAGGTGAGTTCTTTGACTTTCCTCTTTACACAATATAGAAGTTAATAATATAGATGCAATGCATAAGGTAGTTTTCAGTCAAGGATATAAGAAACCTACATGCTTTGACCAAAAAACTTGCGAGGGGCTTAACAGATTGTGAAGCTTAACACGGGACACGCCTTTTAATAAGGCTTCCGAACCTCGGAACCTGCTTGCCATAGAAATAAACAAGAGACGAAGGAACAAGTTTGATAATAATATAAAACTAGTACACGAATATAAGAAGGCGCATGGAGTTTATTTTTGCTTCAATTTTGTGTAAATCAAACAGAGTACATGCATGAAATTATGCCACATATATCAATTAAATTGATTTCTTCTTAGATTGTGAAGAAGTAAAACACTATAAAACACCTTTTTAAAAAGTACAAGTTTGACATTTACATAATTGCCCAAATTATCAAAGTGCTCGTGTATTGAGCAACTAAACGCTTAAACTAAAATATTTATGTCATCTCCATGTAACAATGCCCATGCCATAAAGAATAATAGTTAAAACATAAGAAAAAAAGTTTGAACACAGAATAATAATTCACAAACTGCAAACAGACGACAGTTTATAGTTATAGCTAGTTATAACTAGCTTCTTTATCACTTTCTACTTTCAGTTATAGTAGCAGTTATAAAACTCTATATTGACATTGACAATAGACCCTATGTTTCACAATCACCTCGGGGTCATAAGTTCGAGTCCTGCCTGTGACACTTGTTATAGTAAAAAAAAGGCAAGAGTATATACTGCTATGTTAACATGGTGGCAGATCATGTTCACTGTACAGTGGAAAAGTACAGATATAACTGAATACGCAAGCTAGGAAAATTCCAATGTGATTAAAAACCCAATGATGTGATGTTAATCTACTAATATTCAACATATCTTTCTGCATTTATCATATTAAATGTAATACAAACTGCTATGTTTATCAACTGATACTGATACAAAATCAATTGACGATTAGGCAATTTAAAATAAGCTATTCATGTTTTAGACGACGCAGTTTGCATGCACATGTATTTATCCAAATTGATCAGATATAAATTAATTAATTTCCATTAAAACGTGTTATATATGATAGCACTATAGAATACACATGTAGAATCAATACAATATTTTTATTTTGAGATAAATGCATCAAATAATACATTCATACACACAGAACTATTTTACATGTAACTCCTAGCCTTCAGTCGAGAACGAACCGATGACTTTGGTAAGTACTAACACAATTAAAGAATTAAGCGTTTCACAGAAACGAATTACATCAACATAATGCAGTAGAACCTCGCTATCAAGACCTCGCAAGAGACTTGCCTCACATGGTCTCAATAGAGAAGGGATTTCTATAGAGGTATAGGGTCTAAAAATGCCACTTTCCCTAAGCCTTTTTTACTGGTCACGGTCAGGTAATCCATAGCCAGTTTCAAATGCTGATATTTCAAATGATGATCATAAACGATGAAGTTCAACATAAATGATGAACGTAAATGATGAACATATACATGTATGCTATAAGTAGCCAAGCAATACATTGTATTGAGTGGACATTCCATGTGAAACATGATAATGGGTTCGTAATATGTTTTGTGGAGAATTAAAATGACGCCACTCGTCTCCAATGGACATTTTTGTATTTTTAAAAAATGGTTTTACTTTTCAAGTTTCTTCTTAAATTCGTATCCCCCTCTTCTCCTTTAGCTGAAATGAAGTTTGAAAACCAATTTAAATGTGCACACCTAGTCATTTGGAAAAATAATAATGAATACGGAAATCGAACCAACAACCTGCTGGTCACGAGTCCAGGTCATATCCACTCGGCCACAGAAGCAATAGGTGTTCATTGGAAATAATGTACATGTACGGCAGAAAACACATACCTTCAACCTGGCATACATCCCCATGAAGATGAAGCAGGCGATGAAACTGCATGTTGCTGTGGAAACAAATGCAGCAATTCAGTAAACAGCATGTAAAAATTAGGATCCCCCACCCAAATCTCCTACCACAGATGGCCAAAGATTCATGGTCGCGAGGTGAAAAGTCGTGACTGTCAGACTAGGGCATAGCCTGCAGAATTATCGGGCAACAAAATGATGATTGATTAACACACCTACAAGTTTTACTAGAAAGCACAACTCTAAGGTCGTTTAACTTACAGGATTGTAGCTACATGTACATATGAAGCAATGGACCCAACTGCCGTGTATGGTTTTGTTGTTGTTTTGTTTCTGTTTTGTTTTTGTTTTTTGGTGGAGGGATGGGGGCTTATTGATTTTAGGTCATACCCCGAATGGGACTGAAATTTGTTCTAAGGTTACTTTTTTTCTAGAATAGACTCAGATGCTATGAACAAGGGTTTAAATTCCATTCAAAATTTTCTTGTAGGGGCACCCCCCCCCCACCACCACCACACAACAAAAAATAAAAAATAAATAAAACAAACACACTCCTCGTCCTCACACAGACAATGCCAACATAACTTGCTCAACAGATTTTATATTTTGTCTCACGTCTTCGGTCTTTATAACTTGGGTACGGTATTGGTGTGCAAATTTAATTCATCAGTCTATACATGTACATAATTAATGTTTTAATTTTTAAAAACAAGCTTTTACCTGCAATATAGAACGTGAAAATGGTCCTGTGTCACATACAAAAAATTTACCATAGTCGGGGGGGGTGTTCCTGTAAAATTTTATGAGCCTTAAAGGAAGGTAGAGGCGAAATTTTATCGAAAGATTTTTACAGAAGATCATATGTATTTTTTTAAAAAAGAAAAATTGTCTGTAACAATCAAATGTTTAAATTTCAAGTGGTTATTGGTCAATGCATGATTTTTCCTCACTGTTGCCTTTGTAATGTAAATACATCTGTGTTCTTTCAGTTTTCTCTTGCCTACGAGGCATGTGGGATCAGCATGTACATCTTCCAGCCATCTTCCCTAACTCGAGATGTAATTTGTGTTTTTACTTTAGATCTTTAGGTCTATTAAACCAAGCATTTCAGTGGAGTATCCTCCTTTATCCATAAGGCTGCTGGTATTTTCTTTTTATACTCTAACTAATCTATCGTCACCTTTACTACATGTATGATGTTTCCCTTGATGGCATATTATTTTGGAATCCCTAATCCCTGAATGCGAATTGAGATTCCTCTGATCGTGCAACACTAATAGTCTCTAGTTATGACAAAAACATCATATTGAAATAACCAGTTTATTGCAGCAGGGGTTACTGTGATGACAGACGGTCCTAGTATTCCACTGTCCCTAGTATTCCATTTATACCTGGCTGTTTACCCAGCGTCACACTAGTAGCTTCTGTGTATTATACATCCATACCGGCGCGCATTTACCGCGGTAGAAGGCTGGGAATCAGCATATGTGCTGAGTAATCCCCGTGTAATATTGCAAAAGGATTATACTGCACTGTTTCCCCGGCTTTAAAGGGTGTGCAATCTAATTCATCAGTCTATACATGTACATAATTAATGTTTTAATTTTTAAAAACAAGCTTTACCTGCAATATAGAACGTGATACTATGGTCCTGTGTCACATCATATAAGTAACCTGAAAAAGACAGAAAATATGCTAACACGATTACTGGGCAAAGAGATTCAAATCTATATGCATATACACCCTCTATACGCCACAGAAAACACTTTTCACAAAGTGTGACACTATACAGCCGTAGACAGCAGTACCACAGTAGAAGAAGTTTGGTTCTGAAAATCTATAGATCCAAAACTTTGTTTTTCAAAATTCGATGCTTTGAAGCAATTGGAATTCATTAAGTGAACATAAAATACAATTTGCTCAACATTCAGAAAGTCACGGTATCACTGAATAGTACCGACCCTCACTGCCTGAACATGTACATGTTAACTGTTCGTTGACCTTGAAGAAATATGACAACGCCGTGTTACACTTACCCCCCATGGGTGGCCCTATGAGGTATCCCACCCCGTACATGAAGCTGGCTGTGCCAATAGCCGACCCCACACGGTCCACACCGCCTAGGATCACGATGCAGGTGCCCGGACACGTGACATAAATGAGTACACCAAACGTCCCAAATGTTAACGTCATCATCAGCTGTCCTGTGGGCCTGAATATGTTTAGACAGTTTAATAAAACAAATGTCTTTCGGCTGGCTAGAGGAATCTCTTTCACAGTGCACATACTATATTGTATTCACATTGTGTTGATATGTATCAATGTGTCCTGTGGGTTAATGTGTCTCTTTATATTGGAAATACTTTGCCAAGTTGAGACCTATGTGGTAAACTTATGCAGCAGTTGTTTATTATACCAAATGCACTATTCAAATATACAAAAGAACCTACCACTGACAGAAGAATGGGGTGACCAGCAGGATGACCCCGCTCACAGCTGTTATTCCAATATTGAGCACATACTCGTGGATAGGCACATAGTTGGTCAAGATCCCGATACCAATCCGTGATACAATACCTGTAAAATGATTCCAAAATAATGTTTGGATATTGCTTACATCGTGGCATGGTCTTTCATCTTACTGTTATGTGAGTAAACGAGTAGACAATATTTTACAATTCAATCTTCCTATAATGAAGGACAACATTACACCATGTTTAAGCATGCCAGACACAGGACTAGTGCGTTAACTGCAATGCAACAGTGACAATTAGATTGAAGTTCAGCAGTTACCCGAGATAGATCCCCAAGCTATGAGATTAGAGGCTGCAGTGGGCGTGGCACCAAAAGACACTGCCAGTGCAGGAAGGAAGGCATAGTAAAGAGCCAACGCCGAGTTGATAAACACCTGAAACCAAGTCTAATTTATAACGCTTTAAAGTTTGGTGCATCTATTAAACATAAGACACTGACCAAATAGTCATAATAATCTATTGCAAATTACTTACAATAAAAATTGATGGTTGCTTTGATGGAGCATGTTTTTTGAGGCTCGGCTATACACCCATCATGATCAGAACTAACAGTTATATTTATAGTGCCACAGCTGAAGTGTCATTTACTTAGCCTTTTACGGATGTTTTATTCCAGGGGTGCTGGATGCTTAGGTGTGTTTAAAGAAGGCACTTATAATATCAAATGATAGTGGAGTAGATGTAATAAAATTAAATCATGAGTACTTATATAAGCATAATTCAATCAATTATCCATGTACAAGATGAACTAATTAATGTCTAATTAAAACTTAATATTTTCTTAAGACTTTATGTTTTTCATTTAATTATGTTTTTATCTTATGTTTCTAGATATTTTCTTATCATACTGTACTACCAACTCTTCTTGGTACTTGGCAATGACTGAATACTCAAAAACTTTGACTACAATAAGGTAGAATGATGATGCAATAATGAGTCAAGTTTAATACGTACATGAGCAAGACAAAATGCCACAAAATCCACATTTTTGAATATATCCAAATGAAATGCTGTCTTCTTCTCAGAATTGGCGTTCTTTAAATTCAAGTTACTACCTTCAGTTTGACAAATTATTCTGCAACTAGCATCTGAATGTCTCATTTCATTCACCAATGTATCTGAAGCCAATTCGTTTGCTACTTCATTTGAATTAAAGTATTGGATATTTGTTCCACTTTGACACATTGACCTTTTACTGTTCAGAGTTGTGTCGATACACTCTTTATTTGCAAGATAAGTTTTAAAGTTATATGCATTACAACTTAAGTTGTAATCATTCGTTTTTACTAAAAGTGTGTTTACTTCATCACTCTCTACATTCAGTGTTGACTTAGACCCCTTCTCATTAAAACCGGTGACATAAGAGTGTTTATCGTATAAAGAACTTGCAATTGATATATTCTCATCACCCTCTTTCACCCTCAATACTAAATTTGCGTCAGCTATATGCTTATTTTCTATTATATGATTCTCTTTAACTACGTTCCCATCATGCACAATCCGTTCACAAGAATCACTATTTTGCAGAAATGTATCCACTGTGCCTAAGCTACTCTTTCGTGATTGTTTGTTCTCCATAGTCCCTTTAAAATTAATAGGTAGATTAGAATCAACAGTATTATTATTATTGGCAATCATATTCAAACATATTCAAGATGGTGATGGATTGAATTCATAATATAATCAAATTAGACAGAGATGAAGTCAGATACAGCACACGACAGATTATTTGATACATATGAAATTATAAACATAGCATATGATAATGATCTACTCTTGCACTCTTTCAAACACTCTTCTTTCCAGATAGCCTTATGTAAAATGCAATGTATTGCTACCTGGTACGCCATCCACAACCAGCAATTTCCCCACCACACTTGGTCCTCTAGGCCACGTGGCGCAGGCACACACAAACAAGTTAGCAGTGCAGGCAGCCATAATCAACATTGTTCCTCGCCAGCCAAACGTGTCCTCTAAGAATCGAACAAGTGGAGCAAACGATAGTGTTCCCACTGCAATGCCTACAATGAGTACAGAACATAGTCATAAGTGTTGATTTCATATCACTGGCGCACGTTTGTAGTGGGATGGCGTGGTCGATATGTTATGTCGACCTGAATCTGAATCTGAATCTGAATGTAGACGGCTCAGGACCGCTTATCGGTATATACATTAGAGCGCCGGGGAGGGCACGTGGTGTTGGTGCATGGACCTCCAGAGGTAGGCCAGGTAGCCAACTGAGCCTCAGGGAAGGGGGGATCACACTAGCTATAGTTTTCAAACTAGGTGAGTTCTTTAACGTGCAGAGGGATGACTCTCCTTCACACGGGGCACGGCTTTTAATGAGGCTTCCGAACCTCGCCGATTGGCGTCGCCACTGAATAGCATTACTGATCAACAGTGGTGACACACTTCGGTGGAATTGATGAAGCATTGATGAGAAACGTACAACGTAACTTATCGGCGCCACTCAGTCTGCCGTGCCGGGCCGCGAACTCACGACACAGTAAACTCCGTATCTGAAGTCGCACGCACTAACCATTGCGCCGTCAAGACCATCAATGTGTATTGTGTGACATAGTACAACAAATGGTCTTTATTTACTTATGGAAGATTCCAATATTTCTAGATTCTTAGAGAGGTGACTGAATCATGAGTCCAAGAAACCTATTTTACGACCTCGCATTCTATACCTCCGACATTAATCTTGAATTGTAATTATTATGGCAAGATTGAGAAAACCCCAGTACCTGCCACTGCCAAGCCCTGTGCCAGATTCCTATGCTTGACAAAGTAGAGGCTCGGTATTGTCGTGGCACACGTAAATGCAATACCTAGGCCTACACCTGCAATATACATAAGAAAAGCAGGAGTATCACTGCCTTACTATTCAAAATGTCTCTAGTAATAAATCATGGTGCCACCCAGGTTAACACTAACCGGAAAGTTAAAGTTTTATAAATTGTTGATTTTCTCTCCCCATGGTCTCTTCATTGCATACATGTATCTGGCGTTTAGCAAGCATGTATCTTTGAGGATTTTGAAAAATGCAAGATGGCGGCCAAGATGGCCGCCAAGCAATTAGAAATCATAACTGTTGCACTATTTAACACAGAATGGCAAGTAATACCACTTTATAAGCATGTTACAAAATTATATATAACTACTTTCCTTTGGTGTGTTTATTAAATCATATTGATAAACCATTCTTTACACATCAACCATATCAACCACTTAGTAGTAGATTGTTTGTTGTTGTATGTATTTAAATTTCTCCTTTGCTAAACCATGTTCCTTTTTCTAACATGAAATGCTTTAATTTACATTACCATGCAAATGTATATTTCTCACCAGCCATGATGCTATAGCTCAAGAAGACCACCTCAAACTGATCGGCAAAGAAAGAGAGAAGGAACCCTGTGAAGGAAAGCGTCCCTGCGATACTGTAAGTAATCCGGGGGCCATAACGGTTGAGCAGGACTGAACTCATCGGACCTGCAATACATGTTCCAGCAATATTTGCTCATTTCTGCTTTTCACCTAGAGTGATAACTTCTGCTCATGATTGTTTGTTACATTTACCGTTGACATTATTTACTTTGGGCATTCTATAAATCATCCGTCTACATGTAAATGTACATGTAGAATGCCACGAGCAGAAATTACATGTAGAGGTACTTGCAGGCATATGTGAGATTATATGCTTGAGAAAAATAGAAATAAATAGTGCATAGATTGAAGTGCCATGCTAAACTTGTGTTCTTAGCTACTCGAGTAGAAACAGTACAAAAATGAATAAATGACCTACGGACCTGCGAGAGAGACTAGGGCGCTGTGGGTCCCCACCACAAGCGCAGTTGCCGCCGCACTCCGCTCAAACACGTCCAGAAAGATAAGGTTGAACACACCTGCACAGCAAGATACATAGTATAATCAGTAGTAGAAATGCGTATGTGTAATAATTTGTGTATGATGTTTAACCTACACATACACAACTTGCTTTATGACAGGTCAAAGGCACCTGTGGTAACATAACATATTATGTAATGATAAGGCAAAGCCTTAATAAGTGACCGCTCACGTTGTAGCTTATGGTAATATATTAATAAGATAGGGGCAAAAAATGACATGCTCTCTCATGCTACCATATTGACTGTTCTGGTCTGTAGACGATTTCGTAAAAGGGGAGGCAAAAAAGAGGAAGGAAAGGAACGCAGTACCTTATGGATCAAGTGAAGATGAGCAATTGATTATGAGTTTCCATTCTTTACCCAACGGAGGCTATGTTAACGTATGGTATTCAAATACGTCAAGTTTAGATATTGTGTTTATGTGTTCGAATGCATTAAGGACATTTTGAACAAAGTGAGTCTTAGAATGACTGCACACCCCAGAGGTAAGTCGCACGAAGCGGGGCCCGTCACCTGTACCCACTCTCAGTGTGTGCGATGCTACATGGCTCCGAAAGCCAAGACACTTCATAAGACACAAGGCAGTGGCATCGACGAACATGGCCCTGGTTGATTTAGGTTCAGAATTCTGTATACTCCTAGTTGTGGTTTAGGTTATGCATAAATGCGTGAACAGTAGTCCTCTACCCGGCCCAAGCAAAGGTCAGGCTCAACTAGTCGCTAATCTCGTGTGTGTATGGGGATTATAATCCACTACGTCACTCTGTAGCCTAAACCTGGGGTTTGACTGGTGACACAAAGGCCCTTCAGGTGTCTCATGCACAGATCAATGCGGGAACAGGTCCAAAGGGTGGATGCCAGGGTGGATGCCACGGGCTAACCGTAAGTGGTATAACATGTAAAAAGGGGATAGGTTGCCAGTCTTACTATGCTGTCCGACCAGCGTATGACATAGAACTGAGGCCTATTGTTCTGTTACCAGTACTGTAGTGTTCGGAGCCCTTAATCCTATGGTGGCCCCAGCGCAAGAACAGCAAGCTCCTAAAAATGTTTGTAACTGGAACGATCTTGATACCTACATGTAGTCCTATGCACATTACAAGACATCATTCTTTTTTTACTTTTCCAGACAATCCTCGCGCACTGGAGACTGACAAAAACGGAGACTTATACTGTTACATATTATTTAATCATAATGAATGTGACATACCTGATAATGTGTACAACGCTGAGATGACATTGGCTAGGAATCCCGCAGCCAGGACCACCCAGGCCCAGCCACGGTCAGCCTCCACATAAACACGGGCCATCGAGGACGGTCACGGTCTAGGGGATATAAATGATTTGTCACAGATAATGAGGATTTTAACCTGTGTAGACAGAGTCAAGTTATAAACTAACCGTGTCACTGTGTCAGTTAATGACTTATTACAAACTCAAAGATAAGCACTGCAGCAGAATTTTAACGTCATCTGGACTATACTCTTCACGCCCAATGACAGTCATGAAAATATTCAAATCAATGCCCTTGCAAATCATAACCAGTCAATGTTTTGTCCTGTTAGTATTGTAGTACTTATAATAACTCTTTTTCAAAAATCACGTGTCCCCTGGTTCATGGTCGTTCGAATGGGCTTCAATCAATTGACCTAGGCCTTCGGCCACATGCATGTCCTTATGACATGGTGTAGGTAAGTGATGCCAAAGTGACAGACCTTGCTGGTGTTTGTAATGTTTAAATACAATAACGAATGCAGATGATGAAATCTGCTGGTGTAAGCTCCAGTCTGAAACTCACCAAGTTAGGTTGATGCAGAAAGAGTTACAGCTCAATGGAAAAGGAGATATAAATATGGGTAGGCCATTCTACCTCAAAGCGATGCTTCCGTGACGAAACAATGTGGTATATAAATGTAAATGTTTGGTTTATAGTCTGATCCAAGTTTTGATCTCACGACTTTACAATTTACACCAGGTCATCGGCACATTCAATGATCAGCAATTGATCATTTCTCATATATATCTTTCTCAACTCCCCGGGGAGCATACCATACTGGCTGCATACGGCATTGCTGCTGTTTGCGCACGCTTATCACCGACCTGTACCTATTTAACGTGTAGGTACCACGGAGCAGTGTGCAACCTGTTAGAGGTAAGTTTGCTCAACACTTACCATCAGACCCGACCGGGAATCGAACCCACGACCTTCTGGTCACAAGTCCAACTCCCTATCCATTCGGCCACAGAAGCACACAACAATATTATTCATTATTATTATCATCTGTGTCTGCAAGACAACTAAAGTGTTCATTGTTTCCATTGGAAACGCACATACATCCAATGCGTCTGGTGTATCCGATAATGAACAGAATATGTATAATATGATAGTAATAGACAGAGCCATGTTAGGATCTAGCAGTTGTTTTGTAAGTGATGGGGGAACTACAAATTAAATACTAAATATCAATCCATGATTTCTGGGGTATGATAGGGGGTCGGCGAGTGAATGGAGACGTGACATTGGTGACATGCTACATAAAAGTTTTAAATTTCCACTTCCATTTAAATCGGACAAGGTATTCAAAGATATATTCATTAAAAAGTATCAATGAAACGAGTCCAGAAGTGAATTAATAAATGTGTCTCATCGCTACACAGGAAACTGTTTGATGTCTACTAAGTATTTATATAAGATTTGTGATATATGGTATGCAGCATGTGGTCGCATTTTTGTTAGCAGCAGAAACAGAAAAAACAACAACAACTAACAAAAATGCTACTAAGTATTAGGTTTATATATTTACAGTGGAACAGAGATAAAACGGCTATTTAACTCTGCAAATGACATTAAATTTTGCTACAGTGTGTCGTATCATGTAACACCTATAGAAGAAGCACCATTGTAAAGACGTTTCTATGTATCAGGACTCACCTAATTAGCTTCAAAGTAACTTCGTCTAGGGTCCGTATCCAAAGGAGGTATGACGTTCCACCTGTAAGTCAGACAACACAAACGGTCATGCGCACCTTCAAGGACAACAGCAAAAGTAAACAGTGACGTAACAACGTAACTACAATGCATTTCGGTAAGTATTTTTGTCGTTTGTAACCAGTGGGCAGAGCCCAATATAAACAGTTCCTGGAGCTGCCCGTACCATATCATATTAAAACAGAACAGATTATAGAGTTTAAAAGGTATGAAAGTTTATTTGAATCATGTTATACATCTTTTAAAATCATCCATTTTCTGATGTTAAAGTAGCAGCGAAATATTGAAATCCTAGTATAAACACATATAGATGATTTGAATAAACTTTCGCACCTTATTTACTTTGTAATCTGCCCTGTTTTAATAGGGTAGAATTCAGTTTTATACACGTATTGTGCGTAGTCAAAAGCATTACAAAAATGCCCGTGTTTAACCATAGCTAAAACCTAATATTGTCTACATTGAATGGAACTTTACTTCCCCTTTAACCTACAGCGTGTACAGTCGACAAAACAGGGACTTAGGTTACCTGGTGCACGTGTGGCACATGTAGGTCATCTCGTATCTGTTATCAATTTATTAACAACATGGCATGCTCACTATACCTGAACTTTTTGCCAGATTATATTCCATGGTAAGAAACGTGATTTGCCATATTCAGTTGTTGTGTAAGTTTGTACATATGTGCATGATGGGTTAGTAATGGTAATGCTTAAGTCACATAACGCGACCGATGACGGGGTAGGTATGAATACCGACGGGCACAGTCGGGCACGGTCGGGCCCTACATAAATATTGTAATACGCATATAAGTGCGCTTCTTGGTATACAATTTGATGTATTAGAGTGTTATGGTGACCATTTACGACCACCTACGGGCCCTACCTACTGTTCCGCCTACCCATCCCATGGGGGCCACTGCGTCACTTACAGCTGCCTAGCCACTGGACGCCTCTAGGGCTATCGTTGCGCGTATTGACCACTCTCCACCATAGGGTGATGACCGTAACTCAAGGGTCCCCAGCGTGCTTGACCCCCTCTGCACCCATGCGCACGTGCGGGGCCGGAGGAGCGATTGAGACCTGGAACGTTGCTCGAGTTACTATCTACGTTGACACTGGAAGAGGACTTTATAATACCTGCTGCTTGGAGGTGGTTTCAAAACAGCACAGTTGCATCAATGACGATATGTCACATTTTGTTAAGGCAAAAGCATCCTTGAACAACAGAATTCCCATGCACGGCGCATACCTTCGCAGCTGAGGCTGGGGAAAGAGCTGTGAATGCTGCCTAAAACGAACTTGTTGGCGGACTTGCTGTGTGCAACACGTCACGCTAGGTCACTCACCGCTACCAGGGCTGAGCAAGCGTGTGGTAACCGGCGCCTACCCTCGCAGGTCTCCGTCCTCACATGCTGGACCGCAGAACGCCCTACAGGGAAGTTGAATGTCGCACGTTGAACGTTGTCATTTTCATTATTTAGTAATTGCTAAATGGTGTGAGTATTAACATTGCTGATATCATTTTTGAAGCAAATGTATCTATCTCTCATAATAGATTCATAGACGATGCTTTTATACATATATTGCAACATTAATTTAGGATCCGATTGTGCCCGTCTATGCCCGACTGTGCCCGTCGGTATTCATACCTAACGCCGATTAGGTTCCCATGCAACACTGATGCGATTTACATCATACACCCGTCAGTCTCCTGCGATCACGGCCGGCGTTTGCTGCTTACCACCGTATTGGCCCTCCAGATCATGTCGGCTCGTGACACACGAGCCTCTGTTTACTTCCCAACTGTAACCTAGGAAACTAGCCAATCAGCAAAATTCTCTCGCTATTTTGGAGAAGCTTTTGACCTGTCGGCCATAGGGAAATCTAAAAATGGTGATAAGACCTTCCAAAAATGTTGTCCTCGTGTGGGATTCGAACCGACGACCTCTGGGTTGAGATGATAACTGACCAAGTACGTAGGCTGAGGTTTTAATACAGAGACATCCGTTCGTCCGAGTAACCTTTTAACAGCTCGCTGCATTGGTATGATGGTATCATTCTGGTCTCACAACCTTGGGGTCCTGAGTTCGAGTCCCGCCAGGGCCACTTGATATAGTCAAATCGAAGTTTAGGGTTGTAAAACCTGTCTCCAGCTATATCTATCGTTGGTAGCAATATGCTAGCTAAACGACGTGTGAGAGAGAGACGTTTGAAATTGTATCCGCAAGCAATGGGAAACACATATATATATCATGAAAAAAATGTGACTTTGAATAATGTCATATTCATCACAGATATTGGTGTGACCCAGGTATGATCCGTATCAGATCGCACGTACGCAAACATGTTTTTTTTTTTCAAAATGTTATCCATTTATCAGTACAGGATACGTAAACATTACTACTCCCCGACAAATTGCAACCATGGTCTACTCTAAACGTGTATAGTATGACCTTCAATTTACACTGATAACGTTCACGCCGGTGACCACGGGACCTTCATGATGTTTTAATCCAAATCAATCAACATTCCCCAGCTGTCTGCTTGACCTTCCAAAAGGTGTATAATACATAAGAGTCCACTTCTGTATTCCTCTGCGGGCCACGTGATGACGTAATTTTAGACTGAATAATCAATGAGGTATTACAATTTAGGGTGTAGCCTTTTTAGAGTGTTCATATAATATGCTAGAAAACTTGGTGTCATGTGGAGGAGCGGTTTTGCTTTATAGCAATAGCATTCTGCACGCAAGACGTCACAACTCATGAATATTCATGAGATTCAGCGCACATGGCCTCGGTAGGAAAAACATACATCTGTTTTCTAATCGCTGTCTCAATG
>CM032660.1:32523189-32649042 GCA_019095985.1 Streblospio benedicti
TGCCTCTAAAGTTATGGCTAGTTGGCTACAGCTTGAATACAACACTGGCATACTCCATGGAAGTTACGCGGTTATCAATCACAATGCAAACAGTTAGATAAAATGCGGATGTCTTGGGGAAAATCCACGGCGTTATATACAATAACTACATGGTTACAAAAGTAAGGATACGGTGAATATGGCATACTTTGTATTCATCCCCACATATTCTCTTGCTTACATTTCCAATTTGAAGTGTTTAAATCTGATCAAAAGCAGACATCTTGATTCGCCATCTTACCCTTTGCATTTAAATGGATTCATTTTGAAAATATAAACATGCAGAATTTATGGTTGTGGTTGTTTGAATGAATACATGGTTACAAATTAGTTGTGTTTTTTTATGTTTTGTATTTGATTAGCATTGTTAAAACTATGAGAATAGGTATACTAGAATTTAAAACAAACAAACACACACACACACAAAGCACTACGATATATATGGATATGGAATCAGTATTTCTTGTACTTTCCCAACAAGCCTTTTACAATAATATGACGTTGAAAGCTTTCAAACTACAACAACACAAAATAAATCTTATATTGTAAAACAAAAACAAATCGATACAAAAAAGTACAAGAACTATTGGAACGTTCTATTCTTGAAATAAGAGACACAAAAATATCCTTTTCTTACTTATTTGCCGACTGCATGGGCTAAGTACACGGGTCGTTTATTTAGCGCCTAATGTTGACTACGCAATGCCGTGTCTGACGTCATCAGCTCTAGGTGAGGAGCAAATCGGCGCTAATCTCTTCATCACTCTTTGTCTGTTGCTTATTACCGTCTGCTTTTAGTATTTGTCAATACATGTACTTTTGCAATGCACATTTTACAGAGATAATGTTTAGCTCGTGTAATGTATCACATCTTGTTGATGGGATGTGTTTTTTTTTTTTGTTTTTTTGTTTTTTTTTTTTTTCAATATTATTATTTCATGGATGGGGTAAATGGTTCAGCTATTTGTGTTAACGTCTGTAACATGGTGTCGATGTGTATGATAATGTTGGTGGTGCTAAGTAGAGATTTCACTAATAACTGCTTCTTCTGTCAAAAACGAAACACAAAAACTGACAGGTTTCAAAGCAAGGGCAGCATTACAAAAACCATAAGTTGAAGTCAGCAAAAAGCAGACCTAATATAAGCAGGGTGAGTTGATATATAGCTGTATTTAATCGTGTTACTAGAGTGCCTACTGCCAGCTGTAAAATCGGGCTGTGTCGACTTTAATTCTAGCGTTATCATAGCCAAGGGTACCCATTGTACCCCCATGGAAATTATCATGGTAACCTTGTAGTCACACAGTGAGGTGCTTGCTAGTTCGATTGCCAATGCAACTCAGTACGATTAAAGAATTGCCGTAACATGTTCTAATGTGGTAATGTAGCCTACGCTGGCCAATTTATGAATTGAACTTGTCCGCGCCAGCGATCGATCGACTGTCAGTGACTGACCAAAATATAGACATTAGTACTGTTGATATTACAGTAATTATTAGGATGATGGCAATAACATTATTCTTATATCCCGAAGCTTGTAAAATGACCGGGATCATGTTCATATCTACAAACATCATTAATACAAGCAAACAACATTAATGTTTCTATCGTATCAATGGACACGGATGTTAGACCCAAATACATTTTAAATGAGCAGTGATTATTCGATTTGATAATAACCAGGCGACTTTATGTACTGGATAGTGCATGAAGTTGAGGGGGGAAATAAATTCTAAGAATCTGCGACAACGTTTGACCCAGATGTCTCAAACCGAGGCGCAGCCAGTGTGTGGTTAGAACTTGTCGTCTGATACTTCAATTTTGTCTTCTAGATGCTTCTGTGCAGGGAAGAATAGATAGATAAAATACACCAAGATCCACGATATGCATCAAAATATCAACCTGTGTGTCAAAATATCAAAAGTAGGCCAAGATAATCGACGCCTCACACCCAGTCTGGGGTTAGTGTATACGATAGCAAACCACCGCAGACAAATATAAAAACACCACAGTCATGCATTAATTCAGCCTATAGATACACTTTTTAATGAGAACTTCTCTTGGTCCCCAGCATAAACAGGTCACAATAGACTCCATTTGAAGCCGTCCAGCACCATGAATATCGGTTGTCCGCCATACTGTGTAAAGGCTGTTTCAAATGTCCACATTATTTCTTATATGCTTATGCTTTTTATGTGTATACCTTTGATGGTAAAACTGATGATATACATGTAGGCTTTCGGAAAACACAAAGATAATTGACTTTTATTATCAAGTGTGTATTTTTGTATCTAGCTTACATGTATATTATTGCTTTAAAAGAAACAACACCAGCACCAATCACGAGACCCTGTGTAATGTGTAATACAAACAATATAACAAACCAGACTTTATCGGGTTGGGGCAATCGAAATAAATATCCATAAGTTCAAACTCCTCTAAACCAATCGCTAAGTACATCATAACATGGGGAAAGCCAAAATTGCGTCATGAGGCTCGCACCATCAAGAAAGTATGTATCAAACTAGGCATGTCAGGAATGGCTTCATTTTGATATTAGGAGGCAGTGGCTCGTAAACACCGTTTCCAGTTGCTTCTCAGTGGGGTATAATTTAGCAAAAGCTCATGATTTTCCAATCACTTTGCAGTGGGCATTTTCCACAAATGGCTGAGTCGCAACGAAATATGAGCTGCACTTGGTAGCCCCAGTGTGTGTGGTGATTCTGTGTGGGATGTGTGTCACATCTTTGGATCCATGTGCACAATACATGAATACAAGCTATGGTTTAATCCAAAGAAGCTATCCTAGGATAGATGTCTATCCTTGTCACTGCTATGCATTTAAATGGTCTTACAACCCCGAGTGTGAGGCCCTTTGTAGGTGGGTATTCTTTTTTGAAGCTCAGCTCCCCAACTTAACTCAGTTAAATACACGTGGATGAGTTGAATAGACGCTATTAACGATTCAACAAATAATCAACCCTTCCAGGCAGAGATTGGTAATAATCGTAACTTTACCACAAATCGACGTACATGTACTATTTTAGTAGCATACATGTATATACGCATAAGACTATTAAATTGTAAAGAATTAATCCTTTTCTAATCAACTTCATTTCATCTCTAAGTACTATAAGGAGAAATTGAAAACTCAAGTTTGGCAGACGAAAATACAAATGTAAACGGGGGACATTGAACATGCGTGCACGTTTGGGGGCTCATGTTGAAAAATTCACAGTTCAGCCACACATTCCTAATTTGAAAGGGAAACCTATTATCATTTAATTATTTTATATAAACCTAGCCAAATGACAAGGCTTGCGTGTATAGCTGTTCATATATGCACATTTAATCATGGATTAATTTCATGGCGCCAAATCCTATTCATTGTCCCGTTTATACAATTATTCTGTGGTCCAATTGTTACTGCATTAGACTGTTATCAAACCTGTTTTTTTTCCAGGAGATGACTTTGACAAACAAAAAGTGTAGCTGTTGAAAATGTGTTGGATACCTCATTCTTTCCTAGTGTAATGAAAGTAAGTTATCCAAGTTTTTATCCGTGCTGTTTGAACACATAAATGTATATGTATGATTATGGAATTTTCAATTTAAAACTGTGTATGACAAAGAGTCTCAAAATAGTATGTAACCATTTCTTTTGTTGCCTGTTAGGCGTGTAATGCATTATATTAGATGGACAAAAAGTATATATTTTCACACGCTGCACACGAGAGTAATGAGTTGTAAACTGTATACAGTATCATCAGTTTTCATTATTTATTAACCATTTCATTGTGATTTTGAATGCACTGCACTGGAGTTACAGGCACGAGGTTATAAATCAAACAATACAAATACCTCGCTTGATGATCTTTGTTTTTGTATTGTTTTTTTTTTGTTTTTGTTTTTTGTATTTTTTAGAATTGTCTTTTATGCTCTGTGATATTGGCAATTGTGTAATTTTGAATTTTTTATTTAACCATTTTTATAAGTTAAAACAACTGTCCTAACTTCTATTTCTATTTTTTTACAATGAACCTACATGGTTTGATAACGTTTAAATACAAATTCAAAACTAAACAGTAGTTAATATCACGCAGCATAAAAGAAAGTTCTAAGACAATGTTTATAAATAACTGTCGACTACAATATTGCTATAAGAATATATTATAACTCTTCTTGAATTATAGAATACATGAAATTTCCCCCTGTCAGAGAAAACGATAAAAGTTTTGGAGTGACAAATACATGTAGAAAGATGGATTGCCGTCTATGTTAAAGGCCAAAATAACACCCAAAAACAAATGGAAACTTCCGATCAATGTAAAATCGGTCAATGTCAAAATGTCTAATACTCAAGACGCATTGTGAAATATAGGTGTCCACCACACATCTCGTATTGTTCAACCCATGTTACGCGAAAAAGTTTTTGGAACATTTTGCGTATACTGGTCCTTTTTTATTGACCTTGTCCAATGAAGTTGAATGTAGGTCACTTAGAGGTCAAACCGAATTTCTGATCCAAAGATGTATATTAAAAACTCCCGAAATATTTGGGAACTTCGATGTACCGGTATTGGTGTCCTTTATCATTAACGTGGTGCCCCTGATTTAGTAGTTAAAGGAATTGGACTCTTAGACCAGAAGTCTATGAGAACAAGTCCCTGTTGGTTCCGGTGTCTGGTGCGCAAACCCATTCCTATAAGGTGGCACACCTATAAGTATCTGCATCATCAATATATACAGGTGAAGGGAATGAATGGCAATGAGAGTGAAGAACGCTGCTTGCTAGAGTCGGAATGGGCTATCATTGGAACTTTCAGAAATGCTGGTGTGAACGTAGTCCTTGGAGCACGCTAATAAAACAGTAAATCGCAGCTCAAAAGAAGCATACTCACATTTACATTTTCTTTATTCACACGGCACATAAAGTCTTAGTAAAGCACATCACCGTCTAATGTACCAATTTAAATGTATGTAGTGAATTATAAGATCAAGCAGAAAGAGATGCATTTGGAGGCAAGAGCAGCATAGAATGCTGGGATAGGCCACTGAATGTGGGGTTGCCTGCAAAGTGCAGTGGTGGTGATTTTCATTTCATAGGACATTTCGTACATCTGTATGCTGAGCACATTTGTAGTTAAACTTGAAGGTGACGTAAATTTCTTTAAAAAATTAGAATGTCACGTCGTGATAATGTAATGGTGTCTTTTATATGGTAAGCCATAGACCGTTAATGTAACACAATGCCGTGTAAAGCCAGTGGAACGCAGTGACATACAATGTAGTGTATTATTGACATGTAAGTTCCATTGGGGTTAAAGTCATAGTATCCAACAAAGTCTCACTGCAGTTTGACTGGCACTATCTATTCGTTATCAAGTGCAATGATATGTTTTTAGCAAGCAATCAAATATTACTAAGCACTTAAATACACGTAATAACACACCCCAGCCAAGAAGCTTGAAAAGAACCGTTCATGCGTGTAGTACACCCATGAATAATGTATTATTGGGGTTGATAAGCTGATAAGGGGTCCATGGACGTGGTATGTTGTTTCAATGTAAAGACCTGTTCTAACGGTGAGTAGCATTACTCCCTCACAATTTGACTGTATTTAAAGAGAGAAACTCGCTTGCAAATAATATTAAAACAACATACTTAAGACGATTCAATTATTGCGAAATGGTCGACTCCAACTTTTTCAATACAAATTCTATTTCCGGTTGATTGCTCTGTGATATAGTACAGACATTTCCAGCGGGATCCACTAACACGTGGTCACCTAATACGGAAAGGTCCCGCGTGACACACTTTTTACTCACATATTGAAAACAGTCGGAATGGCACCTGTAAATCAGAGTTATTTCCACATATGCTGATTCGCAACAGATCCATGGTCATCATACAAGTTATATATGCCAAATGAGGCCCGTTGGCCGGCCAATACCATCACAAAATAGGCAATTATCATGTAGGGAGATTTGTGCCATTTTGATGTGCCGTCTGTAAGAATGTTCAAGACTGCGACTTGGTGGGGGCCAAAAATCAGTGCCATCTCTGTATGAGATATTAGTAATGCTTTTTCGTGCCCTTTGAACTCTTTGTACTCGGAATTGACGTCACAACGCAAACAAAAATTGTCTGTCCAACCACAGGCCTTAGTACGTCTGATGGAAGAAATAAATAAATGTGTTGACTTATTTTATATTTTTGTTTCACAGGCTCATGTCCATTTAGTATGACACATGGTGATAAAGAGCTAAACCCCTCTGTGACAGATTAACATGTAAAGCTTTGAGGGAAAGAGAGTGACTTGTAAAATTGGCAAAAAGTGAAATCCCTCCATTCGGTAAAACTACTCAAATCATCAATCCATCTTAGCGAATGGAATTAAACGTGCATGGATCAGACCAGGAAGGTTGGGGTTACTCTTCGGTCACGTCTATGTCCAGGGTCGTTCAGTGGTCAGGTTTGGCACTCAATCATTAATGCACAGAAATACACATTTTTCGTTGTGTGTTTTGTTTTCTTTTGTTTTGTTGTTTGTTCAACTATTGCTCTGGTAACTGCAGACTGAGCATGCTCTGTGCCAGGCGTTCATTATCCTAGTACTAAGAAACTTAAAAAGAAAAAATTCCCAAATTATTCACACATCAACCTAATGAAAATCAATAACCTTCCTAATGTCGTTGGTACGGTTTAAGGAAATACTTCCTAATAAAAGCCTTTATATATTTATTATAACAATAACATTTACATGTAGTTTAAATTTGAACACCTTCATATGCACAGTATAAAGCAGGAATGAAGTGGATGATTGACAAACGTGCGGCCAAAACGCTAACATATTTTGCTGTTACAATGAATTTGTTAGGTCACTATCTTAGAAGAAAAGCCTTTAGGAATCAGCATTTGAATTATTACAATCATTGAACTCTGCAACATCCAGTTTGACCTGTTTGACTCTATAATTGATAGGATAATGCCAATGATTTACCAGTAATATCAGAAGTTCTTACACGTCGTTGGCACCATATTACTGATCTTGTTATCACATTTCAGTGCTGAACAATCTCAATTGCACTAAGGGTTTTATGTATTTTAGATATTTTATTCATAGCATGGTTTTGAAAAACAAGTTTGAATTTCCAGTAGGTGTGTACCGATATCAGTCGAGAGTGAAGACTAGTATTAGCACATTTATAGGCATTTTTTAAATATAATTTTCCACATGTACCCAAATATTTGTGTGGGGTGTGGTGGGAGTGGGGTGTGTATGTGGTAAACACACTCAACATCTCTCCCTCTGTCTTTATCAAGTCTTATATCCACATCTCAATTTCTGGAGTCTTCCACAACTATCCTTTTTCAGTTTTAAAGCGCGCTCTCTCTCGATCTATGATTTCCGCATTCTTTCTTTTTTCATACTTTCCCCCATATCCCTTTTTGTTATCACACTATTACCCGGCCGTGAATGTGCACATTCAGCGAACACCCCTAGAAACAGACATGTGTGCAATGTTTACATTGTGACGCCTAAAAAATCTCCCCTGCTGCTTCTTCATATGAAATTGCCATCAAGGCAAACTGTCCTCATCTAGATTGATCGCTTTGCTTCATTACCTTAAAAATGCATCCGTCAAGCAATTGATATTAGCATAAAGGCGAGATTTGAGACACTCAATATTAATGGCCGATCTGGAGTATTTCTCCGTTCTCCTCTCCGAGAAGTAATTCCTCGTGTGTAATCATAAGTGTCAGATGATGTGATTTGTGCAATTATATGCGAGATCATATATTCTCCGCCGCATATTAGCATAATGCACAATGTAAACTTCCATACTGGTTGTAGAATTGATGTAAATAATCATCAATCAAACAGATTGGACATTACTTTTACATGCCATTGTCTATTAGCACAAAAATCCTAAACCAGCTATAAATTCAACACGGTTGGACTATTATAATCACCATCAATACACTGCCACAAAATCAAAACATCCTCATAATATCAACCCACGCACGCAGATGCACAGAGAAATGAAATGAAAGCAACATAGATTACTGTTTAGTTTGCCCCAATTCGGAGCCCACTCCCTCCCCAGCCAGAGCCCCAGGGGCTCTATTGCGGAAAATGACGTGCCCGCCCTCTGTCGATTTATCACTCTGTATCAAATGGCTGCTCGGAGCCTCGGTCTCGCTAGGGGTGTCTTTGGGGGAACCAGCAACAGCATTGAAACAGTTACATGTACCTAGGCTGGAAATTTATACTTATGGATGTTTTTTGTTTTTTCTTATTGGTCTCTGCCTTGATACTACCTCGACAATGTGTAGATAAGATCAATTGAATACAATGCTACACCAAATACACACCAGTGTAGGTATGATCAATTGAATACAATGCTACACCAAATGCTAGGATTTTGGACCAATGACACCTCGTCACTGGTTCAAACCATCTTTGGCAATCAAAAGTATTGATGAAGACATGAAGTACATGTACGTAGGTTTTGTTGCCATCCATCGCCACTGTCTCATCTGACAATCTATGGTTTGGCACGTCTGGTATTCCCATCTACGTGAATAGTGGCATTATCATCAGGAATGCCTCTTAATCCCCCTTCTCCAACTTCGACTCCTCCTTCTTTCATCAGTGCACAGTTTAACTTGTCCACTGTTTTTAACTGCTGTACTGGGCATATAGTTCTTTTTTTTCAATAGCAGCACTGCCTGGCTTGTAGTTCAGACATGATATCTAACGTCTTTAATAATATTTTCGGACAAGCTATGCCGATCGCTTTAAGTTATGTACTTATTTTCATATGAGCGCTCGTGGTGATCTCTTCCTTAAAGTATGACAATTGCTAAAAGATGTATGATTGTAATATGGTGTCTCTATTTGAGTGGTTCCATTTTAACCTGTCTTGTGTGTCAGCTCACTCACTGTTGTATTTAAACATTGCTACATTAACGAATTCAATGCGTCCAAAGTCAAATAAAAGAAAATGTATCCGGTGTCGTGAGTTCGTTTTAGTGTAGGCGATTCCACGTGACGTCAGCAGCTGGTTTCTGAAGCCTTGTTTTTGTTTCATTTGTATCAAACTACATGTATGTACATGGCTATGCCTCCGGACAACTTTACATAAAGCGAGGGGCACATTCCACTGCAAGGTGGGTCTACAGCCTGTCTACTGCCAAAAGCGCACAGAAAACGTGAGGATCCGTGAGTGTACAGTGCGGCAAACGTACGTTTTTCAAGACCGTACGATGGCCGCAGAAGAAGTTTGGCTTGCCAAACTTTTTCTACGACCACCCTACGTCATGGTCTAACCGTAAGGACTCAGTGCGGTGACCTTACGTTAAACGCAAATGATTTACCCGCACGTTGTCGGCACGGATACAGTACAGGGGCCGTGCGTTCCCTGTACATTGAACGTGCCGATCCCGTGCTTTTGTAATCACACGGTGCGTAGAACGTAGGTTATACGCGAGTGCATCGCACGTTCTATGCAAGTTGAGGGCACGGCCCTCTAAATAAAAACCACTCCCTGTGCCGACGCACTCACAACGCACGGAGCCCGTGCGTATGTACCCACAACTATACTTGTGTCCATGCGTGCGGAAAACGTCGTAGACGCCGCAGACCTCAACACGCCTTGCGGCGACCACCGCCGCAAGGTGGAATGTGCCCCTCGCTTAAAAGTGCGCATTCTACACGGCCATTTCGGTCCTCTTTTGTTTTTTTCTTTCAATTACCGTGATACTGCTTGAATTAAAACAATCAAACTTGGTACAATGCTCACATGCCTTCTGAGCATTAACTGTGTCAATTATTTGCCCTTTATCAATTAAAACATTTGCCTTCCATAGAGAGCCATTTTAAGTATTGTTATCTTATTTTTCGACTATGGTTTTAATACTGTTTGTCACATATTCATATAGCATGCATAATGATTACAATAAATTGAAAATTATCAGAGAGCGCAGCATCACTAGAACAACTTCGACTTATGGACAATAGATATTTACTTTAATCATATTTAAGCGCCTGCAATGCAATACTAAAAGCATAGATGTATGGTGAATAATGCAACAAATAAGACTTTTTCTGTGTTAGTTTTTTATTGCAAAGTAACATTTTTATTGCCTATATGGGTCAACGTTGTTCTAGCGACACTGTGCTCTGTGAGCACCTTTGACCTAGTTTATTATCTTGCAGTTGGGTCTCCTTTGCACACTCAATGGTCCATTAAAAAGATTAGACTCGAAATCTTAATAAAATAAATTATTTGGTTTTTGGTTTTAACATAGTAATGAAACACATACATGTATGACACAGTGAATTGTCTTGCTATAAACATAATCAATAGAAATTCAAATCTTCTCCATAACACCCCAAACCGCTTCTGTCTATTTATATCTAGTACACAACAAACTGATGTGACGACCTCACCTTTGGTTGGGAGCTCCATACACACAAGTTCCTGCTTCGTTATATCATTTAAACAAATTCGAACGACATCCATTCATTAGTCTGATTCAAATTGATAAATATTTGATAATCTTACCGATTTTGTCCTATTCATAACTTCAGATTCGTTTTTCTCTTTTCTTTTCTTTCTGTGTGTGTGGGTGGTGGGGGGGGGGGGGCAGTTGTACATCATCCTATTCCTTTTACCATTTATTTTCTCAGCAAACGTATTTAGATTGATTGTGAAGAGAATAAACACTTATTTCGATTTATCCGAATGTATTGTATTTACTACAGCAACATAAAGAAAAAATGATATTTCTTAGAGTTATCCTGCTATTTCACATATCACAGGTTGATCCAGGTTGGAATCAACGAGTCCAACTTGTTGTGCACACAAAATGACATGTGTAATAGCAACCCGAAAAGGCCCACTGACATCCGTGTCCAATGCAAACATGTCAATTACATGCATAGAAATATGCATGAGTAAAGGATAGCGCATGTTGTTTGTTGACTCCTGCCATTCTTGGTTTGTTTTAGCTAAATGTTTTGCCCCTGTACTCTGCATGTCTATGAGACAAGAGAGATGAGATTAATATGAATGTACGATGACTTATTCATGGGCTAAACCGGTGTCTGTAATTCAAACATTACGCGACATGTCTGATGGCGCGGATCTCTTGATTCATGTTGTGTGTGTTTTTTATCAGTTATTGAATGATTGCATTGTGTAATTTATCCGCATTAATATACAACTTAACCACTGACCGTATGGTGTGTACGTTAAATGGTCAATAGTCAATTAGCCACCATGTAATATATATATACAAGACGCCCTTGCTATAGAATGAACAAGTTTTGCCTCCATTTTGTACTCGGCCGCCATCTTTGTCGGCGTAACTTTGATTTACAAGGCACCTGTGGCATGCATACCCGATACTTATGCCTATTTAGTGCAGGTTGAGGTTGACGTATGACGGTTTTGGCTACCGCAGAATGGAGCGTGTACATGCTCTATATAGTAAGAGAGTTAGTGGGACGGCATGCACTACTTGAGATGGTGTAGCCATTATACAGATAGTGCTTGCACTTTCCTCCTTGCGTTGAGCTTTAATGTGGATAGATGTTCTTGTTTTGTGTATGATGAATGGGGTTATCCACACGCACATTCACGGTGGATATGTTCATGGGCAGCTTTGCGGCATGGTGTGTATAAATTTATAAAATAAGCCCAATATATCTTTGTCTGCGTAGCTCGTATTAGAGCTATATTTCACAGAAACTATATGGATGTCAGTATTCTAGTTACTTTATATACCTACGCCGTAATTGTGCAACACATCTTGTTAAAAGAGACCAACTGCATTTTCTTGTAACAGCGGCGAAACAAAAAAAAAATGAGAAAAGGAAAGCACATATCAGACATATGACATCTGATTTGAGTAAACAAGCGACAAGTCCCAAATCTATTACCCAAGTCGTCTTGAAAAACACACAGGGAGCCTTATCAGACCTTCACACATGTGATTGTGCTGCCTTTATTTGGGGCAATCAAGGTTTTGAGTTGACACAACTGCTAAAATTGGTGCCTCTATTCCCCAATCATGTCATGGCAGGCTGATCGCCGAGGCTAATGAATTCTAATGCTTCTGTACACTATGTGGAGGGACTGGTACTTTTACTGCCGTATGACAAATACATGGTTATAAGGCTTGTTTGAACTGAAGTGATACTTGGCCTGTCCAGCCATGCTGACATTGATTTCCAGGAATAACATTTTTTGAAAGCAGATAATGTTGTAATCGTAAAAAAACCACTATAGAGTTGTGGATTTATTCATTAAATGATAAATGATAAGCTAATAATGATTTATTAGTTATTTAAACACAATGGGTTTAAAAAAATGGAAAAAAAATCCTCCTGCTGAGAATGTCGTACTTGTATGCGGCCCACGCAGCATTTACCGTATCTGACTCGTCCTTTCGGACTCGTCGGCTTTAAGACTACTTTTAGTCATACTAGAACAACGTATTTGCACTCAAGTGGTATTCTATATGCATTGACATAGCTGGAAAGACACCTACAAAATGAAACCATTCTCCATGACAGAACTCTTTCAAAGAGAGACCCGGGTCACTTTATTTATAAATTTACAAAAATTTTGAATACGCTTAAAGTATTTGAAATCTCTTTTCAGACTTATCACACATTGCCAAGTGTTGGAGACAACATTCGTGAATGCCGGGCTGTGGCTTTCTGTGCAAATGGGATTAATATAATGTTAATAGACGAGACAAAGCACTGGATGCGACGCCATCCGTGATTCCTCTCACTTCTATAATGACTGCAATGATGGATGACCAGTCGCATGATATATCTGTCTTCTGTTTGGCAATGCACTGTTTATTGACTCAGATTTCCAGGAATATATTGATATATTATAACATACATGTAAATGTATAAGTTAATCATTTCTAAAAAAAAGAAAGATTTAATATGTTTTATTATGAAACTATTGCAGATGTTGTAAGACGGCACACATATATAGGCAGTGCTAAAGAGATTCCCGTGAACCCACCCACCAGGATATGCACTTGAGTTCATTAAAACGGAAGTTAATATTTTACCACAATTAACATGCATACTTTTACTCTACATGCTCATCTATTTCTTCACACTCGTATGGGTGCGTGTACGTCACAGAGGGATAATTCAATTTACACACATATAATATACACGTATATTCAATTGGTTACTTGTAGTCTTCCAGCAGCTCACTACTGACGATGGAACATGGTAAAATCAAGTGCAGTTTATCAATGGTATGATTGTCTGCACCACCAACCCCTCTAGTTCCATCATGTTACAGATGGGCAATGGCTCTATGGAGACAACTTCATACAAACTCATCATTTATTGGGCTAGCGAGAATCTTGCCAAAACAAGACTAGACATGTATTGGATTGAAGCCCCAGTCTCACAGTCACCAATATCATATATTTTCTACTGCGATTTAGCAGATGAGAAATCCATGGTACTGGTTCTACTTTAATTTTAAACCGTGTTTTGACCGTGGTTTCCTATACTACGTCTACTTCACCTTTCTAGTATATAGGTGCAGGAGAACCTCTGTTGAGCCGTGTTTCGCAACTAGCCGCGTTTTGCAACCAGCCGAATTTTGCAACCGGTTGCATTTCGCGTTGACACGTTTTCCAACCTCTAGCGTGTTTTGAAACTAAAAAGTGGTCTGGAGCCACAAAATGCAACCTTATCGCGTCGTGTACTATTTAATAGGGCCACCTTTGGGACCGGTTTAGGTGGTCTCAATAGATAGGTGGTCTCTTTACAGACTCTCGTTTTGGTAGTTTTATGAAGGCGTGGGACCATGAAAATTGGGATTCTTATAGAGATGGTCTCAACAGAGATGTTATTGAAGGTTCTACTGTATACATAGTTATTACAATTTTACCATTTCGTGTACTTAGCTGTGCTACATCTTCTCACGTTGTACAATCTACATGTATGTGACTAGGCGATAGCAGCATGGTGTCAAATACAATAAAACGTATATTTACACAACACAACATTGCAATAATTGGTGATGATATAGAACAAGTGGTTTAATGCAACGTGTGCGTTAGCCAGAACTAATAAGCCAATTAGAACGCGGGTAGTGGAATGGTACATATATTGTGTGCTTTGCAATATAATAAATGAATAAGCCATTTGCTGCACATTCCTCACGGACGAATTTTAATGGCATCACACAGCAAAATAAACATACAATGTCTCATCATGATTCTATGAAACCTGGTATCCCGATTCCATTTGACTGTAGAGCATACCCATTTGGCATATTTCACGCGACATCACCTTTGACAGAGTGCTTCTCTGTTAGCCTTGATATGTCTCATCCAGCATCCAGCCTCTATCATCACAAGGTTGTGATGTAAGACAGGGGAAAGGGGTGAGATGAAAAATGGCTGCTGCTACTAAAGACACTATTTATAAACACCAACCACTAGCAGGTCTCAAGGGTTCTTAGCAGTGACGTTTGTTTTGAAGTCGTGCATTTACAGTGGTATGCAATCCACATACAATTTGATACAAATATAGTCTTGTCTCTATAGTTTTTTTGTGTAATGTACCTGCTGATGGACAAAATATTTTTAACTCAATGCAAATTCTTAAGGTATAGATATACGAACAAACCCGTATCTATAAGTCTATATCACCAAGCCTCTGTCGGGACTCGAACCCTCGAACACTTTCACCATAACAGAAATACAGTATATTTCTAGGTGTTGGAAATCGGCAAAAGCTGTTAACAAAAGTGCTTTCTACTGTTAAACCCATCTTTCCTTTAACCATAGGACTGTAATTCAATAAATATGCACAATATCAAATATGGCAGCTGTCATGCCTTTTGACAACGTACTTATCTCCATAACATTGAGACGTCTAAGCCATCAGCTCGACTGTGTCATCATCATATACTCTGGAGGCGGGAGGGAAGCTGGCAAGTAAATGGGTAAATGCGTGTGGTTTCTGAAACACACGATGGTCATTTTGCTGTTAGCGTTTAACCTAAAGTTTCTTTCATTACACTGTTTTCATCAATGAGTATGGCCAGCCAAGTTGATCTCCTGATAACATTAAATGGAGGCTCTCAATAAGGCTGGAATATGGCCTACAATCTCGTTTGGGCCTTGAAAATTGTTCTCCTGTTTCTGATCCAGTGCCTGCTCCGTCATATTAGTTATAGTTGCGGGCATACAAGTCTGGGTACATTATACAAATATACCATAATTGTATAAAATGCCACGTGGATTGGCCAATCAAACACTTGTTTAACTTTACACATCATAGTCTTATTGCATATTTCATTATACGTCAGCACTATCAGAAACATCAATTGACGAATATGGAATATGGGTACGTTTGACAAATAGACCCCGGCGAGTCTAAAGTGTAAAATGACACATTGGTTTAGTATCGTCTCCTAGGAATCATGAATCATAGCTGGAGCAGAGCAAACTGACGAGGCCTAAGCAGGGCATTTTCTCTAAAAGCTGTAATGTAATGTTTTAATATCATCAATTGTTTTTTTTCTCTCAAAGCTGCAATATAATGGTTTAATACTTTCACTGGGTATAATGTGATATATACCAGTGTCTAGAATAATCAGATTATATTTTGTGTGATATTGCTGTCAGAGCAATGATAATATTAGTACACAATTTGAAAATATGGGTCTAAACACATTTGTCTTCACAATTACATATTTAATATAGAAATATCAAAGCAGTTTGGATTCAGACACAGGACTTTCTTATCTTGTTGAGGATGTCCGTACTCCATTGGTCATATGACACAAAGATGCACACTAGCATGGCATATTTGAACCAAGACTATAAGTTAGGGTTAAGTGACAATTATGTTACAAAGAGATATGCAATTAACATTTTAGAGAATGCTAATACAAACAGGACACAGAGAAATCAACCGAGACAAACATATCAGTGAACTTAACTGTATTTACTTATCACTGGATCTGTGAGTGAAGTTTCTCAAGAGGGTCAACAAACCTTGTCAGTGGTATTTATTCTTTTAAAAGAGTATTTATATTATCAAGAAAACAAATTGGACCATAGGGTAGATAGCATGTCCACAAACACGGGACTGTCTATAAGTAAACTTTAAGCCATGCATAGGAATTAGATTCAGCTTTGTTCATTATTTCATAGAAAAGCAAGTGCTACTCATAGTTTTTTCATCTGAATTTTTGGAATATCTAACCCTTTTTAATTTGTCAAGTCTTAATGAGCGTCGATCATATGAAAGGTTATGTTTAACATATTTGGACAATTTGACTCTAGGTAGCGTACACGCACGCAGATTTTTCGTTTATCTGATTACACCAGGTACTGCAATACTTATCATTCCTTTGCGCCTCATGACAGTAGGCAAGAAAATGACATACATGTAGGCAGTGAATACCATGGATACATATATATTGGAAGATTCGGGTGAGATACTTTCCCATTATTTTTAAGATATTTGTGTATGCATTTGCTACGTGTATGTATTTTACTTCACAGATATGATCACACACTTTATTTTTTGTCCCTCTTTTTAAAGTATATGCAATTTGGAGAATAGGGTTGGGGCGGAGGTGAAATCAATCATCAACAAAACTGTATTCTTAATCATGACGTTTCAATCCAATCCAAATTAATGCTAAAGACCCACCTCTTCCTTAAAAAGATCCTTGTGATTATTGAAACTCATGACGCAACTTCCCCGAATTCTTACGGTGAGCTAATCTAGTGGGCTTAGATTGAAGAAATACAAACGGAAAGTAAATGTTTTAACCATCAACAAAGCACACGTCTTTGTGTGTATTTTCGCCAGTGCAAAGATCATGGGAACAACTGATGTATCTTATGGAGAATTAGACAGGACAAGACATCAGTAACAATAACAGTGCATTAGAGCAGGGTGACAATAGCAAATCGTTATGGATGCCAACATCACGTGGGCTATGAACATGCAACATACACCATTATACAACCAAACAGTATTCTCGAGAGTCAACGTATGAACATTAAGTACTGAAATAAACCACCTTATGCAATTGACAATAACGTATAATGGTCGGTATGCGTGCTATAGCATTCTAGGGCTACATAGACAAACCACTGTATAATCCTTTAATAGGAAGTTTTGAAATCAAGTTAGAACAAAACGTGTGGCATAGCCCCCACCATAGATCTGGCTAAATGATCAGCAGTCAGCTGCCCATGCCGGGTACTGAAACAAGCCAATAAAACTCAGATATTTACACACATTTACATTTTATTTGCATCAAACACACTGTCAATGTTTAAAAGTAGTGACAAAGCACCCTGATCATCCCCATCAATCAGAGACTGTGTCTAATCCGGATCACTCTCTAAATGACTTGTCTCCGCGGGCAATTGTGATGTTATCTTCACAGCTGCTTAACAGCTGCTTGCCTTGTGGTTTGTGGGCAGCATGATACTGTTAGGCCGCAAAATATAACCAACGCAAAATATAGCCAGTCATGTTTGCGTTAACGCAAAATATAACCACAGCCCTAAAAATGAACTCGGTGACGCAAAATATAACCACTGTCGCAAAATATAACCAAGGTGTAGCCCGTCACAATTATAATCTCGTCAAGTGGTGAGTTCATTAATTCTTTGAGTAAACTGTTTCCATATGATCAATATCGACTTGTTAAATCAGGTTGCCCCCACCCAGAGCTATCAAAATGTTAATGTCTGGTTTCTGGTCTTTTCCCCCGAAGGATCAGACGACTCTACATCTATACAAGGTCATTGGAATCCTTGTCAAACTATATTTTTCTCAACTCCCCGGGGAGCATACAGCACAGTTGCTACCGTCTTGCTAATCATTCACATTTGCGTTCACTCGCCTGTTCTGTACATATTTAACATGTAGGTACCACGGAACAGTGTGCAACCTGTTAGAGGTAAGTTTGCCCAACACTTACCACCAGACAAGACCGGGAATCGAACCCATCACCTTCTGGTCACGAGTCCAACTTCCTATCCACTCGGCCTATCCACTCGGCCACGGAAACACATAATTAATGTCTGGTTGTCTTCTATCATCAAGTGAAGTAAATTGGGTGTCATTTAGGGGTGCACAAAACGCACCAAATGACACTAAGTTTGTACCAAAGTGTTGTGCATATGTTACTTTGCCCTATAAGACGGAAACTTGATTCCAAACGTCACCCTATTGCCACCAATGTTTTACAGTTTACACGGCACATACTCATAGAGCAGAGGATAGATAATGTCTAAAACTGGTTTAAAATAGGTAAGTTTACTGCTGCATTGGTGTGGGTTGTGTATGAGTAAAATATTGGCAACATATCTGTAGAATGTGAAGCCTTTACATATGCAGACATCTTGTTTGATCTCAGGGTGTCTTGTGGTCAAACGTGGTGCGCGCAGTTGTGGCTCGAATGTGATGAGAGACAGGAATATCTGTAGCCCTAATTGATCTTAGTATATGAAGACTGTAACCACTACACATTCCATCTTGGGTTAAGGAAGCCACACCTCTCTGACGTGTGCTTCTCCCTCTCCACAGCGTAAATTGGAACCCTATTAATTAATGGTAGCACGTGACATAACTGGAGCCCACCGGTTGAAGAGAAACAAAGCAACGTCTCCCGAGAAGTGGTAACAATTTTTTGGGCTATAACCAGGCAGAAGTGTGTCATTTCCTTCAGGAATTCAGCATTAGTCATGGAGCGTCCTAAACATCCCCATTGTTAGAACAGATGCTTATCTTTCATGGTTCCATTGTTTCAGATTGTAACGGCAATGGCCACAGTTAGGCAAAAAGACACAACCATCCAGAAGTCATCAATTACCAAATGAATCACCCAGACCACTCAATATTTGCGACCAGAGCACCCACGACCCACCTTGAAATGACACTAAGCACTAAACATTGGATGACTCGAGTAAACATATCTGATACCGTCGTAGTTTAGTAAAACAAAAATACTCTCTACTGGATGTTGAAAATAACTTACATTTGCCCTGGTTATATTTTGCGACAGAGTTTATGTTTTGCGTCACCAGGTCCATTTTTGGGTGTGTGGTTATGCTTTGCGTTAATGCAAAACATAACTGGTTATATTTTGCGGCTGGTTATGTTTTGCGGTGTAACATGATACGTGTACTACGGCAAAATATAACCAACGCAAAATATAACCAGTTATGATTTGCATTAGCGCAAAATGTAGCCCCTGAAAAGGGCCCAGGTCACGCAAAATATAACTTCTGCCGCAAATTATAATCAGGGCAACTGAGCGTAATTTCTAATATATAGTAGGGTATTTTTGCGTTACTAACCCACGATTGTATCAATTATGATTACTCAAGTTATGAAATCTTTTTGCAAGCTGACAGGCTGTTGGTGGGTTTAATGACTGCATGCTGGCTTTATTTGAATTAGCCCCCGTGCAACGATGGTACTTCCAGATGCTCAAGAAGCTTAATTAGTGCCATTTCGAGGTGGATTGTGGGGGAGGGGGGGTTCTCGTCTGGTCTGATCATCGGTGCGGACGTGCCAAAGACAGGTTGAGAATGGCACCCACCAATATACCATTTTTTTTAGAAAAAATGGCTAACCAAAATATGCCTACTTCTAAGAAAGTTGTAACAATTAAATATAGATTATTTTAAGACTTGTGGAGATTAAACATAATCCATAGAAAATATGCTTGCCATAGAAACTTTTAAAACTAAAGCACACTATATTATGAAATTTAAGGACAGCTATGCATTTTGACTAAATATTCTAAAATGTGGGGGAAAACACTCAAAAATATACTATAAATGAGAAAAAGACATTCCCAATATACCAATAATGGGAAGAGCGATACCTAGTTTCCGGGCATGTCCGTACTGACCCCCAACTGCTGTTGCTGCTATAATTGAACGCACATATCGTGTTTATATGCAATGCTACTGACCTACATCTACGATAAAAAGCAGAGCATGAATAGTTAATAGTTCTGGGTCGCGACAACCAGAACAAGTCGATATTTATAACACACTTCCCTGGAACGAAGCTTGAAACGAACCGCTCTTGCGTGTATTTCCATTTATCACTGTCAAGATAAGTGTATGTATTTTCAAGTGTTCATGAATCCAGCACACCTAAAAGACCTGTTACTATTCTAAAAAGCTCCAAAATCAATATCTATCAAAGAGTCAGTGACCCTTTTTGCAAAACACTCGAGGAAACGAGAATGTGTCGGATCACATTTTGGCTTACATTTTTGTCAATTTAAAATACAAGATTCCGTTTTCTATCTATTCACCAATAAATTTACATTTACATATTACTATCTACAATATATATCATATTTTAAAATGGGCTAAATCAAAACAGCGGTATATGAATTGTTTTAAAGACGTAATGACGTCCCAATTGCAATTGTGAGCCAAACCATGTGGCCAAACTGTATCACTTTCAATCTACCCCTGCCTATCCGTGTATTGTGATGTGAGCAACTCAAAGTGGTCAATGTCAGAATGTGGAGGTTCCCATTAGAAACATTTTGAATGGGTACATCTCATTGGTCCCCAGTCGCATTAAGGCCCGCTTCTCAATGGTCAAATGTCTCATGTCTTCAACCCACCTTGATATTGATTATTATGAATCATTTATAAACCTGCTGCTTTGATGAATATGCCGCCGCCGCTGCTGTTGCTGCTATAATTGAACGCACATATGGTGTTTATATGCAATGCTACTGACCTACATCTACGATAAAAAGCAGAGCATGAATAGTTAATAGTTCTGGGTCGCGACAACCAGAACAAGTCGATATTTATAACACACTTCCCTGGAACGAAGCTTGAAACGAACCGCTCTTGCGTGTATTTCCATTTATCACTGTCAAGATAAGTGTATGTATTTTCCAAGTGTTCATGAATCCAGCACACCTGCTAGACCTGTTACTATTAGGAAAAGCTCCAAAATCAATGAACATCAAAGAGAGTCAGTGACCCACTTTTTGCAATAGATCTATGCTCGAGGAAACGAGAATGTGTCCGGATCACATTTTGGCTTACATTTTTGTCACATTTAAAATACAAGATAATCATACGTTTTCTATCTATTCAAAGTAATTTCTGTTATGATTGACATGTAGTGTATTCATACGCAATTTGCATTTGGTAATTTATTAATAAATTAGCGTGTTAAATGTGTTGAATAAATGACAATTTATTTTTACACAGTATTGTAATTGTTTAGAAAAGAACTGATAAATACAAAAACGTGTTCGTTGTGTAACATAAATTATTTAAATTGGGTACAGTTCTTGTGGCATATCACGGCTTGCATTTCGGCCTCGCCGTGATACGTCACAAGAACTAACCCACTTAAATAATTCACGTTAACAACACACCCGGTTTTGTCTATGAATAATGCGAAGATTTATAATGTTATCAGGCTACTCCTTTTCAGTACATTATGTCGAACACTATATATTTTGTAAATATTTTGAAGCCCTTCAATTATTATAATAGTACATAGATAATGTTCAGATATGAGTTCTCGTGTGAAAATTAAAATGATATTTTGTATAGGTAAAAAATACTTTTCCATTTAAGAAAATAGACAAAATAGAATTATATTAGAAACATTTGGAGGTGCCAATAAAAGACAAATTTTGTGAAGGCCTAAAGTCAGTAAAATGACCGGGATAATGTGAACCCCTAATATCATTTATATAAATACATAATGATATCCTTTCTATAAAACACAAATGCTTGGATTTTAGCCCCATAACAGTTTTAAGGTGCAATGGTTACACTATTGTCATTTTAGTTTAATAATATAGCTTTTATTTCAAGATTTCAAGCTACTTCTAAAGTCACTTGATTATGAATTTCACATCGCCGAGTCTGCCTCATCACAACAGCCAGCTGTATATGTATTATGTTTATTAAATTATTACATCACATTGTGGTTAAGTTATGATCGCTACCAATCTGTGCCAAGCCGGTATGATAATGTGAAAACAGTTTGATCAAAGTATGATTGAATCAACACTTGACGAGATTAGCATTGTGACCGGCCACACCTTGGTTACAATTTGCGTCAGTCGTTATATTTTGCGTCAGCTAGATCGTTTTCGGAGGTTACAATTTGTGTTAGGCCCCATTTCACATGGCCGATCTAGCTCAGATTTCCCAATGACGTCGATTTGTCATTTTGGGGTGGACGGAAAGCCCCTAATTTATTACGTAACAGTCTGAAGACCTTAAAGTCAACGAGCCGTACAAGCCGTCAGAGACATTGAATTTCCAGATGAAGCATGACAAAAGATTGTTCATATTCGAAAAACACCGTCCTCTTGGTGGCTATCAAATTTTGTAAATTCTTTCAAATTATGCTACAAGCTACAGTAAAATTTGCAACGGCTGCCATTGTTACAATTATTTTGTTGAATTAATCATCGTGAATACGTGTTTGCATAATCTTTCAGGGACACAAGCAATGTAACCCCCATCAACATTTTCAGCCTTTTTATTTTGCCTCCTTGCATATTTTGTAGCTAAAACATTTGGATCAGACAAGTATGGTCTGTGACCTTTCAAAAGGACTTGCTGAAAAGGTAAGGTAATGGGACCATTCGGAACTAAAACAGGAAACATGTTATATTCGAAATGGTTATTATTGCGGTCTTACAATTTGTTTTAAAAAAAGGACAAAATTTAAGATGTTATCTGATTTTCATTGCCGGTCTGCCTTAGCAAAAATTGTGATCCCACGGAAAATTCAAGTTTTGAAAACAGGCCGAGATCATGCCCACGCATCGCTAATGCAGATGTTTGGGGATAATTAAGGTGTAACGCTACCAGCAGTCTGATGAATAATTATGACATATTTCTGCCATCTTTTGTTGAAAAGACATGATAACGATGCATATTTTTGAAAGAGCATTGGCATGACCTCCGGTCAATTTGCGTCAAATGTAACATGCTGATACCGTCGAACAAAAAGGTTACAATTGTGTAACGTTTGAGTGGCAGAAATTGGTCTCATCTGGTGAAACCATGAAAACGTCCAATCGCTTAGTCATTTCAAGGGTGGCGTCTGAGACAATTTACAAAAGGTGTATGAATAATTAACAGTTTTAAAGCGATGCTGCAAATTAAACATTGACCGTAAGGCGTCCCCCACTGGGACACGGCCGAGACGAACCAAAATGACAAAAAACTTTTGCCACATCAACTCAAGAAAAAACAGCCCAAAACCGAAAAAAGGTTTTGTATTTTGGAACCAGGCTGGGCATTATATGGTTTTTATTTCCTGTCATCCCTCACATGTTGACGATCTAGCATTGTCTTGGGACCAATCATCTTTATACGTTACTTTAATAAGGTTCAGGTTTAAAGGCAATGTAACCCCCTCACAGCATTTAGGCCTTGAATTTTTGCCTCATTGCATATTTTTGACAGCTAAAACATGGGGTTTGGTCCAAAAGTCCGGAAAAAAATTAGCCCAAAACTTGCTGATTTTTTCCCCCCGCCGAACCAGGTAAAACATTGAAATATCTAACTATAAAATGTTGCTTCATCTCTTTGAAAGACAAATTACGTTGCACAACCATTGCAGACCTAATTTTTGCTGGTTATAATCCATGCTTTATGGTTAATGCTAATAAAAATTATGATATTATTTTTGTTAAAACACATTCTTTTTTATTTAATCCTGGGAATCACAATCTGCGATATCAAAATAACTACTCCAAACCTTAACACAGATGGTGCAAAGGTATACTTAATAAAAGAAACCTTTCATTTTTCTCCATGTTGACAGCATGCAAACATTTCATTGCTTGCTAAACATGTACATTGTACATATTTTTGAAAACGTAATTGACAACTCAAACCTCCTCCACACACGTTGTGCATTTATAATACGGATATACCAACAGTTATATTTGGAGTTGCCAATTAATCGAGATGTAAAAAGAAGTACATTTTGTGAACGTTTTAAGGTTTCTGAAATGCAAAAGCCATTGACCCCAGACGATACATAAAATTAGTAACATATGGATTTGTATGCCACAATGCCGAAAAAACCACATACCTTTCTTTGTAATATGGTCCTACATGTTAAATATCCATTAACCTGGTGCATTTTTTAGGCCAATATATTGAATATTCAACAAAACCACTGTTTAATTTTTTTATTAAAATCTATACAAAATTTGATTGTTTGCAAAAATAATATATTTAACGGCTGGAAATACTGTGCGGTCTAACACTGTGTTTTTGTAACTCATTTGGGCAATGTTTCTCGAAACAAATGAAATTCTTTTCATTTAAGTTGTAAATGACCTCCTCCCCATGCAAATCTATCGAAAATCTACTAAAAAGTATACAGATCTTAATAAAATATGAACTATCAGAAACACCTTTCCATATCTGAAACAGCCATTACAGATAATATGTTTTCACTAGCAATGATTGCTGACATGTGGTGTATTAACAGATACATATTTTTGAAAGCGTCATTGGCAACTCAAATCTCCTCCAGTGCTGCCTAATTAGTCGAATGTAAAAAGAGTACAGTGTCTAACGTTTGGAGTTTCTGAAATTAAAACCCATTGGGGAAGACGATGATATAATTTTACTAGATTAGTAACATATGGGTGGGCAAGAGACAATTTTATTAAAATATGCACATACCTTTCTTTGTAATATGGTCCTACATATCCATTAAATATTTACAATATATTGAATATTCAACGGAAACCACTGTTTCATCTGTTTTATTAAAATCTATAAAACTTTGATTGCCTGCAAAATAATCCACGCATATCTAACAGTGGAAATACTGTGAGTCTACTCCTCCTTTTGTAGATTTGGACAATGCTTCTGAAAAAAATGTGTGTCACATATATGGTTTACATGACCTGTCATCCAGGCAGAGTTTATCGATCTCGTGTTGTGGATACCAATCGCTATACTTTGTAATTACTATTGATCTTTAATAATAAAAAAAATGCTCCTGTCTGATCTTGGATTTAAGGCACACTAGTACGGGCTAATTTGAGTCCTCATTGATTTCCATTCAGACTTTCTGCAGTGTATACCAAGGAGTTTGTGTATTGTGTAGAAAATAAACTAAACGTAGGGGTCACTGGGCTTGCTTAGTAAATATTACCCTATATCAATAAAAATGTACGTTGCTTCAGGAAGAAATAAGACAAATTACGTTGACAGTCGTAACACACTGACAGCATGTTTGCTCGTGTTGCTTTAATATGCTTTATGGTAATGCCCATGTCACACAATATGTATAAATCATCATAGATTGTGTATGTAACTAACATAACAAACCCATCATTTCTGATATTGTTTTTCCCACTGCCGTTGAAAAAGCTAAGTCTATGGTGCAAAGGTATACATTAATAGTAGCAACCATTCCTTTTCTCATGAAAGTGGCACACAATATACCTAGCATCTACATTTAAAAAAAATGGAGGTGGGGGGGGGGGGGAGTCACCGGTTTTGCAAGACGGTTAGAGCCATCGATCATTGGCAGTAGAGAATTAGCTGTATCAAATAGGAAATGCATTTTATGAAATTATTTCAGATTTATTCACCTAAGAATACTTCATAAATGATATAGCATAAACAACACTTTATTTCAATGCACAAACTGTTTGTTTTGACATTTTTTTCATGTGAGATCAATAAAAGGAGCTTACACAGCAATGGTTTATTACCCGGTGCATTATGTTAAAATTTTGAATTTGTGGTTATTTTAAATTTGTTGTTTAATGCTTTGATTTTATGAAGGAATTGACTAAAGTGAACATTGCTATTATTTATCATACATTAAAATAGTAACTATACATTCTAAAAATGAATAAGTTTGCATTTATACAATTATAAAAAGTAGATAAATGGAGGTTGTGTCTTTACAATACACACACAGTGTCTATACAGTAAAACCACCGATATTACCAATCCTATATTAAGAAGGTCACATTTTTCAGGCTTCTACAAATCGTCCACCATAGCCACCACCATTCTAAAGGAATGACTTAACGTTATCCTCAGAGTTGTCCTCATAGACAGGTGATATGGTGGTATATAGTGCATATTACGAACAATTTAGAGTTTTTAGACTGTAATATGATCAAAATGATGACAAATTTGTCAGATAGTGGAACCGGGCCACTCCGCCCCGTGGATACGCCAATGGCGATTCTACTTGGATATAATACCAGCTAACTCAATTATATGAAACTTATTTTGAAGGTTTGCTTCTTCTTTAGCATTTTGATAATAACCAAAATATCCTATTTTCTTAGGTACATGTAGATGAGTGTTGATCAATCTCATCTCAATTGTTCATTCACTAGACATTGAAAACCATCTGCAGTCATGCATGTACATTTGCGAAGGACATCATCTGGGAACACCTTTTAATAATAATGTAAATGTAAATGTCTGGTTTATGGTCTTCCTTCACGAAGGATCAGACGACTCTTCATCTACACTAGATCATTGGCATTCTTGTCACACTATATCTTCCATATCTTTCTCAACTCCCTGGGTAGCATTCGGCACACCTTTTGGCTAGCAGACCTTTTTGGCTACCACAGCGCAGACTTGCTAATCAACCACATTAGCGTTCACTCGCCTGACCTGTACCTATTTAACGTGTAGGTACCACGGAACAGTGTGCCACCTGTTAGAGGTAGGTTTGCTCAACACGCACCATCAGACCCGACCAGGAATCGAACCCATGACCTTCTGGTCACGAGTCTGACTGCCTATCCACTCGACCACGGAAGCACACTGTATAATTGTTATTTATTAGTGACTTTAAACCAATTGCATTTAGTAATTCATTCCCATATTCACTGGGTAATGCGAGTTGCAAAAATCAACGCAAACTATCTATGTGTAATATAAAAATGCAATATATATGTAACACATGTTGTGTATGCAATGTTATATGTAAGAAAGGGCGGGCTGACACTGATGTTTCGTTTGACAAGTTAGTCAGAGGCACCCTTGAGTCCAGTCTACAAAGCCAGCCATTTTGCACTGGAAATTGGTAGATGAACAATCGGTAACTATAGTCATGTTCAAAAGACAAGATGGGAAATGAGCCACTTGTATAAAATCCAAGAGGATATTTAGATGATGTGCTTCTTGGAAGCACTGCAGTTTCGCAAAACAATAGCTAATAGTGGGTAAAAATAGTTAAGTACCAGTTGTTTGGGTTTGGATTTACTAATGATTTATATGTCTACATTAAAAAATAACAACAACAAAAAAAAAAAAAAAAAAAACAGCATCCAAGCTAACCTTAAAACTATTGATGTCAGAAATCAAAACGGGCTTATAGGAATTATTAATCTCTTTGATTCACGCAGAGCAATGTATTTTCAATGTTTAATCTAATATTCGGTGATTAAAGTGGGATTTTAATTGATATCTATCCGTTTCATGCCTGTGTCTATCTTTAGTCGTTAGGTCAACAGAAGGTGAAGGTTTACAGCCATGTCAGGCATGTTTTGGACCAATGATAGGATAGGCTAAAGCTCGTGTTGCTACAAACTGTTCTGTCCGTGATGGTTGGGTCCTAACCCACTCAGACTAAACAATAGAGACACATGTAGAGTAGGACATGGGTGCAAATTGGATGTTACGCCCTGCACTACATTAAGATATATCTTTCGACAGTCAAAACACATCTACTTTACCATGTTTCATATCTGAGATTCTTCAAATCATGGTGTTGAAAATGAAGTATTTTGGTGGGAAAACCATGGGGGGGGTGCGTCTGCCATCCCACACCCTCGTATCTGCTTATGCAGATTAATTATGTGGCAAATGTATGCTGCTGCCCTTAAATACATACTCGAAGCAAATGTTTGTTGCTCTTAAATACATACTCGAAGAGACCATTTTAAAACCATCAAAAACACAAAGTCCTGACCACGGCCGATTCGGTTGCATTTTTAGCGAGAATATCTGACCGTAGCGCTCTGTGTCGCATCAGAATGCCAGTTGCAATGTGCATTATGTTCACGCCTCAATGATGTCCGAGGAAGTGACAGCGGCAGGCACTTAGCTTGGCAAGATGAAAGAGACACGTTTTGTCTTAAGCTCGGGTCAGGCGTTTCTAATAATGAAAGCCGGATGAACTTCAGTGGTGTACTGTTTTGATTTTCATTTCTTTTTCTCTTGTATTTAGTGATGTTTTGATATAATCGGAAGTGTCATCGTGTGAGATAAAGTACTTTTCATTTATTAGGGATTAAAAATTGTCGCACACTTATATTCGTGACTGTCTGACTGGGGATTTAGTTTGAGAAGATGAAAGCGTTGCCAGTTTGTCTTAATAACAGTGTGGGTGGAGAGCAGGACTTATTGTTGTATTGTTGTGTTCCCCGTCGCCACAGTACATTGGACAGATAGTTGCTAGACGGAAGCTTTTGCAAATGTATATGAGTGGTGAACTGCGTATTTTGCAATGGTGTTTTGGGGTGAGGGGCTGAATGCACCAAGCCCTCCTCCCAATATTAAGTCCGCCCATAAGACTGTTGGTGGGTGTTAAGAAAGATATAATATATAAAGATCATTGACCATGTGCATAAAATATAGACACCTTGTTATTAGAGCATTGTTGTCTCACCCTAACCAGTTAGTACTCAAGCTGTGAGTTCCAGTGACTACTGTTGTGACCATTAGAGCCAGCAGAAGAGGACAAAACCTGGATGACAGCGTGAATAATAGGATTAGTGCTGTCTCTGAGTGTGTAGCTTGTCAACACGAGCTCTCTTAAGAGAAAAAGCAAAATCAGAAATTGGCCCCATATGTGCTAGATAGACGTTGTATATACAGATGATTGTGTTATGGTGTTGCTGAATATAGAATAGGTATTGTGATTGTGTTGTTGAAGAAACCTAATTATTTGTTTGTTGTAAACCAGTGTGTTTTTTGTGATATTTTTAGTAAGTTGATGAATATTACGCCTAGGGCTCAACTGGCAGTATGGACATTTTGTTAGTAAGTTGGTTTCCTTGTTTGCGGTGCTTACACAGTACTGCCTACCTACAGCCAAACCCTATTGTGAGTTTGACGAACATGTCAACCTTTGCTACTGTCTCCACACTTTTTAAGTGCATAAAAAGTACTTTCTTCGTACTTTTGCCCTACTTTTGCCCTATATGTTCACCGTACTGGACATGCATCGATCCACACACCATCTCCGTGAGTTTTTGCAGTAGACAGATGCAGTAGAGAAGCAATAAAACCGGTCGTGTCCTAGGCTTTATGTATGCTTTTAAAGAAAATACTTAACTAGTGCATATGTGCTTGGCAGGGATTAGCTCAGAGGAATATTAACTCTTATTCCGATCAAGGCATTGATGTGACGCACTGTAGTTTTGCCAAGCAGATTAGTAGCTGTGTAGTCTAAAATATTGATTTGTCTAGTATATATTCCATAAAATCCGGACCACTCGTTGATGCTTCAATTTAGATTTAAAGGTGGCTATAGCCTTGGGCTGCCTTTTGGAAAGATAAATTATTTTCACAAAGGGACGCAATGTTATAGACTATATCACTTTCCAGTTCTGGTTAGGTATCTTCAGCAACATTAGATATGAGCGAACCACGGGAATTTACGTGGTAACTATATGGCAGCATGAGTGACAACATGAGTTAAGGCGTCTGACGAAAAAATGTTACAATCTTGTGTGTGGTACAATGCAGGACAAGTAATCTTAAATACGACACTTAATTATGAATTTTTCGGTGATTTTTCCATAACTAAAACTGGTCAGTAATAATCCATCCATCAGACGTGATTGTTTACCAGTTTTCTATCAACCAGGGTGTAAATTATAACGAGACGGATGTGATGACGTACTTTAAATGATTTTCATTTATGTGATAATATCAAGAGAAAAAAAAGAATAATGGCAAGAGGGTGAATGTTCTCTTGCATTATACTGGACACCATAGTTGGTAATTAGAAGCAAGGGGCTAATTAATTACTACCAATACATTTACAGCTATCAAAAGAGTGTGTCATAGCACACGCCACTTTACATGTAAATTAATATAATCAATAATTCAAGGATGAGTTATTTCTCACTTGGGGTGTCTGATATCCGCCCTGAGGACAGTAAAGTCACACTTAATGATGTCATACAATCGGGTCTATAAGATATTTTTGATAAAATTAATTGATGTAACATTAACAATTGTCCAAGGACACAATTAAATTAACTCCTTTATAGTATGCTACATTATTTTAGTATTAGATTTGTACTCTCACTAAATCATAGTGTATTGTAGGAATTGACCACGAGATTGGAGTGTCAATGGGAAAATTGAGCATGCTGACGTCTGATTTACCCGAACGAAGTGACGTTAGCATGCTCAATTTTCCCATTGACACGACAATCGAGGGGTCAAATACCATTTTATCATGACTAAAATCCACACTAAACGAGTGTCTGATTCGTTTTTATTTTAAAATAAATCATATTATAACGTTCTCATTGCAAGTTAATTTGTCAACCAGCGTGCTCAATTATACGATTGACTGCACGTGCGGAGACCACTACTACGGCACTAGTCTAAACTTTTGCTCTCCTCTACACGGGACACGCCTTGCGACGTCAGCGGCTGTATTGGTCATGTGACGAGTTTAGACTAGTGCCGTAGTAGTGGTCTTCGCGCGTGCAGTCAATCGTATAATTGAGAACGCTGGTTGACCAATCAGCGTTGGTTATCGGTGGTGAATCGTAGCATTGCACGGAATGATAGAATTTGAAATTTACCCCTCATTGCAATTATACAACTAGCCTTTATGTAAATGGTCTAGACACTGAAAATAGCAGATTTATCTCTTTGTCTACCACTTCTAGAATATTCCATTCAGAGTCAATAAATAATAAAAACAATTAATGATATAGATATTTTTTGATTCAGTGGCAATATATCATTGGGATTTATATTTTAAATACTTAAAATAACGTCTAAACTATGTTCATTATCAGAGCCAAATGAGGCTTCATTGATTTAGAATTAAGAGAAATGGATGAAGGGGATATTCTTGGTCCCTATAAATCACGTCCTTTTGTACTTCTCAAGGTTTACATTACATTACATAGCAGGATATTATTCAGAATCTGGACATTTGTTTGAGCTATTTTTAGCGTATCTTATTTCAACAATCTTATTAGATAGACCTTGTGGAAATCAATATCCATATTGAAAAACGCTCGCCAATATCCGTGGATTCTTGGGTCCTGAAGTTCTAATTTCATGGCATAAGTATAAACGATATCCGGCTTCACTATCTTATTGTTTACACTGAACTATGGCGCATTTACCGGAAACACACATTTATAAGGCTGCATATTGCATGAGTTCAACAAGCATATTGCATATTAGAGCAACGTTTTCATTGATATAATTTGCATATATTTTGTCATTTCTAACTCACACATTATCAATACATTCACATCACAAGTGTATACGATTGGTAAAATAGGTTATTGTCTAATTAGTACATTTGATTAGTTGCAGTAACAAGTAGAACTTCACTCCATACAGTACGTATAAACTTATTTTCTAATAGAAATATTTAGGGTGCGATCATATTTCCTGTCTAAAACCAGTAGGTGGATACAAACAATTGCATTCTGGGAAAAATAGACAAACAGTATCAGTCTTTATCATTTTTTTCTGCCACGCCGTAGCATCACAGAGCTTTCGTTGATTGAGACTGACACCACGTGGGTAAAAATCGTACTGAACTATTTCTATCGAGACAGCGAAACAGCTTCATGCATATGCAAAACAGCCATATTCTTGGTTTATTTGTCTATTTATTTCCCATGATTCTTAGGTATACGAAAACAAGTGTATAGACTCTTGAGTAGGTTTTCCCATCAACAATGTGTTCAACTGTATTGTAGGCATATACCATTTCAAACAGCTCTCCTAACAAACCACATCTCATCAGGAACCCTACAGCACCCATGTATTACATTAGAAAATGAAATCCACCAAGACGTGGACATATTTCATCAAATCTTTTTCTGTTTGCCATCCAGATATCATCAACTATCACATGAAGATTTTGATCTAATGTCAGGCACAGTCTGCATAGGGATAGTTTTTTTCTTGGTTAGTAGTGGTACCATCGTCAATGTTACATACGCATGTATCATTTATCTCTTACATTTCTAGGAGCTTTTATTGTATATGGTTTTGTGTATTTTCTTCTATAAGTAGCATGAATAGGTATCGGAAATAAAAAAAAAAATCTTATTTTTTTACCAAGCTCGTCACCTAGTTCCTCACTGATTCTTATAATTGCCTGTGCTCCTTCTGATTGGCTTGAATCTACATGTATATCATTAGTGATTATTATGTCATTGTAAATTGGACAATATTCCATACTGGGCTCGGACATGACTGATATCAATACACATACTGATTGTATTTAGAGCACCAAGAGTAAAGTACCTGAATCAGAATGTAAGAAACTTCTACAAACTCTAAATACTTCATAACATTACTTAATTTCAAGCTAACTTTGTGGTTGGTAATATACTTACATACACCACATATAATAATGACATATCAAACAAAAACACAGTAAATAATATAGTAACCAACAAAATATAATACAGTAACGTACATGTACATTAGTAATTACCAAAACTGCAACTAAGTAATACTTTTAGGTTGTGACATAATGTTCCCAGACTGTCCAGATTTTGTATGGCTCATGGATTCTGGATCCATCATGAAAAAACTTTAAGACAGATTTGTTAAATCCGCTGAAAGGGGGACAAGTAGTGGCTCTTCAGATATTGAATCTATACATGTTAAAGTACCTATTCTGAAATTTCCAACTCTTTATATATATGTTCCAATTCATCATTATAAATTTTATAATGCTCTTGGGTTACAGGGATATATAGCGATACAACCACAACCCCCTTAACTCTTCTTATCTGCTGGTATGATGTTCTTTTTTTATATTTTCACCATCAAATTGGTATTCTTAAATGCGTGTAATAGAAAAACAACAACACGACAAGCCTGTCTCTTAATGCATTTGGAAGTAACAAAAACAAAATTGTATGAGGCAGCACCCCTGCCCTAAACGACACGTTTCTATGATCCTAATTAAACAATTAGTCACCAACATGGGCAAACAATTACGTTCTCACGCAATTGCATAATAAAATTAGCGATGCTGGACTCAGATTGACAAATCACAACAATGAACCAGGCTAACGGGAAGTGCAAAGATAGCGTTGACAAAGGCGTCTCCGTGAATTATCCAAAGTCCTGAGTGGGTATGAGATTTTCGGTGATATGTTAAAATTCTGATGGCAATTTTTCTTTATCTATTTTTGGCTTATTCAAATCACAAGTTGTTGAAAATATAACCTTCATACAAACAACGTATTTTTCGTGGAACATACACGTATTTCAATGCCTCGGCAAACCGTTTCCAGTTAAAATGCACACCTTGATCCAAGGTGATAGATGGTAATATTGGATACACGTACAAGTATAAAAAGGGATTCACGTAGACCTACGATGTATGGCAGAGGATGGTGTCAGTTTATATTGTATATCTTTATAAAATAAGTACCATTTATATATGAAATAATGTACATCCACCTTCACGAAGCTGAGTCCCATGCCTGGTACCGCGACAATTGCTCGTTTATGGTGATACCATGTTCATAGTAGATGTCTTTCTTTGAACTGTAAGAACTTTAAGAATATTGTTTATCACGTACAATAGTCTGGGATATGGTAATTTATAGTTAGACGTTCTATTTGAATACGGTCAATTTACGACAATTGGTATGTGTTCTCCAACTTTCAGAATAGTTATCATAGGAAGACAAATGCATCATATATTCTAACGGCAGTTTTCGATAGCATATGTCTACATTCTTGGATAATGTGCAATTACGTGAAAGTCCAACTGGATTGAACAAAGACATCTCGCTGTGAAATGTGGCAATTGTAAAGCTCGATACCTAACCCGGACACACATTCCGTGAGAGCCGGATGAAGAGATTAGTATCGGATTCGCTTTTCATCCCACTTTGTGCTATTAACAGAGCGCCTTTAAGCACCAGTGCAACTACCCTAATGGGAAGAACAAATCAATGCTGATTATGGCCCACAACAGACGTTCCTGCATGGGGTCCCGATGACAGTAGCGCGCCATCCCTGGGGACAACATCATCAGATGATTGTCCTTATCACGTTTGCTCGATACTAACAAAGCTGCAAACTATTGCATGAATGCATTGGTGATATATCTTGGGTTTAAATAACATCCCAATGTGACACCTGAAGTGTCAATTTTCTGAATATCTGACACGTTTTACAATTTTCCAAATGAGAATGTTTTCATGTGTCTCTTTTAATATTGATGCGTGTTTGTATTTCTTATATGTGTGTCTCATTTCACAATTTCATAATTATCTCAAGACAAATAGCTCACACTCTGCTGTATCTCTCTTTTATGCTACTATTGCATCCTATTGCGTCCTGCTGTAGCCTACCAATGACGAATGGAGCACAGCAGAGACCGGTCTCTTCGTCTCTTCGTCATTGACATTTTCGCACTTCCCTTGAGGCTGGTTCAATGCAGTGATTTATCAATTAGAGTTCAGCAGCCAGTGATTTAATTGCCCACTTGCATGCGAGCTGATTAGTTTGCTCATGTTGCTCGCTAATTGTTTAATTAGGATTGTTGTATTGTGTCTTTTTCAGTGTTTGGGCGAGTTTTTTTTTTTTTATTGGTGCTGCCTCCTCGAAGTTTCGGCTATTTGGGCTGAATTCTGCTTTTTGTAGCTTGTTTCTAATGTACATGTAGGTTCATGGTTGTCCTAAAGTTTCATACACCTTTGCTGACTTCAATTTGTTATACTCCTATAACAGGCCGTGTAGTATGTGCATGTAGCATCTCCAAATATGAGCAAAAGTCATGAGCGTGCTATAACACGACGAAGATAGTGCTGTCGAAGTGTCCTTTTATATGCAGGAACTGATTAGTTTGTAGGCGTTGATGGCGAATTGTGTGGTTTGAAGTGTGGCAATTTCTCTTTGAATTCTCAAGCGACATGTGTCCTTTATGTCAACCAATCTTTCCTTGCTGTAATAATACAGGCTAGGGTATATAGGGTTTGATGCCATTGCCAATGTGATATGGCAGTTTGGATTTTGCATACGGTGTGTTACCTAGCACAACCGTACACTGACCTGCAAATCATCATGAGGTACCTGTTCAGTGTGATGCATTTTAAAATACATGAAATACTGTAATGTAACATTGTGAGTCGTACACAAATCGCACTGTTTATTTTCTAGTTTAACTGAACTGCAATTTGGAACAAACTGTATAAAGATACCACCTCTATAATAAGAAATGTTGTAGCTGTCCCAATCCTACACAAAGAACACCACTGCAAAAGTCCGGCCGTGAACCATTCTAACCAGTTCTAACTTCTTCAATGTGACCACATTATTGAGAGCACTAAGAACGACCATAACGTGAGCGCCTCTCTTATTGAGTCATCTTGTGACAAGGTGGTCTGAATAAACTGTAAAAAAAACTGTACACATTAATGCCTAAGCCACATTCCACCGCAAGGTGGGTCTACAGCCAGTCTACGACCAAAAATGCAAGGATATCGTAACCATCCGTGAATGTGCAGTGCGGCAAATGTAGTGTTTTTTTCAAGACAGTTTGGCATGCCAAACTTCTTCTACGACCATCCTACGTCATGGTCTGACCGTAAGGAGGCAGTGCGGAGACCTTGCGGTAATCGTGGTATAATCACAGAGGATTTAGCCGCAGGTTGCCAGCACAGATTAGTACCGGCGCTGTGGGTTCTCTGTACCATGAACGTACGAATGTCGTACTTTAGTAATCACACGGTACGTTGAAGTTATACGCCAATACATCGCTATGCATATTGATCTCAAGGCCACCTCAACAAAACCATATTCCCAGTGACGACGCACTCCTAACGCATGGAGCCCGTCCGTATATGCCCTCAACTGCACTTTGGTTACTGCATGCTGAAAACGTCGTAGACGCCGCAGACCTCAACACGCCTTGCGTAAAAAAACACCCGCAAGGTGGAATGTGCCCCTCACTTAAGACAACGTCCAATTTAACGGCAGCCACATATAATGCACAGTGCCTATTATAATGTAAATTGGTTATGTCGAGCTCTTGTTAGACCGCAAAATATAACCAACGCAAAATATAACCAGTTATGATTTGCGTTAACGCAACGTATATACACAGCATCGGAAATGGAGCTGATGACGCAAAATATAACTAGATCAGAAGTGTTCAAAGAACACGGCGTCGCTAGAACAACGTTGATTTATATGGGCAATTAAGATATATAATGAAACGATGTATAATTTACTGTTAATCAAGTTCAACTGTTAAAAGTTGAGTAAAATGTTATGGAAATCTTGATTAAAAGTACACAATACTGTAATCAGCCACAAATGAGCATGGTGCATGAGTATGCTGCATTGATTTTATTAATTTGCAGCAGGTATATATATATATATATATATATATTGATTTTATCATGTTGGCTCTAGACATTGCTGCTAGGCTGAGTATTGATTTTTCTCTTGCTGGCTAAGTGCATCTATATATATAAAGGAAGAGGCAATTTTTGTGTCACAAAAGGTTTTTAACCACAAGACGTACACACTCCAAATTGTGTATGTACAATCAGGACAATTTGCTGGTCGTTATAATGTCACATATAAATATAAAAAAATTGTATGTTTGTTGCGTCACAAAAGGCTTTTTAACCACAAGACGTACACATACAGTCCAAATTATGAATATGTAGAATCAGGACAACTTGGTGGTAAAATACATAATGTCACCTTCAAACCCAAAATCGAATATTTGTTTTAATAATAAAAACAAGAAAAAAATTTTTGAATAAAGGCTGCTTATACAGGGCCATGTTTGTTAAAGGTACGTAATACGTTAAACGCTTTTGTTTATGTGAAAACGTACGTTGCATCACACGTACAGTCACACTATGATGGAGCTGGGAAGGGTGGTGATTGTGATGGAGTTTTACAGTTTTAAGGCTCAATCTGATTTGAAGGGGTTGGCTCGTACACATGTGTGTCCATATAAAGTGTGGGGGGGGCATGGCTGGTGGTGAGGCAGGGAGGAGCAATGTCCAGAAATCATCAATTTCAACCCGAGCAGCAGCAGAAACATGAGAAAGGTGGTGATTGAGATGCACATTTAATGGTCTTCAATTTCCCAGGGGTAGTTTGAGCTGGAGGTAGGGGATATTAGAGGGATCAATCATTGCCACATACATGTAGTGTGTGTATGGCTGTCAAGTGATGACTATAGGAGGAAGGTGATGGGGGTGTTTTAATCGTTCCCAGATCTTATAAGTGATGGGGAGCTGGCTGTGAGGGATGTGGGGGGCAAGGGAATGAATTGAAAGGGAGACTGCTGCAATATGTTCCAGATCTCATAGAACCATAGCAGCAAAGGAAGGGGGTGCATTAATTATGGATCTGTTTAGATGGGGATGGGGTACTCAAAGAGGGATGGCAAGAGGGGAGGGGTGGCGGTGGAATCTCGTCAAGGGGTGAGTGTTCAATCACCAAATTACCGACTACTCTGTTTTACATGGTTTAGTAGTAGCTCATACGGATATATTAGAGGGATCAATCAGTGCATATTGTCTACATTTAGGGTCTAAAATATGTAAGTTTATGCTGCATTTGTGTGGGTTGTGTATGTATAAAATATTGGCAACCTGTATAGAATGAGAAGTGGTTTACATATGCAGGGATGTTGTTTGACCGTAGGCTGTAGGGAGGAGCAAACATGATTTCCACATTCGTGGTTTTCAATGTGATGAAACACAGCAATATCTGTAGCCTTAATTGAGCTTAGTATATAAGAACTGTACCCACTTAGAACGTATGTTTGTCGTAGAAGGCGGCACCTCCTACGCGTTATGCTATATATCTCTACCCTGTACATATTTTGTCTCTAGTTATGGTAGGGTCACTTTATATGTCTTTTTATACATCAAGACCCTGTGTGCCGCCTGTTTTTATAGTAGATACCAAAGAAGATACCATAGCAGCTGGTGGCGTGAAATCGGAGGGGAACATGTGGCATTGTGTACACTAAGTGCGTGAGTATATAGGACTTTTTAGGACGCTTGGCGGTTGCTCAAATTACAATATTGTGCACTGGAATCATTTCATATAGACATTGATTGCTCCAAACGCCAGGAGTGCGAAATAAATATTGCCAGTCTTTTATGGTGGTTCGTGTGCATATTATGAGGCCAGAACTTATGGGATCGTCTGGAATAACGTTCTGGACCTTTCAGATGGGATGACTGAGAAGGCAGGCTCGTGGGATCATTCAGAAATAGCACACAATCGTCAGCATGACAACTTGTAAGTAGATAAACATACAGATTAGCAAGTTAGTCCGCCCACCCCCCAGAGAGCAAAAAAAGGATTATCCAAATCAACAACTCAATAATCCAAAGCAGGGGGCCCACAGGATGAAAAAAATCAAATTAACGTTTCCTGAGAAGTGATAACAATTGTTGGGCTAGAACCAGGCAGAAGTGTGTAGTTTCCTCCAGGAAGACAGCTTTAATCATGGAGCATCATGAAAATGCGAACAGTTGGAACAGATGCTTGTCTCATGGTGTCATTGCTTCAGATGTAAGGTGGCGGCAGTTACCGTTCATCTGTCGACCATACATCCTCCAAAAACAGCAGACGAGGCCACAGTTAAGCAAAAAGACCCAGAACCAGCCAGAAGTGTGACATTACCAAATTAACCAGCCAGACCACTCAATAGTTGAGGCCTGAACACCCATGACCCACCTCGAAATGATAAGCACTAAACATGGGATAACTCGTGTGAACATATCTGATTCCGTCGTAGGTTAGTAAAACAAGAATACTCTCTACTGTATGTTACAAACTACGCACATTTGCTCTGGTTATATTTTGCGGCAGTGGTTATATTTTGCGTCGCCAGGTCCATTTTCGGGGGTGTTGTTACGTTTTGCGTTAACGCAAAACATAACTGGTTATGTTTTCCGGCTGGTTATGTTTTGTGGTCAAACAGCTCTTCACCTCCGGACACCCGTGTTTGAGATGGTCTTCTTTGTAACCACCAAGGAAACAAGCAAACATTGAAATATGCATGCCACAGATATTGGGTGAACAGGGCTAGAAAACACACACCAGACTTTGTGCTGCTTGTTAAATATTCTTACAACAGTTGATGGCTTTGTAGTGTGTTTCGTTCTAACTGGTTACGGAACGACAGTTAAGCTGATAGTCAGTTTCAAATGGTAAAGATGAAACACTTTTGGTATTTTAAGTGGCATTAATTGGCACATGGTCCTGAGCTGATTGAGAGCTGTATATTCATTTCTTATGGACTTAAAAAGTACAATTTTCACAATGATGATAACAGTGGCAGACATTCTGATGTATCCATAATTAATAGAGAAAACGCACCTCCTGGTTGATACTAGAAATTTTAATTGAACAAGTTTGAAAGCCGTATCACCCAAGTGCGCAGCACGATGGGGATGCAGGCTGACACACGAGTTCAATGAAAAAAATCTAGTATCAACAACGATGTGTATTTTATATTTATCCAATACCACTTAAGAAATATTAATTGACAAATTTTAGTTTTTCAACATTTTAGCGTAATCTACTTTAAAATATTTTGAGATTTCCCTACACGGTTGAACAGCCATGTGCATTCACTTCAGAATATAAACAATCAAATTGCATGCTTCATACTCGATTCAGTACAACATCATAATTGAAACAAAAAATGCGATATTAAAGGATTTTCAAATTGATGTTTACTGGCATACTCACTTAGTTGCTTAACAGACGCTAGCTCTCTGAAAAGAAGGACCCCTTCTTTGGGAAACTATGGTTCTTCCTTTAAAGCAAGGCATAAGAGAAATAATGAATGTATGCAAGCCATCCAAGCTACTTATTCTAGGAAGCTAAAGTCACAATCTTGAAATCGGAATAAACTTCTTCTCTCTAAGTAAAATCACACACCTGAAAAGTGTATAAACTTCTAACTCTTGAAAAGAGTATAAACTTCTAACCAGCAAGTCTATGAATTCCTCTTTGAGACCAAGAACGTCTTTTAAACTTCACACAAATTGCAATAAGCAATTCGAAAGTCATTACGAGACTTTTGTGTAAAATATATATCAATCTGCAATTAAATCACAGTCCAAAGACACTTAATAGTAGAAATAGAAATTCAAGTCTTTGAAATACTCTCATTTTAGCAATAAGGCTAAGCAGTGATAAAATGTTAAGAGAATTCTTTTGATGATTTGAATGGGAAACTATAAAATAGTGAAAGGAAGTAAGAACTCATATAATAGTGAAATAAAAGGTACAAACCTTTCTCAGCATACTACCTTATAAATTAGAAGTTTATAAGTTGACGTTGGAGCTTTATAGTCTCTGTGCTGATACCTTTAGTTCGGCTGAAGTTACTGGGTTTTTTTTATAATTGATGCGCTTACAGAGGATATTATTGAATGCAATAGTTGATGATAAAGAAAGAATATTATTGATGCACTATAATGGGGTTATTGAAATCACTATTTGATTGAGAGAGATAAATTTTATGCACTTTTGTAGTTGAAGTTTGCACTGATTGATTTAGAGATACAATAGAATTTGCTTATTGTACAGAGTTGTGGAACTATGGTTAATGTTGTGTTGAATATTGGAGATTTATAGCGTTGTGTTTTGCTTTGGGTTTATCCCAGAGATATTATTAATTTGAGAGTCTTACGACTCAAATAAGTAGTTTACCACTAGAGGTGCATTCTTTTTTATTTGTGGTGCTTGCCCATCACAGTGGCTAGTATCACGTTACAATTTACGAGTGCATGCATTATAATTGATTTATTACCAAGAGGATTATTATTGATCATTAGTGTGTGTGTATTATGTATCATTACTATATTGGCGCCAGTGAACAATAGAACAGAGTCCTCAAACCCCAAACATCGTATTATCGACCGTATAGTATAAGACCCGGTTTTTACCTAAATACCCTACCGGTGCCTCTATAAAACAGGCTAAATTCTGTTCTGTCAAAGAGACAGAGAATCATATCAAATTGCAGACGATAACTCGATTCTCCCACGTGGCACGTCACGGGTTATGTACATCAATTTCCCTCCAATTGACACCAGTCTCCCTGTACGCCATCTCGGGATAGGTCATGTGACGTTTATGATAAGTAGGTGGTCAGTAGTAGGTTCAAATGCAGTATTATTGGTAGGGATAATTTTTGTAGATAGCTATATAATATTTAGCTAGTGGTACCATTTAGTTAGAAAATTAGAGTCAATGATATGACAATCAAATTTTAAACATATTGTAATTATGACATTGACCATCAAAATACCATACTGCCAACCCATAGTGCCACCCCACAGTTAAAACACAGTAATACTACTTAGATGTGTATTCCAACCATACGCCTCTGTGTTCCAAATTACGAATATATGCATTCCTAACTCAATGTTAATAGAGTATAATGCATTCAGATTCACAATATTCATAACATTCATAACATTCACAAGTTGTTTTCTTTTTGCTAGTCTTTCAAATCAATTATCCCACTGAGTATAAAAATCACCGTGATATCAATTATACACTGAACGTGTGGTGCCAAATTTTACTTTAAAAAAAACGCCCCTACGATTAGGCATTCCAGATAGACTGTCTCGTTGCTTGAGCACAGACAATTAGCACTAATTGCTGCCGCGATTCCGAGCCCCACAGACAGTGGTGATGCACGCCTCATCTCGTCCATTCACGTGATAATATCGTACCGCTGATGATTCCATTATCTTTTGTTTTATTGCACAATCATGTGTGTTTTGTTTCTTTTGATGTGTAGAAGTATGCTCATAAGCATATCCGGGGGTGGGGGGTGGGGTGGTGCACACTTTTCCCTACCAAAATATTTTATTTTCATAGGGTTTTTGGCATGTTCACTTTCGATCACGCATACAAAACCCATGTGATCGCTCAAGTGTGTCTCCCCCCAATTCTGAAAATCTGGTTCTGCCCATGATGCCAACGGCCGGTCTGTAACCGTAAGCCTGGTGATATTTTTCACACTACACATTGAACACAAAAACACAAAAAATCCTTCATTCCTAATGCAAATCAAGATGAGACACTTGTTCACTGGGCCATGTGAAGACATGTTTAACGTGGCTAGCGCCATCTCATCTTCGCTACTTCCATCACAAACGTGGCTTTGAATGATGGTTTATTTTCAATGGCATTGGAATTGAATTATGCTCACAATATACCTGTATATGTATATTGTTATCTCTCAGCTATCAAAAAGTGTTTTCCTTTTTTTAACATAATAAAACGTGTATTACTGGTCTATGCTGGCAATGCCACAATGACATATTAGCCAACTTCCAGATCATACTTGCGGTTTACATCTCTGTTGTGGCGTGCTTGTCTAAATTCGATATATTACTGCGCCGAGCGTCGCATGTCTGGTGTCATAATGCTATAAATTAGTACGACATCATATGTCATGTTCCTACCACTACATTATTCATGTCACAGTTGTCCTGCACTATATCAGTAAATTCAAGCTTGATTGTTATGACATACTTACTTATCTGGCTTTATGTATTTCAATCTTAATTAATCTGTCACCCCAATTTTAGTCGTTTTGTGTATTACATGTACATGCATGCCAAACACGAGGCCTTCGATGTCAAAATGTCTCGTGTTAGCCTGGTATTGACACTTTTAATGTAGGAGCCTATTGCACGTGCCATATATAGAGAATGGCTGGTGCCCCGGCTATAGCATGACCTGGGCCAATATGTCACCTTCCGCCGTGTCGGGTGTCACAGGCAATATTTGGGAAGGTCGCCGGCGATGATGAGACAACACTTTGCAAAGATTGTCATCTAAGCAACATACATGGCAATGCTTAGCACTATAGACAACCCTCGAGGAAAGGAGGTCAATGAAGAGGTGGTATTTTTATATTTTTTTGGAGTGGTTTATTTGTAAACAATTGGAGACATTCAAATTGCGTCACTTCAGCGGAAGCAAAACTAAACACTGAGTTCGTTTCGTTTGTATCTATGAATCTATGTATGTATTATGACTCTGGACATGCTACGTTCTTTAATAATGAACCTATTTGGTTCAAACATTTTTTTACAATAACGAGATATGAGGTAACACCAAAAATGTTTTGATTTTTTCGGAACTTTGCCAATCAAAGTGAGCTTTCCACAGTGCCATTTTCAGCCCATTTTCGACATTTTCAGTAATAGATTTAATACTGCTTGAAAACACACATTGAAACAATACTATAATTCTTACATACCTCGTGACCGTCCCATGTGTTCACATTTGGCAGGTTGTCAATTGAAGAGTTATTTCCAAAACTCCATTTGAATTCAATTTTGGCCATTATCTGCAACAGTTCTAATACAACTTGAAAAATAACATCAGCATTTGATATGATGTTTACATATACCTAATGACCATTATTAGTGTCCAATTTTGGCGCTTTGCCAGTTTAGGTAAATATTTCCCATTATCCCCAATAGATTCAACACAAGTTGAAGTATGACCTCCAAATCTAACCATAGAGCAGATACAAGATCCTTTCTGGTTCAATGAATTTACAGCATGAGCAATCAAGCATAGCAGTATTAAAGGACGGTACGGTTTTTTTGTAAACATTGTTAAAGTAAACATCTTTATTGTCCATAGGTCAATGTTGTGTTTGCCAAGCTGTGGTCACCTTTAATCTAGTTAATAGAGGCGTCAAATCACTTTGCAGACGTAGTCCTAATTTCCGGTTATAATACAATTCCATGTATCAGTAATTGCTATTCTTCAGCTGGCTGTGTTGTAAGTTTTATAACTACATGTGTGACTAGAATGTTCAAACGAGTCGAAGTCAACAACGAATGTTCGTAGACTTTACCCTGCCATTCTAAGGCAAACAATGGTGAAGTAAAAATTCAACTCAAAGTATGTAGCTCTGCTCTGCCGTAAAGGATGTGGGGAATAAGATAAGAACCATGAATATCAAGGCCGCCTCAATTTGACTGTCAGCATTCAGTTTCCTCATACAATTGCTCTATATTAAGTCCCATAACTTCACATGTCATCTTCTGCCACTGATAATTTTCATTGAGATAAATTTTGGGTTCATATGTATATACTGATGTGGCGCTACCATCTTAGTATAGTTCTATCCCAGCTTTACCATAAATAGAAACTTGCAGAAACAAATAAAGATTAAAACAGTATTAAACAGTATGTCTAACACATGTTAGGCTATAGGAAAACCAATAATAGCAGGAGAAACCACCTGTAACATGGAAGACACAACAACAGTGACATAAGCCTAAAACATATGAATAAAAACAATATAAACCCAACAAATAACAGTGGCGACAAAAATAACAAGATCAGCTGCAGCAGACTATCCCAGCAATGGAGGAAACAGCAAACAGGCAGCAGTCATACAATGACGTCATCAGAAACATCATCTGCGAGATATAGACTGCAACCCCTACAGTCAAAGACCCACTACTCTAGTCGGCACCCATTTGAGCCAACATTTTTCATCCACGGACACGCAACGTCGATAAATTCCAATATATACACGCACCTAGATTCTAGTTGTGTCCAACTGGTATGAAAACCATGACCACGATGGCCGGTTGTTCATGATTGTCGCGCTTTAACTGCAAACCTTTCATTGTTGAGCTGATACAAATGACAATGTTTGCTTATTACAAATCTCCGCTTACACCTCACATCCCAGGAGCAAACAAAACTCTAGAACAACTATTCAAACATGTGTACGAACCCGCGACCATATCTTCTAGCACCACATTAAGCACCGTGTAACCCTCGCCACAGTGACAGCGGCTGTGACGTTTTAGACTGTTTAGCACATCACACCGAGCCGCTCACTGATGCTCATCACGGTAGACTCACACTGACGGGCACGGGTGCTGGGCCGCTGCCACCGCCGCCGTCACCCTGTTTATTACGGGAGGCACGACAAAGACACCAGTGCACCAGGGTAATGATGGTGATAATGTGTATGGCGTGGGATTTGTGATATTCTGTAGGCAGATTTTGTGTACATTCTTTATATACATATTTGGTATATACTTATTAAGCAGAGTTGGTATGCGTACAAGTGCAGTTACCGCATGTCCTGTTAAGTTGAGATTATTTGTGCATATTCCTCATAGGCATGGGTAGACTCACTGTGGAATAGATGAACGCAAAGAAAACAAGATGTTAGGCTTGGAAAATCATTTTTACAACATTTTTGCATTTTAAAGGAACATTATGTAAGTGGCATATTATTATCTAGAAAGTATCTTATCTATAAATGTTGTCAATAATGATAAGTGTTATTCATAATTGCGTGTATGCTATAAAGAATTTGCTCATTATGAGAATCGTGTAAAATCTTGACAGCTTCCTCAGGATACTGCAACTGACCGAGGGTAAGTGAATTGTTATCTATTTAGATGCTTGTATCAAATGTTTAAACACAAAGAGAGAAATGTAATGTGGTTGCAGATTCTGGTGCAGGATTTGTACGTGTACATTGTTTGGATTTCCCTAAGAGATAAATTACATTATTTAAGATCACTAGCGGATAAGTTGCTATCAGGCATAAGCCAAATAGATGATTAATGTGGGATTACCTCCTCCTAATATCTGACTTGTCACTTGCGTGAAGCATTACCATGAACATACATGTGTGTGTTCACTATCATGAGTCTAGATACGTGTATCTAGTAGCCTGTAATTGCGTTTTCCGCTATCATTTTAAAAATCCGCTGATAACATTTGAACCTATATCTTTCTTATTCATGTTAATATTTAATTCAACATCCACATGTTCGGGTCTATTTCGATTGGGTGATACTGGTATGTGAGTTTAACATGATCACTTAGCCTCCCTGTCGTGACGCAGAGGTGTATTATGACACTAAGTCTGCTTTGGTAAAGGAGTGTTAACATAGATATATTAGTTATTTGAACAGATTTGGAATGTAGCTTTAGTATTCAAATACAAAGTTAATGCACACGTAAGGACCATTTTATATGTACATTCATCCCAAATGTAATACAGTCTTTACAATACACACATGTGTGCAAACTTTTCCGATACATAACTCTTTATGTCTGTGTCAGTAGAAAAGCGAAAATGTTGTCCAATTTTATTTTAAACTGAGGCTAGTACTGAGATTGAGAATGGTGAGTTTAATGTATGTATAGAGCTGCAATGCACACGCGTGGATTTTTCTCAATGGCCTAGCAATCCATCATAATCCAGAGATTGAATACCTACAATTATTCTATTCCATCCTATAATGTGTTGTTGTAAGCCCGTTAATTAACATTATCAACAATATATGTTGTATGAAAGCAAATGAACTCTCTTTAATTTCACCCAATGTAGATTTCATGCCACTATAATGTGCATAATTAGGACCTGATTAGTTTGCTTATCATAGATTAGTCATAACTTGCCATAGGTGTCAGATGGAGAAAGATTACATGTATTAGATTAGTTAAGTTTTCTTTGATCAAGTTTCAATTAACTTTCAAAAACATATTATATTGCATTAGCTTCCTCAATAATATTACATATCGGATGTGATAAGATTAGATATATCAAGTTTAATCTAAAAGGACCAACTACCGCATCGGATATTTAATTACATATAATTGCAAATGGGTGGATGGAATGGTTTATTTTGATTTATTATGAATAACAAGCATAGTGAGACATTAATACAGACACATCTTTGCCTTGTTTTGATCAATCCAAGTGAAATGGAAGCTGAACTACTCATACAATTGACGATGTGTAAAATTAACAATGATCATGTTTGAAACTCTACCCTTTGGCTACGTCAGAACCTAGCACATGCCCAAGAGTTCTAGCTATGAGCAAAGTACATTAAACACCTAGATAGTGTTTCTAACAAAATGTTCTTGTTTTTTCACTGATGAGGGCATGATTAAAACCCGGCGCTCATAGTCAAAATGGCTGCCAATATAATACACGTTTCATTTTTTTCATATATGCTAAAGCATTGAATATGATAGTGTTAGATTTATGCAGTTTTATGGACATACAATGAATTTTCTAGTACTACATTAAATTTGTAGCATAACTTACTGAATTATCATGGTAAATTCACCTGCAGGAAATCTTTATTTAGCCCCATTGATGCTTGCAATAATGTGCTATTTCATGTACGTAACATTTACACCTCAATTGGCACGTACGGTTAAGCTATATCTATGTCAACTGTTTGGTGCAGTAGATATCTAAGTAATTATAAACATGACGGGTCAGTCTATGTGCACGCTGCTGTGTAGGAAACAACTACATTACTAACCTAACATCAAGAGATATGCAAATTTATATACTTTGATACTTATTTAATGGAAGAAAGCATTTCTAGATTTTGAATGCAAAAGAGTAAAGCCATCATCTCATATTTGTATTTAGCAACCAATGAATAAACAGTGCGAACAGGGAATACGCTGATTACAATTCATATATGTAAAGACATTAGAATGATAAAACTGAGAGCGGTAAGAGAACAGTTAGATTACTTTCTAATAATTTAGCCAGCTTTGTTCCTTATATTGGAACACACCATAGGATTATAATTAACAGGCATAGTACCCTGTGCACTATGAGCTGTTCATGGGAGCCTATGTGAATCTTCAGTTTGCTATACATCATACTGAGGGTAAAATTGAAGGGCCATTCAGAAAACAGACCTAGATAAGCTCTCCGAAAAGCTCTAGTAATTGACCCAATAGCATAAGTGCAACGCATAACAAATGGCAAATTTAAAATCTTGGTGTGCCTCAACTCGATGCAAATTACGAGGCTTGGGTGTATACTCCCCAGGGAGTTGATAAAGACATATTGTGATCAATATAACAATGACCTGGTGTGTATGTAAACTTGCCAGGGCAACATAGAAGTGTATTGCCACAATACAGCACATTTACATTTAGATCAGAGGGTAGAGGGTGCATGTTTTATGTTATATTATACTTTTTAATTTTTATTTTGTCTTTTGACGTATATGATGGATACTTGTAAGTACATCAAAAATTAAAAATTTGTAAGCCTGATTTACACATTAGCAAATTCCGTCCACGTAGCTCTATGTGGAGCGGTGAACTAGCGAACTAGCAAAGTTTGAACATGTTCAAAATTTGTTGACGAATATACTGGTTAGTTTAGGTTCGTTATAAATGGTTACGCTACGTCAATGGATCGTAGAGCATTCGCACATATAAATAACAATTCGTTTGGCTCAGCAACCCAGTGTAACAAGCATTTTACGATGTTCAATGTCGCCTCAATACGCACACGTAAACAACCTGGCCAAAATCGTATACATGTGTTGTACAGATTCGCATATGATTGCCTATGTGTAAAAGCGGGTTTTTACCCAAAAAGCAGCTTACACAGGCAAACATACATACTAAATTAAGAAAATATATCTATAGAATTATAGATAGTCTCAAACTATGAACTATTAAGTTATGTTCTGATTGCTTGCTATCAGGCATAAGCCAAATAGATGATTAATGTGGGGATTACCTCCTCCCTAATATCTGACTTGTCACTTGGGTGAAGCATTACCATGAACATACATGTGTGTGTTCACTATCATGAGTCTAGATACGTGTATCCTAGTAGCCTGTAATTGCGTTTTCCGCTATCATTGAAAAAATCCGCTGATAACATTTGAACCTATATCTTTCTTATTCATGTTAATATTTAATTCAACATCCACATGTTCGGGTCTATTTCGATTGGGTGATACTGGTATGTGAGTTTAACATGATCACTTAGCCTCCCTGTCATGACGCAGAGGTGTATTTATGACACTAAGTCTGCTTTTGGTAAAGGAGTGTTAACATAGATATATTAGTTATTTGAACAGATTTGGAATGTAGCTTTAGTATTCAAATACAAAGTTAATGCACACGTAAGGACCATTTTATATGTACATTCATCCCAAATGTAATACAGTCTTTACAATACACACATGTGTGCAAACTTTGCCGATACATAACTCTTTATGTCTGTGTCAGTAAAGAAGTGAAAAGGTTGTCCAATTTTATTTCAAACTGAGGCTAGTACTGAGATTGAGAATGGTGAGTTTAATGTATGTATAGAGCTGCAATGCACACGCGTGGATTTTTCTCAATGGCTTAGCAATCCATCACAATCCAGAGATTGAATACCTACAATTATTCTATTCCATCCTATAATGTGTTGTTGTAAGCCCGTTAATTAACATTATCAACAATATATGTTGTATGAAAGCAAATGAACTCTCTTTAATTTCACCCAATGTAGATTTCATGCCACTATAATGTGCATAATTAGGACCTGATTAGTTTGTTTATCATAGATTAGTCATAACTTGCCATAGGTGTCAGATGGAGACAGATTACATGTATTAGATTAGTTAAGTTTTCTTTGATCAAGTTTCAATTAACTTTTAAAAACATATTATATTGCATTAGCTTCCTCAATAATATTACATATCGGATGTGATAAGATTAGATATATCAAGTTTAATCTAAAAGGACCAACTACCGCCATCGGATATTTAATTACATATAATTGCAAATGGGTGAATGGAATGGTTTATACTGATATATTATGAACAGCAAGCATAGTGAAACATTAATACAGACACATCTTTGTAGCTTGTTTTGATCAATGCAACTGAAATGGAAGCTGAACTACTCATACAATTGACGATGTGTCAAATTAACACTGATCATGTTTGAAACTCTACCCTTTGGCTACGTCAAAACCTAGCACATGCCCAAGAGTTCTAGCTATGAGCAAAAGTACATTAAACACCTAGATAGTGTTTCTAACAAAATGTTCTTGTTTTTTCACTGATGAGGGCATGATTAAACCCGGCGCTCATAGTCAAAATGGCTGCCAATATAATACGTTTTCATTTTTTTCCATATGCTAAAAGCATTGAATATGATAGTGGTAATTTTATGCAGTTTTATATACATACAATGAATTTTCTAGTACTACATTAAATTTGTAGCATTACTTACTGAATTATCATGGTAAATTCACCTGCAGGAAATCTTTTTTAGCCCCATTGATGCCTTGCAATAATGTGCTATTTCATGTACATTAACATATTGCAGATCTTCGTCAGGATATGTAACATTTACACCTCAATTGGCACGTACGGTTAAGCTATATCTATGTCAACTGTTTGGTCATGGTGCAGTAGATATCTAAGTAATTATAAAAATGACGGGTCAGTCTATGTGCACGCTGTGTAGGAAACAACCACATTACTAACCTAACATCAAGAGATATGCAAATTTATATACTTTAATACTTATTTAATGGAAGAAAGCATTTCTAGATTTTGAATATAAAAAGATTAAAGCCATCATCTCATATTTGTATTTTGCAACCAATAAATAAACGGTACGAACAGGCAATACACTGATTACAATTCATATAAGTAAAGACATTAGAATGATAAAACTGAAAGAGGTAAGAGAACAGTTAGATTACTTTCTAATAATTTAGCCATATTTGTTCCTTATTTTGGAACAAACCATATAGTCAGCGGGCTCTGTATACCCCTTACTTCCCCCCCCCCCCCTGTAGGAGTTTCGCAAACATGTTTTTTTGTACCTTAGATACTACTCTTAAGGAAAAAAATGCGTTTGCCCAAAATATTTGATGGCGAAATATATTTTCGGGGGGTCAAACAGGGGTCATCGGGTCAAAATTTCATAAAATTGCATTTATCTTGATTAATAACAAATTTGGAGTAAAAACTTGTATTGACTTTAGATAGGAACATGTGTATGTGGAATCCAAATAAAAACATCAGATTTGACCTTCGACCTCTCCTTCAAGGTCAAACAGGGGTCATTGTGGTCAAAAATTTCATAAAATTGCATTTATCTCGATTAATAACAAATTTAGAGTAACAACTTGTATTGACCTTAGATAGGAACATGTGTATGTGGAATTCAAATTAAACATCACATTTGACCTTTGACCTCTCCATCAAGGTTACACTAGTAGGTCAATTTCAGGAATTTTGTTCATTTTTTGCGTTCTTAAAGAAATGAGCAGCTTTAAATATTTCATTTGTTAATAATCCATGATAAATTAGTTTTATTGATATAAGCATTTGTATTCTAGATTGGGATTACTTTTTATGTTTTATTTTGATTAATACTTTATTAACTAATTATGCAAAAAATATACGGACGGAATTAATATGATGGTAAATGCCATGGTTATCCCAGAGGTTGAACTAAGAAAATGATGATAAACCATTTTGGACCTAAGTTAATTTATTAGACACCCAATCATAGGAGTTAGCTTGTTTACTCTGATCATATTCATAAAGAGAAGCCATTGAAACTGCCTTTGAATATGTTTCATCAGATTACAGAAAACTTGAGGATGTTGGATTTTAGTGAATGGTACCGTAATAGATTAATCTTGGACCTACTAAGGTTCCTTGGCAGCCTGTGTACTTGTCCTGTAATTACAAGTACTTAAATATTAGCAAAAGGATTTTTATATCATTCATGAAGTTAGTAAATCACTTACATTAATTATGTTAATGTAGAGAGAAACTAAGAGCTGAACAACGTTGATCATTCGTAAAAAAAAGATCACTTGAGTAATAGTGATGGACATTTCTGTTTTGCCTTGAACATATTTTTTCTATGACTGGCAACTAGAATAGAATATGTAGATATATTGGAATTAATTGGCTAGATGTAAGTATTGACATCAGAGGATTATTTCTCCAAGTTTATAGGACTATATCACATAGCTTAGAATGTGGTCTAAATGCGGCAGTTATACCTGTCTTAAGTGGTTGGTGAATAGGAGCCTCAGTACAGTGTGATAGTGTATTCAGGTGATACGGCTGTCAAACTCATTTAATAAACATTTCTAGTATCAAACAGGACGTGCATTTCTCTATTCGTGGTACAATTCAATAAAGATCCAACATCCTCAAGTTTTCTGTAATCTAATAAAGCATATTCAAAGACAGTTTAAATGGCTTTTTAATATGATCGGAGTTGACCAGCTCACTTCTATGATCTGGTAGCCAGAACTTTAACTTTGGTCAGAAATGGTTTATCATCTTTTTCTTAAGCTTATCTGTCTTGTTACTACTATACACCGACACAGATGGAATCTTTTTCCTGCATATATTCTTGCATACTTGTCGCTGAATATTTATGTGCGTTTCTACATTCATCATGGTATTTAGCTTCTCTTGCCTTCAAATCTACATCTATCACTTTACACAGCATCCTTTCATAACTTCGTCTCTCTGAACCCTTTTTAAGGCTTTCCCTGCAGTTTCTGTTTTTTTACATGTCCAACTTTCACTAAAAAGAAATTTGCCAGGAAGAATTAATTCTGGAGTATTTTCAATAAATAAAACAGAAATCACAAGTGAATGTTATTGATAAATTTGATTTTTTTTTCTGTATTGATAGTTCAACCTCTGGATCTTGATCTGATTTTCATTTTATTGCTTTTAGATATTTGAGATTTGTGAATTTGCTGTAGCATTCTTTGTGATAACCATAGCATTTACTACCATATTTAGTCGGTACACTTTTGCAAATTTCATCGTAATGCTGTTTTAGATCCTTTACACTTTGTCTCACTTCAATTGTTTCTTAATTTTCTCCAACTTGAATCTGATAAATTATCTATTTTGAAAGACTGCGTACTTCTAAAAGGTATGATGCATGATTTTATATCGCCCTTTTTCCTTGTTTTGCATTGCTTCTTAGATTTCATTTTCACTGAATTTTCCATGATTTAGCAATGACCATTGTATTATGAAGATGTATTAAATTTGTTGCTCTTTTTGTAAGTTACACATTTTTTAATCCAATGTCCAATCAAATAATACTAAAACATAACAAAATTTGAGAAAATGCACTTTATGAAGATATCAATGATACTGATGCTGCCTCAAATTCTACCATTAAAAGTGAAACCCATTGATATATTAAACTATTTAGTAAAATATTGATTAAAATAAAACATAATGTAATTCCAATCTAGAATACAAATGCTTATATCAATAAAACTAATTTATCGTGGATTATTAACAAATGAAATATTCAAAGCTGCTCATTTCTTTTGTAAACGCAAAAATGAACAAAATTCCTGAAATTGACCTACTAGTGTAACCTTGATGGAGAGGTCAAAGGTCAAATGTGATGTTTAATTTGAATTCCACATACACATGTTCCTATCTAAGGTCAATACAAGTTGTTACTCTAAATTTGTTATTAATCGAGATAAATGCAATTTTATGAAATTTTGACCACAATGACCCTTTGTTTGACCTTTGAAGGAGAGGTCGAAGGTCAAATCTGATGTTTTATTTGGATTCCACATACACATGTTCCTATCTAAAGTCAATACAAGTTTTTACTCCAAATTTGTTATTAATCGAGATAAATGCAATTTTATGAAATTTTGACCCGATGACCCCTGTTTGACCCCCGAAAAATATATTTCGCCATCAAATATTTTGGGCAAACGTCATTTTTCCTTAAGAGTAGTATCTAAGGTACAAAAAATATGTTTAGTAATTGACTCAATAGGATAAGTGCAACGCATAACAAATGGCAAATTTAAAATCTTGGTGTGCCTCACCTCGATGCAAATTACGAGGCTTAGGTGGATACTCCCCAGGGAGTTGATACAGACATTTTGTGATCAATATAACACTGACCTGGTGTGTATGTAAACTTGCCAGGGCAACATAGAAGTGTATTGCCACAATACAGCACATTCACATTTAGATCAGAGGGTAGAGGGTGCATGTTTTATGTTATATTATACTTTTTAATTTTTATTTTGTCTTTTGACGTATATGATGGATACTTGTAAGTACATCAAAAATTAAAAATTTGTAAGCCTGATTTACACATTAGCAAATTCCGTCCACGTAGCTCTACGTGGAGCGGCGAACTAGCAAACTAGCAAAGTTTGAACATGTTCAAAATTTGTTGACGAATATACTGGTTAGTTTAGGTTCGTTATAAATGGTTACGCTACGTCAATGGATCGTAGAGCATTCGCACATATAAATAACAATTCGTTTGGCTCAGCAACCCAGTGTAACAAGCATTTTACGATGTTCAATGTCGCCTCAATACGCACACGTAAACAACCTGGCCAAAATCGTATACACGTGTTGTACAGATTCACATATGATTGCCTATGTGTAAAGCGGGGTTTACCCCAAAGCAGCTTACACAGGCAAACATACATACTAAATTAAGAAAATATATCTATAGAATTATAGATAGTCTCAAACTATGAACTATTAAGTTATGTTCTGATTGCAGAAAGTTACGGGGCTACAGAGACCACATCTGATTTAATCTTACCAAGGAAATTACAAACCAATTCTCCAGGATATGTCACTTTACATAATTATCCCACAGGAAAAAAATAAACAAACTAATTCTTCTTTGGCGTCATGGCTCTGAGGTTTTCCTATTTCCCAACATGAAATTGTAGCTTAAATAACATGATTACGTAATAGGGACTGGGACACAGATATTTACATGAACATCAAATCATCTCTAATTGATAATATTCTCTGGACGATAGTTTGTATACATATTTGGACTAGATTCCAGCAAACAATCTTTCCATTATCAACAAATATGTATGTAATTGTTTAGTACATTCATTATGAAACTTATGAAATTTTTAATTGTTTTCGCCGCATGCTATTGGCTGTATATGTATCATAATAATGACTATTCTGTATGATTGTCATGTGGTTTTTTTTTCTATCAGCAAAAATTCAATTTCTCCCTTATAGCACCACACAATGGGTGGTTAAATGTCAATTTGCATGTATTAGATTTTATAAGACTGACAATGAAAATGCATAGGTCGCCTCAATATGGCTGGCAACGTTGACATTGTTGTATTATTATAACTGACAGGTTGTTGATAGGATCGCATGCCAGCACAGCCTGCCTGAATCCTGACATACATCCTAAAAAACTGCTGTCACTTTCCAGGAATCGATTTTAAACCTCAATTTGACGTTTAAGATTAGAAACACATGCAGATAGATATGTTTCATTTGGTGCTGGATGATACATGTTCAAAATGTGTTTCCATATCAAGTCTCGTCGAGTTCAACCTTATTTTAATATGTTTGTTTTAATAATATCGGCATATGGTGCTATAGGTCTCTCATTTTGATGTGTTTGGGGCAGCAACACGCGACGCTCATCTGCTAGTAAGCTCAACTTGAACTTAACGAATGACGCGTAGTGTCGATTGCACCATAGGCGGTCCAATGGAATATATTCTAAAATCTATTCGGTGTTGCAAGATCTATGATTATTTTCATTAACTTATGAATTGAATAACAAGTCCGAAATAAATGAGGATGCAGTTGCAGTTACTACTCTGCTGAGTGGGTGTCAAATGATTGTACCACCGTTGACGTTGCTACAAGCATTGTGTAATATTACAATAAAACTGAGTATTGTGAAACACTACCCTAAGTAGATTATTCCCAAATAATCAGCATCAACTGTTCAAAGCCTCTATTTGGCCAAGGGATTTTATGTGTTACATTTGATACGTTGACAGACCTACCCAATCTTACTATAACTTTATAGTGTGACGCACACTTGTAGTACACAAAGAATGGAACCTGCATCAACTGTTCAATGGCTATTTTAAGCCTGTGGATTGTTGTAGAATTTACAGTCATTATTTTTTCATTTTCGTGAGCCTACCCGATCCTACTACAGAAATTGAATATTTTGAACGACTTCCAAATGGAATTATATAACAGAAACTGCATCAACAGTTCAATACACATATTGGGTCACAGGATTGTATATTTTACACTTATCACTGCCCTAATGTGACTGTGTTCGCCTGATTAGGCTGAGGCGATTTTCGCCTGTCCAATATTGCCGGATTTATGCACACTGACCACGAAATGGAAGCATTCATTTCCACAGCTTTCATCACTATAAATATTGCGCCTTGGCCAATGAGACTTGGCCACCCAGATTGCTGGTACTTCTTAAAGTCATATTCTGACCGCGACGTATGCCCATTATCAGAAATCAGCAGTAGGGTAAGAGAGGAGATAATAAATATTTAGGATGAGACAATACTCACCATCTGAAAATGACAACACTAGTTAACAACACTGGTTACAATGGTCCCACTTCGGCTTCGAAAATCTAGAATTAGACAGACACTTGTGAAGCTGCACACTTCGATTGGCAAGTACATGGATGATAATGATCATAATGACATGGTGTGGTAAGAAATTCCCAATAATTGCTGTTGAATCATTTGTGATGGTGTAATCACAGACATTTACCAAATTCCCTAGTCGCAAACATTGTCTTTATATAAAGAATCAGCTGTTTATCCAGGCATTTGTTGTCTTCTACCGCATTTTAAATTATCGTAGAATTGAAGGTTGTGAGTCATTTCTAGGACTTTATGAGGGATATTTGTTAACAGTAAATAGATGGAAGATGAACGTTGACGTGTTAATCTACAACATGCTCAATTTACTGAAGTTCATTTCGTGGAACAGACTATAGAAAGATTTGATGCTGATTAGTTCAGTGCTTCCTTAACCAAACCCGACGAACTCCCACCATTGTAATTGGGAATCCCAGAACAATGTCTATTTATTATGTGTTTTATCTAGGTTGTCTGAATTATATAATAATTGCTATGTTCCACTTATATTATATATGTTTTATTTATCTCACCACCAACAACTCTACAATTAAAAAAACAAAACAAAAAAGACTTACCACCACACGCAACACATGAATTCGTGGAGGCAATCTCCCGCAAGAAGTCGGTCCAGTATCGCAGCAATTAATTGGCGTATCATGTGCAGGACTTAACTGTACTTGGGACTTCAATTATTGCACTTAGGAACAAATGGGTACAATAAGCAGCTACCGTGCGATAATGAGAATAGATCCAGGGTGCAGATATACGTATAGTGTCTGGTCAGGAGAATATGGTTTCATTTTGTCTATTTCGATTGGTCTAGTTACATCTTTGTATACAGTATCAATTGAGTTTTCTTTATTTTGATTTGCCTTAGCTTGCAACCAAATTTATGTTATGTGGATATTTTTCTACCATGATTTCATCTACAGCTATAGATGGTGACACTATTAGATTAGATCAATAGCCATTGACATCATTAAAATTAGCATTGATTGATATATTATGATAGTATGCACTGCATATGCACGCACCACGTGTAGACAGAAGAGTATTGTAACGTTGAACCATGCATTGTCAATCTGCAAATAGTGGTCATGGTAAAAGCCATGATCAATCTGCCATATTAATCAACTCCTTTCCATATGAACATCTGGCATAATTTGTAAATGTCAGCCTGACACAGTGTTCCGTGTGCACCCTAATGTTTGGGCTGTATTTTCCGACCATTGGATTTTTTCCTGGTCCTTACATTGTGAATTATATCTTCGCTCCTTATGCTCGGGTAGGACACGTTGAATCTAAAGTGAAGTTTATCACCGTATTAATATTGAAAGTAAAATGTTCTCTACACCGAACCCCTACTTCCAAATTGCGATCGCTGTGCAAAATGATGGTAACATACGACATCTGGTATATTTTCTTATATTCTTGATATATTATTTATATACTGTTTAATAGTTAAAATGTATCAATAATGCAAACTGTAACCCGGTTGCATCTATGGGTGAAACTGTGAATGTTTACCTCGAGCTGTAGTAGTTGGCAATGTTTGTGTCAAATAATTGCTATTCCTGATTCTGCATACAGTTTGCATTCACTTTAAAATTTCAATAGTGTTATTGATTGACGAAAATTCTATGTTATGTTGTCAGTTAACATGTGCGTCTAACTGAAATTGCAGCTTCTTTTTGAAGCATAGACTCTATGATAAATTTGACATCCAGTAATAAATAGAGATCACTGTATCTCACAATATAACATCAAATACGACGGCATGGACATTAACATGTTCTCTGAACATTACGACTTTACGTCTATTTTATTAGAGATGTTAAATTTCATTGGCTTTTGCATCAAATAGAATAATTGATTTGATACATGAATATGTTCATGTGCTCAGTGGTCGTCATATTTTAATCTATACATATCTGCCCGTCTGACTCAATTGCAAAATCACTAATGTTGTTTGCGCGAAGTCGTCATTCACATTTTAATCAAATCATCAGACGTTAACAAGCACATGTCAATTGCAATTACTGATCGCATGAATTGCAGCCTGATTGAAAGCACCTGTTAACGTCACCCTGCTTGCAAACATCAAACGTCTAATTAGCATTCGGTTATATTACAGTAGAACCTCTCTGCTAAGACCACCGAAGGGACAGACGACAAGAGGTCTCAATAGAGAGGTAGTCTCTTTATGGAAGTTCATTTGTTTGCTTTAATACGGATGCTCGATGAAGGGGATAACTGATCTTAGAATGTCTCAATAGAGGTATGGCTTTAGTTTGTTGGCAGTACATGCAAAACATCTCAATATACTCTTGAGGCATGAGCCTGATTTGAAATAGAGTCAAACCAGGCCCTTTGGGACACCCGAGTACGAACAACTTGCGCAATGTTTTTGGGTACCTTCCCGAGAATGAATAAATAGCATCAATTATGAGATGCCCCTCATAATGAGGTCACCTTACTGCGAATTGGATATCGGCTCATTTGCATCGTCTGATTTTCACTAGATGACTGGGCAATTCACGCATGTTAAAAACGTCAATGATAGGGGACACTGTAAAATATGTGAGTAAACTTTGACGAGACATCAAAAGCGGAATGAATTAATATGGAGCAGATGGTTGAACTACAACCTTGAACGCAGTGTCGATGAATGATCTACAGGCGTGTGCGCCCGCTACAAGAGGAACCATGTAATCAGAAGGTGGAACCCCAGCTGGATCACCCAGTGTGACATTTGCAATTGCGATTCCTATGTATGTGTTTATACAAAAATCGCCATGTCCCGCTGGTACATTCTAATATTATACCACTGCCATCTATCGACAACGGAAAAGAAGAGAACTTATTAACGTACAAGTCAAATTATGTATTGAGCATGTGTTTATCCCTTTTGGTCGTGTATATAACGTATTTGTGAAAATGATAATACTGAATTAGTACAACATTTTCTGCTCACGCTATCAGAACTCTACATCTTAAACCATATGTGCACTCCATATCCATGCATTTCATAGCCGGGTATATAGAAGCTGTGATTTCATAATCAACATTAACCCAGCTGTGCAGGTAACCGACTTTGATGATGACAACTTTTTGCCTAGTAGCTTTGATGATGACAACTTTTACGTATTGAATCCCAATATAATGCATTTGCATGTAAACTTATTGACAACTCCACAACTCCTGCTTTCACCTAATTCTGTTAACGCCGATAATTAAAGTGAGCTGGTCGTTTGAAGTATACTTCTTATATGTCTGGTCCTTTGGATGTTCTTAATATAATATGAAAGTAGGTCTATGTCTTTATGAAAGATTCGTAACTGCCAATGAGTTTCAAATGTTGAAGGAAAAAGGTCCCTATACAGGATAAGTAACCGTGTAAAAGGCTTGTAAATAGCATGCAAAAACTTGCTACCGTGGTGTAATGCCTCCTCACTCATTTTAGCGTTCATTCACCAGATTTGTACATATTTAATGGTACGCGCCACAGAGTAGTGTGTAACCAGTAACAGATTAGTTTGCCCCACACCCACCACCAGGCCGGAGCTGGACTGGAACCCACGACTTTCTGGTCAGGAGTCCAACTCAACATCTACTCGGCCAACTGTGGATATTGTCTGCTTGGACTACACCTCTCACGATTACAAATGAGTAATTGAAATGCCACTGTGAATGAAAGGTTAATGGTTTATGGCATCATATAATATTGCTAAGTTGCGTATCCTCCATATGCCAGGTATAAGCTATAAGATAAATTGATTTAAACTCACGGTCATATCCCATAAGAATGACTGTCTAGTGTAAAATTATACCAAAGGAAAGATATGAAACTTGCCCATCAATTCACAATTGAATGAAACCATTTTTGAATTAGCAAAACCATCTTAAACGCATGCCACATGGACAATAATACATAAACTAGATTATTTGAAACGTTTTTGGTCCCAAAATGATAGAATGTTGCAGTGGAGAGGCGATCATTTTGTTTACCTCTATAAAGGGACTATTTGTTCGGACATATCACCACATAGCGGACGTTATAAAGGCGTAGTAATTTCTATAACCAAGAGAAGGCATACACGAGGAATACAAATGCAGGTTTTATTCAAATTGCTTGTCTGTTTTTGAGGAAATGGATATTAAGAGTAAAGTGTAGCACTCCTAAGAATTCTACCCAACCTCGACCATGAAGGCCATTTGCGACGTTATGTGTGTAGAAAATGTAATTTTCAAACATGCTAATTGTGATGTTTGCACATACGTCATAGTATGGTCAATTTCATAAGTGGCAATACTTTACTACTTGATTATACAATACAAAACAGTCAGATATTACACATATTTTTCTATCACACATAAAATTGTCAAAAATGCACGATAATACTGCATAACAACATCTTGTGCACATACATTCTCTAATTAAATTCCAGCTGCTTTCGTTGTAAACATACAAAACGTATATAGTTCTTTGAACAGATTTGATTCAATCTATGGTTCATTCAACATTTGAATCAGACATCAAACACAGAAATTTGCACAATTTAATAAATGCTGAAATGACAACTCATCCTTATTATGTGCCGTCAATTTGATAGAGGTTTCCTCCCTTGTATGCCTACTACCATAAAGCAAGAAAATGGGACTATGTTCAGAAAAAAAAGAGTTCTGTGGAAAGATATGCTGGATGGAAGCTTCAACTGAAAGGAATGATTGCTGTAAGATGTTTTTATCACTATGGTTGAATCCCCCTAATTTTCCTATACAGACACACTACACTCCACATAGAAAACTGAATCAAATAAACTATAAATTAGTTTAGATTAGTGGTACAGGCGTTGGACCAACTCTGTTATCACCATTAGTAATATAGATCTAATAGAAGGGCACCCTCGTTTTGACGCTTGATAATTCTTAATAATATATAGTTCTCGTATTTTATATTTATGCGAGCCTATTCTTAGAACTGGTTTCTCCCGTATAAATCTTGGAATACAGTGCATGTTTTCTCCACTGGCAGATCCAGTTGTTTTACTCCGCTATTGGGACTGAATAAGATTTGTTTATGCCAAAAACCTATCGTGGGTAGACCTATATCGGTTTCCGGTGATTGGTTGTGCACTCCACTCTTTAGGAGTAACCAAGCTCTTCCCTTAATATTCCCAATAATGGAATATGATACACAGCCCATGACACCATAAACCGCATTTCCACATATCATCATCATAGCACAATTGCAAAACGCTTGGTAATTTGTTATAATGATAAACTATGCATTTACACCGAGCCGGACCTGATGCAAACAAATCTGTGCATAAACGTATAAATCTCACAACGATATGATTACCAACCACATTTTTGTGAGTGGATTCTATGTCATTGTGACCATAATCACATTCTCGCCTACAAAGAACTTACTTTCCATTCAACACGAAATGAAATTGTTTGCTAATGTAGCATAAACGTAATTACTTAGCTCATCACAGAAAAAAACGGGCGATAATGGAATAAGTTTGGCGAAAGAAGAACACGTGCATATTGTTTGGTCATTTTTGTGGTTCTCTTGTGGCCTATTGTTGATTCACAGAGAGTATTTCTTATTTAGCTACCTAATACAATGTTTCTTGGGTTATGTACAGCAAAACCTCTACTTAACTACAACGACGTCGCATCTAGTATATACTGCAACCCTTCTTGTAGTAATAGGTCTTCTTAAAGAGACCACAGCGAATCCCACTTAAGAGATGACTTCTTTATTGAGCTCACTTAAAGGAAGTCCTCCGCGGGATCTCAATAAAGACATTTCACCGCATATGCTCCAATTCATTACAACGTGTTTTTTTCTGTATGTTCCATACTCCTATATACCCACCTGCTGGTAGGATGGCTAGAGACGAAATGTGGTTTTACCTATGGTAATACAGCATAATAATACATGTAATACAATAATATAACTCTTAAATGCAACTACTATAATGAAGAATTCGCCCTAATTTTGTAAATGCAAAAAAGTGATAGGTCACAGATTTATCATATAGAATGCATTCCTCGCAATATGTTTATACAATATTAGAGATTTCAACCGATTGCAGGACTTATGCTTAATGTGTAAATATAAACCACACTAAACGGCAATTAATTAGACAAAGCATTAGCACACTTCTAATTAGTGAGCTTATTAGGAGACCTATTCTTGCATTCAGACTATATGAATAGCACCGTCTTAGCGCGTGAATGGCTTTACTGAGTGAGCTGTTATGCTCATTAAATAAATACTTCCTTCGCTGCTCAGATGTGCCAAACAACGACAAACAGTAAAACACGCGTAATATGGTAGAGTGGCACTTTACGTGGAATATTTTTTGTGTGTGCTATAAACTTAATAGGTGTCATTGCTTACAACACGGACGGTTTTGAAAAGTATTCCACATCATGTGGGCTGAATCAACGTTACACGTTTTAATTGAAATGCATATTGCGTTTTCCCCTTACACCATGACAAACATTAAAAATATTAGTTAAGCTGCTACAATTACATTTTAGTAGGTATTTGTACCATTGACTGTATCCTGGGCCAGTTATGACGGCCATCTTCTTCTTTTGTTCAGTCTATAAATAACCATACAAACATGGTGGTGACCTTTGAAAACCACAGCAATAATCATCAAACGCATATTCTTCCCCTTTGTGACAGATACACAAAGACACCGCACACAACTGTGCAGTGCAGTGTGCCGTTTATTCTTCTCTGACTCTATATTCTCATACCTCATTAGTTTTTATACATGTCCATACATGTCCATACATGTCCATTTAGACCACATGCAATTGACATTGAAAGCTTACCACTGCCTACAATTGAAAGAAAACAACCGGCTTGCGACATACTCAAAGAAATCTGATGGGCATGTCAATTGACTTGTCAAAATTTAAAGAAAATTTAGCATGCTTGTCTTCTCGACATAATATGGCTGTATCTAAGCACGCCTGTAGTGTTGATAATGTATATTATTTTGTACATGCTTCTTATTATTTAGTTTTTATTGCTGTCTGCATTTGAATGTGTGTATTCATACTTATGTAAAATTGCATCTCTCCATTAACACCCCCCCCCCCATTTTACATAGACAATGTTAACTCCAAATGCTCAAGAGGAAGCCAGCTTTGTCTTTTCGGGATGTAACGTGGGTGATCTGATCTCAAATTCTGAGCTAACTGGCTTGTTTGGGAGAGTCTGAAGGGAATGGCACACTTCGGGTCGCTTTTGTCTTAAAAATGTTATCCCCTTTCCTGAGAAGTGATTAAAATGACAAATTAATCTGGCGCCTTCTGTAGCATCTGGACCTACCATCGTCTACCTGAAATCGGAGTGTGCGTGTAAAGAATAGCCTACCAATTAGCATATTATAGAGGTTGTCAGACGCACTGACATCAAAATCGAATCGTGATAGGTCGTAAACTAAGCAAGGCCATCACATGTCTCCACGCATGCCAATACACACCGAGAAGACCCTGTCTATGCCGGCAGAGTCTGCACGCGCATGTCGAGCCTCGCCCTCCAAGCTGTACAGCAGCTAAACACCCCGAGCAACCGGACCATGTTAAGTGCAATTTCCTGCAGACGTCGACGCCGGAAGTGTCGTCTGATACAGACGCAGACGCCGCCGGTTAATGTGGTATGAGGCATTTCACAGCTGGTTGTTTGCGGCTGCCTATTTTTGTAGTTTGTATTTTTGTGTTTTGTATGTTTGCTTTGTTTGGGGCATTCTACCCTTCCATTGTGTGTTATTGACTTTTGTTTTGTGTCTGTTTTGCTAGCGTGGTCTAGTTTGAGCATTGTTGTTTTTGTTTTCTGATTACATCGTATGGATATTGTTCTTGTTTTTTGCTATGGAAACATCTTCATTGAAGAGATGGATGCTCAAAAAGACATGATTACGAATCAGCCATGCATGACCCCCTAATGGCACATGTATGTCACGTAAATATATGTATCTCAAATTTGATCTTACTCAGATAATTCATATCATCCTAGAATTATTATTGATGCTACTCTCACGCTCAAATGAAACCCATGAAAACATCTACTTTTTACAAATAAAAAATGGGGGAAAGTCCTGTGAGCAGAATCACTTGTTTACGGCCGTCGTGCGGACCATCTTTGATTAGCCGCAGCCTTCAGAAGGCAGTCAGCGGGAAAAACGCTAATGAGACGGCAGCCGAATGTCCGCTTGACGGGAGAAGTGTTAAAAGCAGTTCTCTGGAAACTTTGTATTTTAATCAATTATATGAATGCGATTGAAGAGCTTCATGAATTCAGAAAGTGGACAATTAATTAATTATATTCACTTTTATAAGCACAGTAGTAAATGAAACAAAGCAAGGACTTTTGGGATTGCTTTGTTGACATGCAGATATCGAGTATTAAGGATGTAGAACCTTAAATTAAGATCACCTTTCTATTGAGACCATCTCTATCATAAGAATATTCTTGTTGTCCCATGGCTTCCAGAAGGATACCATCTCTACTTGAGACAGCCTCAGCTCAGGGCAGATGCTGTTGTTTCTAATGGAATGAAATTAGAAGTTCATTGAAATGTTGCATTTCAGTCTATAAAAATATATTTTTAATTTGATACTACGTTGAAATTATGTCTTGCTTGTTTTGAGAAAATAAACGAGTGAATAAGTGAAAATGGTGACAAGCAGCACAAGGAGGCTGCTGCCAACGTTTATTTAAGAAAAAGTGATACAATTGTAAAATAAGTAAATATGATACTACACATACCAAAACACTTAATTAAGCTTACTCTAACAATCAAAATAAAAAGAAACATTCATACACTACAATGACTATAAACCTAAAAATGTACACTAAGAAGTTGGAGAAATAATTACTAACACCGTAGAAGCAAGTATCGAAACTTAATGTACTAACTTATTAGCACAACCAAAAATTTTTAAGGGTGGAGGTGGGGAAGTGGAAGGGAAAGATTTGACTAAAAACACCAACAAATGGGGCAAGTTACACAACATGCACAATGGCGGATGATGTGCATTTAGATGAATCTATAGAAACGTATTGAATTCCTAGACGACCGTTTAGTCGTAGTAAACTACGGGATATACAATAATAAATAAAAGATGCGACATAACAGGGTTAACAACCACAAATAGGTCACAAACCACCAAATGTAAACTGCACTTTGTACAAATTAAAAAGTAATTTTTGTACACAAAAATTCGGATTACTTTGACCAAATTGCCAAAATGTCATCATCTAAAAAGAAGAATATTTGAAAGCTTGAAATACATGTGAGCATCAACCAAAGAGTCTAGAAATAGCGATATGAAGATATGAATAATCTAGACGAACAGTAAGACGCCGACTGTATAGTAAGGGTGTTTCTGTAGGCGGGTTGGCAGAATATAATCATCAAATATGAGAGGACCTGCTACAGCTCAAATCATAAATCTAGCAAACAGGGCTCGCAGAATGCTCATGAAAAGAATGCTAAGAGCTTTTTTTCTAATTAGACATGTGATTGAAACATGAAAAATTGAAATGACAAGAAAGAATGTGTTATTAAACTCATAGTGGGATTTAGGCTAGAAGATCATGACAATCCCGCGTAAGTAGGGAGCAGTATGCTTGATATTACAGCAGCATTCGTGTTGAAACTCGTCGTTTTTGCCTTTGGATGTGCAACGCACTTGAAAATCACCAACTGGAGAAATCATATTTAGTATAATATGGAGTACAGACTCGCCATAAGTACAATTATAACCTCTCTATAGGCCCACTGACGGATGAGCATTCAATACAGAAGTGGTCTTATTTTATGGGGTTTCAATGTGTCTTTTTAGTTGATTTTGCGACGGAACAAGAGCATGCCTTTTCATTGTAGAGATGTACTATTTATGGAAGTGGATGTTATAAATATGCTGTAATTCAACTTATCCGCTAATAATGCCAATATCCTTATTGCAGGTTCAACAGGAGCCATGACAGACCACCACGACTCATAAACTGACAGCCAGCACGACAAAGACAGCGACAGAGATGACATCAGCGACAGGCTACGACAACCACAGTCTGCTAGAAGATGTAATTCCCACGGTGACCATAGCCTCGGACACCCCACTGCCCGCCAGCTCTGGACACATGAGGGACAGCCCCACCGCATACGAAATGACCGACATCTCGCACATGACCCACACAGGTCAGTAAGTGACCACTTTCTCATACCTTTTACTTTTACTATTTTCTCTGCCAAAATTAGATTTTACATGCTATGTTTCAAGTAGTTCTAGTAGTTTTAGTAAACATCCATATTCATTGATGAAACTTAGTGCACAAAATGGGGGTTTTCTAATTATATTATAAAGATTCAGATAATGGCCAAATTAGCGTTAGGGCAACAAGTTTCTCCCATTTTATAACGTTTCTCTTTATGTGTACCAATCTCGATGGCATAACGTGGCATAACGTTTGTTGATGTTCAGCAAACATTAAAACCAGCAGATTGATAAGTAAAATGTCTATGTTGAATATAAGATCATTGCGGGCGTGCTATATAATAGGACATAAAACTTTCCCGATAATGCACTATTTATCTACTTGTAGATGTTTATTTCAATTTCGATTTGATATTCATTTTCATCCTGTAAAAGTAGCGATGGGAGGGACATTTTCTATATTGAATTATATATGATGACATACATTTTATATTGAACCAATCTTGTTTGTGTAAAAAAATAGAAGCCTTTGTTGTGCTGATTTTTGGTTAAAATTAGAGCAGATATATTAACATTGGACGTGTAGCAGACTTTTACTAAACATGGGTACAGGCCGTGGTTCTACAAATGGCTTGTTGCAAAATAGATTTAATTTCTACATTCAATTACTTTTTTGTGCGTGTGTGAATAGGTGCTTTCGTGAAATTAGACCACTTAACTATTGTCAACAATTAGTACCAGTATGCCCCATATGCTGTTATTACATGTGACATGTCTACGAGGTACATTGCATAGCAATATAAACATTTCAATCTTTTGCATAGCAAAAATCAATATAACTAATGTTTTAGTGTAATATCAACATTAAAGATTCCACTCATCAAGCCAAAAGTAGACTCTACACTAAAATGACTTTTCACAAAGGCCTAGACAAACACGCACTATACGTACTCGCGTGTACACCCTTGCTAGTTCCCCGGCCATCTTGAAACCAAGAAGATGCCAATAGCCAATGTAACATTTTCTGAATGGAACCAAATAAGCAGAAGCGTAACACCGTCGATAACCATCAATTAGTCAATAGCATATGAGAGTTTGATCCGTACAACTCAGGTGCATTTCAATATTATTGTGCACAGGGCAATCATCACGTTGACGGCAGTGACATACTGCTAGATACGTGGACGATATTGAGTGAGATAACAGACGGCAGTCCGTGCATAGAGACACCAGCTGTGCAGTGTGCAAGATGCGACATTAGTTTACATCAAAACATGTATTGAATGTTGACATGACAGTTGTAAGTGTCTTTCTATTCTTTTGTATCCTCTGCATGGACTCGTTCTGATGACTGGTAATATTGTGGTATCGTGTGGTATTATGCTATAGTTGGTGCCCCTGTCTTATAATTGATTGGGTATCGGTAGTCGCTAAGAACATAGAGGACCTGTTACCGTAGATCATCATTGATATATATTAGCTAGCCTGACCAGCACTGGTAGTCACCACTAGAGTTCATGCATTGTATCATGGTATAAACGCTCACCCAGCAAAACTAGGGGCACATCACTTTAGTTCTTTACCCTGCCATATACATGATATTGCCACAGAACTGGGGTGTAAACACTACGATCTCGATAAATGCCTTGGCCAGTCGTACATTCATTGTCACAAGCTTTTTCGCTCTTGTTTCTTTTTTCTCACAATCACCAACAATAAGCAGCAAACATAAAATTGACTATTACAGCACTCTTTTGACTGGGTGGGCTAATGTTATAATTAACGTGTAATCTGATAGTGTACTATGTCTGTTTATCATGTTGCATCATATGTAAGTGCCTTTATTTGCATTTAATATGCTGTGGTCGTCGTTGTCTTGCCTAATATAACGAGTAGTGTATGTAGGAGGCACTGGGGTGATAAGGCACATTACAGCATGCCTTCTAGGATGATAAGCCTAATACTGAAGACGACAGTCTTCCTTTTTAAATATACAAGGGTATACCAATTATTAGATACATTATGCCAATACTGTCAACTCGAAAGAGTTGTGGAACGTATATTATCACAGACAAGCACTATCCTTGAATTAACTATTTGAATATAACAATGAGTTATGACAATATTGCTTATATTTCCACAGCCATGGACATAACCGCCACGTATTCAACATAATTTAACTTTCAAACTACCATTCAGAGTAGATCCGTTTACAACACTCGGACTTCAATTCAAGAGAATACGGTATGACTTGCAATATACAGTGTGTAAAAATACGAGTGCGTTCATCACTACAATTCAATGGTTGTCGCTTTGTAAATAGTTGCCATGTTAAATTTCTTTGCGACCGGAATAATTTAAATATAGTTGGAAGACTGTCGAGGAGAACCATTAACCTCTAGTTATACCTCGATTTAATAAGATCACACCATCAGCATTTTTGGCAGCACGTGTCACTTCCGATTGCACCACTCAGCGCCATGTCCAGAGTGTGGGTCACTACCGGCCATAATTCTGTTTATCAATTTGATCATGTCCAAGACTAACATCCTTATAGGGCCCTTGGCCACAGCTTGATCCCCACCCCCACCCTTCACGGGTATACGGGGTGGATCCCCCAGTGTATACGGGGTGGATCCCCCACTGTCATGTCTTGTAGGAAAGGCGCTGTCCAAACGCCAAATCAAGTCAGCCGTAAGACAACACGTCAAAGTGTCCTCTCCATACAATTAGCAGATTGCCCAACAAGCACAGAACATGTGGTCGGCATTCAGCAAATTACATATACTAACGGTACCAGTCAGCCATACGCGAATTTTGAAGAGTTCTTAGCGTAATTGGAGACAAGAAATACTGGACAACCTTTGTCCCGTCTCAAACAACCAAATGGCTATTCACTGGCAAATTCAGGTTTCGGCCAAGGGAGGCAAGCGATTGATTTAATTGGTTTTGCACGTACAAAGACTCGCGGACAAGCATAAAAAACTACAGTAGCATGCTGGTGCCAGTTTCCACTATCGGACTGTAGCATATTTTTGTGTTTCCAATCAATAATCTGTCTCATCTAATCACTTTACACGGTACATCAGTGGTCGCCCGAGCGTCCGGGGACGTCACAATGATTGCATGGTCAAGGCCACGTCATTCGTGCAAGTGTTGTAGATTTTAGGAAGTATGTTGTAGCTATGCCCCATACAATAGTCTTTGTGTAATACAAGATAATGTGTAGAATTGGATTGTATGACATGGGTGCTACGTGTAGGTAAAGGATGTTGTGGGCATACTATATGGCATGTCCAAGGTCAGCATAAAATCACCAATACCGTAAAATGTAAAATGGGCTTATGCAAATGCAGCAGCGTTGTGTGAATATGAAAAAAAATGATAGGGAGCAATAATAGAACTGCTTGAGGACATGATGGTCATCCACCACATCTATCACTTGTACTGATCGCGTACTTTAACTTCTAGCCAATCCACACACCAAACACCATCAGCCTATTACAAACACTGTTGGAATATGCCGCTGGTCACTAAATATCATACCTCAGAGATGCTTGATTGCTGATACAACGCAGATATTAAAGTACAGGCTGTCATGATCATATGGGGATATTAAATAGGCTGTGAATGGAGCAAGGTCTTGCAAGGTAAGGGTTAGGATAGAATGTGTGTATCTGTTGTGGGACAGATGAAATAATATGACATTGGCCTTTGTATTATATATTCACGTAGTAGAGTGGAATCCAATTTGAGACCCATGCATTAGTTTCATAATGATGGAAGAAGATGAAGAGTATTTAGGTTCTTATTTTCATTATTTATCTATGTGTTTATTGGAGAAACGAAGGGCATGTATAATTATGTCATAAGCAATAGCTATACAAAGAGTATGGGATAAAACTTAAAATACTTCAGCAGTGTAATGGCGTGTTCTTGGATTTCAGCACCCACCAAGTTTTTAAGTTGTAACAGTCGCAATTGCAAACTTGCATGCTTGCAGGACGTAAGTGTTTCACAGTTTTCTGTAACTCAAACATAATATTTTCTAGCATTTGTTTTTTAGTTTCACTTCTCGTTTTAGTTAGTTTTTTTTCTAAACGAAGAAGGGGACTAAATGATTAATTTCGCCTTTGTGTTTCAGTTATTTGGGTATATTGTACATATACATGTACATGTATGTCCATCAACACTTTACATGGTGGGTCTATACTAGCCACCAGACCGGTAACTACATGTACACGTATTACATATGCAGTTTGATCAGAACTATGAACAACTGCAACCAGTTAGTGATGAAATTTCACACCACCCACCACTAGCCGGGAAGAGGATTCGAAGTGACGGTTTTTTTCTGGTTACGAAAGCAGCTCCGAATCTGTTCACTAACAACAGTAAGTGTGGCCACAACCTTACAATTGACGGGTGCCAAATTGGTAGATTGAATTAATGTAGCCGGTCGCTTGGAGGTCATTTCACATTTGATTATTATATTAGTGGACATCGGGAAGTCAGTCTCTATTGGATTTCGAGGATGGTAATTTTCAATTAATTCGTACGGTACAAGTAGGATACAGGGATACATAATTATATAGTTCAAGCTGCTCTTTGAACTCTGTTTCACATCATCAATCAATCGGTCGATCAATCAATCATTCAATCAATCAATCAATCAACTATCAAACTAACAAAACAATCAACCATCAAGCAATGAAATATATTAACACTTTAATAAAAGTGCAATTTTCTAGTGTGGTAAATCAATCAATCATCATGCTTTGTTTTATTTTTTTATTAATCCAGTTTTTATATAATTAGATTAATTAGTAAGCCGTTTAGATATGCAAATAGACGCTATGACGTCACATTTGAACTCATGACCTATTGTTCATTAAAAGATGCACAATTAACATGCGCCCATGGCATGCGCATGGCTGCTACCGGCAAAAACACTTTGAAGATGATCATTTTTTTGTTAAATAACACGACTAATTCTAAAGCTAGACACAGATGGTATACACCAATGGAATCCTTGTTGAAATCTTCTTCCGATACGTATATTGGATGCGGCAGTTCGACCGAACAATAGCATTTATTTTATCATCTCTCCACATGACTTTTGTTCATTTTTCTGTCACTCCGGCATGCACGCAACACCGGCCATGTTGTTTTGACAAAAATCGAGGGTCATTTTAAAAATCATTCGTATCACAACTTTTAACCCTTTTCACAACTTATTCAAGAGAGACATATAGTAGACCATACATCATCCATATTTTGTGCTAAAGATTGCATACACGCAGTATTCTTTTTTCATGTTTTTAGCTATTCCCAAGCGAACAAACAACTCGTCCACCTTTCTGTCTATCTATACTATAGGTGTCTTTACAAACTGTCTCGCATGTGGTCACTTTGGCTCGTAGTAACAAGATTTATCAGTCTTTTGCATGTATTTTCAGTCGATATCGACCTCCAGAACTGCCTTGTAAAAATATGTTGTATAAGGACTGTCTCATCTTGCCACAGCAAGGCATTATCTATCTTCATTTCTCTCGGTTGCTCTTCGTTCTCCTTGATAGAATGAGAGCGAGAGACCACCTTTTCAGATGAAAGATGGGACTGTCTATACTGCTACGGATTCCGTATATGGACTAGTTTTGACCCACTTCAAATATGTTCATGAATATAGCACACCTGCTACTTCTAGGAAAAAGCTATTGATTTTATTAAACTACTAAGAAAAGCTCAAAAATCAATGAACATCAAAGAGATCGCACAGAACAGGGTGCGTATCAGTCATACGGCCGACGTAACTGTAGTGCAGAAGTCCGACCATAGGCACCGTGCAGACATGTAAACAAAGGGGCGGAGCTTGTGACGTCATGGTGTATTTGCATACTTAATTAATATGTTAATTATAAAAGTTCCAGTGATTATTAAATTACTAGATTTAAGGATGCCAGAGCATTGTATATGTGGAGTAATTCTACAAAATTTCAAGACATTTGGTCGAGACGTTTGAAAGTTATAGGGATACATGTCCCAGTTAAACATAAGACAATTTGGCTGGCCGTTCACGCCTGAGCGTCATACATACGCATCCGGTCAAAAAGTCAAAGATGGCGGTAATTGCAGTCATTTTTCAAGATAAATGGTCTGTATATTTTAACATATCATGTGTAGGTCGTGTTTTGATAGTGATAAAGAATGAGAAATATCTTCCCAACAATACTCAATTTATTTGAATATGCAGTTCACTGACACAAATAATTTATGAGCCGGGATTCCATTCTGGTACCCGATTTGACTAGCTAATTGCCCTTAATAATTGTTAAAAAGATGTCGTGGAACATATGCCACCGACTGTTACCCAGTATATCAATATATCAAACAACCATATACATAAACTAGCTGACATAAACCACAACAACCAGCCAATGAGTCATTCCTATGCTAAGTCAAAGGCGGGAATAAAAATAAAAAAATAGCTGAATTTTCAAGAAACAATAAATTGTTTTAGCCATAAATCCGTCAGCGTGCACACCAAGTGGCAGTTGTAAATGAGCTCAATTAATCGCTCCTTGATGAGTGTTTGATGTGGCTAATGGTCACCCAGTTGCCCAACTGTTGCCTAGCGACTACCCTCTCGTGGTCATTGGAATGTTCGAGGGATGACCACTTGGCCATGATGGTCTAGTTCTGTGATTGTGGTTTCATAAGTTTCATAGTGCCATGTCACCTGGATGGCCTACTTGTTGGGCGGTTTATATTCTACTATTGACATTATGCTTAAGTGCATGGGTGTAACCCAATAACCATATAAAAATAGCAATTGGTAAATGTACTTGTACGCACACCACAACATTTTATTAATCTTTAGGTTATGGCAATCAGTGTGTACTTGTACGAGAATCTGTTTTCTCAACTTACATGAAAACAAAACCTCAAAATCATATTTCAATCTCTGCAAAGTACGTTCTTACATAGTCCAACATTATTAAATCTTAACTTGCAAGGGAGTGGAATTGCAAGGCTGGGGCCCGCTTAACAATATCTCCTCATCAAATTGTCTCATTCAATTCATACTGAGGGCGCCCTTCTATCAAGGTCCATATAACTTTGGTTAACATGAGGCGCTTGCGCGGCTTTTGTAAGCTTTTCTTTGATGCCATTAGCCACGCTTTTAAACTAACTTACTTCTGCAGAAATCGCGTTTGTGGATTTGCAGACGATTTTTGAGAGGCGCATTATGACATGTTTCTGCATTTCCTGGAAAATAGGCCGCTTCTCTGTGAAATATGTATTTATAAACGCTATACAGTTTTACAGTGATTGCAAATTGGACTAAAGCCCGTCTAGGTAAATTGTATATATCCAAATGCAGCGGTCTAAGTTATTTAAACGTATATTCAACCCTCCAATGAAAATCTTAATGCCGGAAAAACTTTATTATTGCTGAATTTAGACAGTATCCCCCATCGCTTTAAATTTCAACAATGTATTCTTTGCATTCGCTTAAACTTCTAGGATATAAGACAAATATTAAAAAAACATAAATCTGGCATGACTGTGTCCATTAGTCCTCCCCTTATTGCCCTCATTTCAAGTATATCCGACTTTACATGGTTCACCCCACTGGCATATTGTAAACCAGTGTATCTGATCTTGTAACTCATAAGAAAAAACACTGCGGGGTGTTTGAGATATGACCGAGCTGAGTTTTTGATGGCTAAAGCAGCCGGAAATAATTGGACTTCCAGAACTACGGGCCCCTGGATGCATGTGTGCACTTACTGCATTGAGATCAACGCTGTGACATTTAGAGTTTGATACTTTTAAGCTAGGGGCACAACCGACCACACGGACATCTTGGAAGTACGGTATTCAGGGGGCACGTCCCCCTTTTCCCATCAAAATATTTCATTCTATCATTCCGTGCAAAAATCACCGCCAATAACCCACGCTGATTGGTCAATCTCCGTGCTCAATTTTGCGATGGAAAACACGCTCCCCCAAAAAACCACAGCGTTAGTCTAAACTCCTCACAATATCAATACAGCCGCTGACGTAGTAAGGCGTGTTTCGTTGTTGCCGAGAGCAACAGTTTAGACTAACGCCGCCGCGCGCTCAAAACTGTAGGAATTGACGTCTCCGCGCGCTCAAAACAAACGAAATTGACTTGAATGTTGAATGTTATAATATGATTTATTTTAAAATAAAATGGATTTTAGTCATGATAGAATGGTGATTGACCACTCGATTGTCGTGTCAATCGCAAAATTGAGCACGCTGACGTCTGATTTACCCTCACTTCGTTCCTCAATTTTGCGATTGACACTCCAATCTCTGGGTCAATTCCTACATTTTCATAGGGTTTTTACACATCCGCCATCGATCGCGCACACGAAACCCATAAAATCCCTCAATTGCCCCCCATGCCTTTTTTTAAGAAAAATGGATCTGCCATTGTCTACAGCAGGTAATGACGTAATGACTAAAGAACAGTGTCCGTACAGCCTATCTTTGGCCAGGACACTGCTGAATAGGCCGTATTAGGCTTTCTCTGCTGTACCCGTACTGTTTATAACGTAACTTAGCCACAGAACTTATATTACGTGAGACGTGAAACAGCCGTGCGGCAGCTTTAGTGGTGGATGCAAAATGTTGAAAGATGCAAATTCGTTTGTGAGCTATGCATAAGTACGATCAACTACAATTGTTGACGAGGATGAGGTATGTCAGCATGAGCGCGCAATACTGTACACGTTCTGTGAATAATGTATATACCCACATTATAATTAGAGCTTGCGTGCTCACAAAACATATATCATCATAAAGAATCATAAAAATCGGCACTTTGCGGTGTAAAATACCTGCTCTGTGTTGTAGCTTCAGGATGAGTCCGTGCAAAATATGGCCGATATTGTGAAATTTATGAGCGGCTAGAGTTGGAAATTGAACATTGACACACCATTTAGGGTTTGATGGGGTAGACAAGGTTTAATTGAGTTCACATTACTGTAATACATTGCGGTGTGCTCTTATAAATCTTAGGTGGAACAACTTTGAACAAAAATCTATTGGAATATGCATTTTGCATTCATGATATAAGAAAGAGCATGTGTTTTCTATGCTTATCGATAAACTATACGCACCGGTATAATATATGTAGAATCAATTTATATGGATACGAATATTATTAATACAATTCATATTGATATGTTGATGTACAGCATTTATTAGCTAATTTTTGTCAGAGAACATTTTCCTTAAATATATTGGTCTTAATAGGTTTTATTGCATTCATTTATTCACCATATATCCCAAAAGATTGGTTGGTGTTCATGTCAACATTATCATATAATATGTCTGTGGATGAACACTAACAGATTTGATATAATGTGCCTACCATTAATCAAGCTTTATACATTCATAGACACTGAAACATCTTAACACTAGCTGCATAGCCTAATGGACCAGTTGCCACCACAAACTTGTCCCCAGCAGCATGAATATTCCACACATAATGTCCCTTTTGGATCCTGAGCTGCTCCCGATCCATGGAGGTGAGCAGCACCCCTTGCCAGCTGTAGATGTGGACACTTGCAGGGTCGTCTGACGCCACGTAGATGTGGTCACGGCTGCATGAGACGGCATAACATGCACAGGGTAAAAACTGCAGGTGGCAGGTGTGGAGGAGGCTGTTGGTGCCGTTATGGATCATAAGGATCTTGTTATCTCTATCTACAACTGCCGTCTCCTCATTGTCCGGGTTCTTACATACAGAAAGCCACCTGCTCCACGTGATGCCATCAGGTGGCCTCAGGATCTTCTTCATCTGCTTCTTTTCTAGATCAACTATTTGCACTAATCCGTCTGTTAAAAATGCCACCCACAGCTTGGAATAGGCACCAATCATGTAGCCGTAGTTTTTGTCTATTGTGTTAGTTACGTTGAGGTCACTGTTTAGGATATATGTTGGTCCACTGTCCCAGTTCCAGAGTAAGATGCATCCATCACTCAGTATATATTTAATACAGTCATATGTTATGCCCTCTGGTAAATTCTCTTCGGTAACACATGCAATGTTGGTCTTTGTATCAAGCTTTTGGAGTTTTGTTTCATCTGTATACGCAACAACTACTTCAGTCACCGTTAATCCAACTGCCATGAAACTTGGACGAGTTAAACTGGAACTACACAAAAACGTAATAACAGGGTTCTCTGGAAAGAAAAATCTTTCCATTCTTGGAAGCGTCAGCTCTCGTGGTGTCAACTCACCCATAACCATTGTCACTTCATTGGTTAATGACCCTACACTTACTGACCACTTGCTTGGAGGCCAGAAAGATGAGCGTTTGAACTGTTCTATCGCAGAGTTCAATGCAGAGAGTGAATTGCTCACTTCTTCTACCAGTCCTTTATTCTGCATAATAGTAACTTCCCGTAAGTTAACTTTTATTCGTTGTGTTTTTACTTTCTGTTTAGCTTCACGAATTTGGCCCATCAATACTTTGAATTCTTTGTCAATAGTGTTATTTGTGTCTGAATACCACTTATTGGCATCCTGGACAACAGTGTCCAATCTGATCTTAGTTTGGTTTTTGAGTCCATCTCTGGAAGAGACTAGGTTCTTTTCAAGCTCTTCAAACCTTTTTTCACTCTCTGTGCACATTGCGTCCACTATTTTCGTAATATCCATTATCCCTGTGTTCAGCTCTTCAGCTACAGCTTTCAACTGTCGAATGTTGTGATGTTTATGTTCACTTTTATTCAAGTTTACAATGCAATCATGGCAAAGTGGGACTCTACAATTATCACAACAGAAGTCACACTTATTGTCTGGGTGTAAAGCACATAGCGTCGGCTTTGTGGGTCTCCAATTGTCTGTCTTTTCCGGAACGTGGTTTAAAAGATTTAGCACCACGAAACTGGTCGGTAGAGACTCTATGCCTTCACTAGGTACTGGGAATTCTTGGCGACATGTAGGACATGCAATGATTTCATCCATCTTGACTGTATTTAACATTTGCAGACAGCCCAGGCAAAAATTATGAAGGCAGGGCAATGACTTTGGCACATGATCACATTCGTTAAATCTTTCATAGCAAACGGCACAGCTTACTAAGTCCACTAAATGTGGATGTGATGGATCCTCCATTTTGAGTGTAATATCTCCTGCGTCTGTGTATGTCCTCTATAACCTGAATAGTGGCAATATACCCCGAAAACTGATATAAATGTTTACTCAGCAGATCAAAATCATGTTGAAACATGTATCAAGGTAAACATGTCTGCAGTGAAGTGTCCATCCTATTTTTAATGAAGACGATCTTGTTTAAGCAAAGTGATGGAACTGTAGCAGATCCGCGAATACAGGAATGGAATAGTGATTATTATGTGAACGTTTAACATAATATAGGATGCGCGCAAACACTATAGTACCAACCACAGACAGCCAGTCTCCCAGGAATAATCAATCACAAGTATCACCAGCTCCGATCAATAGGCCGTTCTTGGAATTTCAAAGGGAAAAGAAAAAGGGGTGTATATAGGACGAGTCAGGGTGTGCATAGGGCGTTAATACGAGAGAGGCGTTTATTGATTGAAAATTTTGTACAACACGGAGACAGCTACCACTATTTGGACAGATACTGAGGCAGAGACTACAAAACATGGACATACAATTTTGAAAACTATTGTTACTATTTGTGTTGTTTGGAACTTTTAAGCACAATCAGCACAATCTCCCATCAAGACCACCTGTATAAAGAGACAACCTCTACAACAAGACCTAAACAAATTGACCCTCATGCACATCTCGGAAGACGCTGCCTCAGTTGAGACCGGTTGAAACCAGACCCTGGGACGTTCGTACTAGATATGTCCTACAGACTACACATTGTAAGGAAAGCTTGTAATATGACAGGACAGCCTATCACCACCCGCTCTCTTCTCTTCTCATGCTTGATGAATGTCCGTATTCCCTTCCCCTTTGTAAATTGTCTGTGTTGTAAATGTGGCGGAGACACGAATGCTGATTAATTTTGGTGGTGAGATAGAGAGATATGGGTTGACGCTCTGGCGTGATAAGTCACTCGATAATATATTGAGGCACATTTGTTAAATCACGTGTCAAACGACAAAAATAGATTAACGCTAAAAGATTAATTTTGTTAATTTTATGATAGTACAGTTCATCGATTTGTTTACGATGTGTTTGTTTATAACAAGAAGAAAGTTTATTCTCAAGCGTGAGCACATTCAAAAACTCATATTCGTCAAAAAACTTATTTGTTGATTTAAATGTGTTCATTATTTGATTTATTTTAATACATAAGAGATTGTGTGTGTGTGATACAATGCATGTTTCGTTCTGTCTATCGATATTCAGATATCCACAGTAGGCCTACCTGTAATGCCATGCACATTATGGAAATAGGAGAACATGATATGATGTCATTGTAGAAGTTCGTCCATAGTTGATTACAATACTCAGGGCCGTCAGAAGGGGATTGTGGTGGGGTGGGAACTTATCACTTATATTTGAACTTAAAACCCGCTTTACACTATAGCGAATTCCACCTACGTAGCTCTACGTGCAGTGGCGAACAGGCAAATTCGTCAGGAAATTTTGAACATGTTCAAAATTCGTTGACGAATTTACTGGTTGGTTTAGGTTCGTTAAAAATAGTTATGCTGCGTCTGTGATTCGCAGAACATTCGCACATACAAGTAACACTTCGTTTGCCTCAGCAACTTGTCGTACCATACATTTTTACTACGTTCAATGCCGCCACAATACGCCCAAGTTGACGACGTGACATAATGCGTACAGATGCGTTGCACGGGTTCGCCCATGATCGCTCTAGTGTAAAGCGGGTTTAAGTGACACTTTTAAAAATCTCTTATCCCTCTGTCCTTGCAGACCAGCATCCTGCCGTGCCGTATTCCCCGATCCAGCAGGGCGCCGAGTGTGACGACGTGGAGGACAACCCTGAAGACGAGGTCAGTCGGCTTCAGTTCACTTCATTCTACTGAGATATTTTCTGGAAAGTCTGTAAAGATTTGAATGACCATGGTCTCAAACCTGAAGACAAGGTCAATAGGCTTCAGTTAACATGCTTCTACTGAGACAATTTCTGGAAAGCCTGTAAATGTTTGAATGACCACGGACTGAAACTCACAAACGCTCTTTCTAGCCTTCAGACCAGTCCATTACAAGTACATGTAGGTCGGGTGCTGGTCAGGCGTGTTAATCTTTGCACTAATCATCCCAGACACATAGGGACTCGGGGAGGCTTCTTATATTCGGCCAATTTACTGATCTCTTTCAGGACTAGGCTTTTCCCACTTGGCCATGCCATTAGACGTATCTTTTGCTTGACCCCAAAACCTTTCTAAGACGTAGTCGTGTACGGACCACTCGAGAGTGAGTTCACCGTGCCCTGGTCCACTTTTGTGACACTTCATGCATTTATGTGTCACAAAGATGTATTCGCAATTGACAATCATGCATTACACAAAAACTATCTTCTAAAGTAGATGGCCAGATGTATTTAGTCGTTTGTTTTCCTACTTCTCTTAAAGTCCTGTCTTTCCAATATATCCAAAATGAAATATCCAATACTAAGCTTGGACAATATTTAATGTTATAAAACTTTACAACTTCACTGTTATATAGGAGTTTCTATGTGAAAATGGCCCATAATCCAACTGAATTATTTTCTGTCAGGCTGTAGACATGGACGAGGAGCATCAGCAGGGGGCCACCTCCAGCCTGCTGGGCGGGGACTCCACCACGGGCACCGGCACCACGGAGAAAGAGAGCTCTAACCTCTCCGCAAACACCAACATGGAGAAGCCAGAGTATTTACTGTCACCCAACTCTATGAGCGAGAGCATGCAGAGCCTAGGCGATCAGAGTTTGAGATCGGGGAGTGGGTGGACCAAGCTACGCACAACGGTCAAGGTTAGAACAGTTTCTTTTCTGAACTATGGCTTATTGCAGTATTTATATCAACAGGATGTCTAACGGCATGCGGCGTTTAGGCGATCATAGCTTGTGGTCTCATAAAGCATGCACCATGGTACACATAGAATTTGAAGTATTAGAAGGAAACATATTCGAATGCAATGTGTTGCGAGAACACTAGAATTGATGCTATAAAAATTTTGAAGTACGTTGACTTAGCTTTCCGAATTGTGTGCAGTGCTTTCATTTAAGATTAATCAGAAAATTGCAAAACACAAACAAGACTGTCAAAATGCTGCATCTGATTTTATTAGAGTAACCAATGATGTGCATGTATGTGTACTGAACTAAGTTAAAACTTTAACTTCAAAATTTAATTGGCATTGACATGATAAAAGATATAAGAAACAATTTATTACCAAAGGAAAGTCTTGCTACGTGTGACGCCAATATCTTGATTCAGGTTGCAGGTGCAGTGAATGCAACAGGGAAGCGCCGGAGGAAGAACTCGACGCTAATGCGCCAGGACTCATTCCTGAAGCGATTCTCCACACGACATGGTGGTAGCACGCTCATGGACGCCGAGGACAACAAGGTAATTGACGTCGTAACTAGGTGGATAACTTTAATAGCTCTGCAACCAGTTCAGTGCCATGCGATTGAGATTTTAAAAAAACTTGAATTTTACTGCTGGGCTAGAAGATATTCCCCATCGCAAAAGCAGAGCAGTGGCATTCTCTTGTGTGAAAGAGTAGAATAGTACATGTAATGAACAGTGGGATGTATTTACATATCACAAAGCCAAGCTTAGCATGGCCAAATAGTCATAGTACTGCCGATTACAGCTATAGATGAACTGCATGAAACAAATATAATAAACACATATGTATCCACCATACATGTTACGGATATTGTGTCGTCTTGCTACAGGTCATCCACCGTGATCGTGTGCTAGCGGAGGAGCGCGAGCAGAAGGCGAAGTCCCGCTTCGTCATCAACCCGGACGAGAACTTCATGTTCGCCTGGCTCTGTGTGGTCACGCTGTCCGTCCTCTACAACCTGTGGACTTGTATAGCTCGCGAGGCCTTCCCCATCATACAGGTCAGTGGTTGTATTTTTGTCTAGTATAGTGTTAATGTGTAAAGAATGTGTAAATCAATTCTTATAATATGGGTTTTTTGTTGAAAAATCTTATATTATTTTTTTTTCAAAGACATACAGTACATTACAGTTACGTATGGATGTTGTCGATTGTCGTATTTAAGTATTTCTTGTAGTTGCCCAAAGTGGACTATGCCTATCACAGTGTATCTTTAAGTAGGCCATCATAGTTATGTGGCGTTTACAGTGTCATCTATAGAACATTTTTATTTATTTGTTATTCATTTACGAAAAATATATGAAGTACATTATTGTAGATCCAACAGATTTGCATGAGTGTGCAATTCTTATATCCTTACAAATCTTTTGGAATGTCTACCCATGCAGCCAGGGTTGATGAGAGTTGTTATACAAAACTATTCCAGACAGATGTCAGTGCATGTGAATGTTTATGCCACTTGTTTAATATTGCTTCATGGAGAAAAAAAAGTCGATAAATTATGACAATCTAATCTTGAAGAAAACGTCATTGATCTAATGCCTAGATCACTAATGAACATGACAGTGTATATATACCCCATCTGAATGCTGTCAGTTCCTATCAAACGTAATGAACTTACATGTAAATGTTCATGTACGTGTAGAGCAAATGCCTTTTATTCAGCCTTAATACAATTTGACGATTCCTTGGTCTAGAGAAACGCTATGGTTAAATGGAAGATCACACTAATGAATTCCATATCAAAACGATGTGTTCCTAATATAGCTATTGTCTGGGGTTTCTAAGCCCCGTAATTTAATAGAATGTGCGTGTTTGCTATCAACCTTGTAATGTGTAATAAGAAAAACAAAAACAAAACAAAAATAACACCAGCTATACGTTTAATCGATGCAGTATTCTATATAAGATTTGTAGATCAGTGTGATGATGACACGGATAAATAGGCACGCAAACTGCATAGTTATCACCCTATCCCAGGCTGCGTAATGACTGTATGGATGGCTGTGAGTGTCTATCTGCGACTTCATTTACATAAAATTATATTATATAATTATTTTATATTATACAGCGCCTTATCCTTCCTAATTTTGGGCACTTGGACAAATGTTGACTTATGTGTAAAAAGATGTATTAAATGGCTACATTTAGTGTTCTATAAAGTTACCCATTCATGAATATGTCTACACTTCAGCATTCTGTTCCAAACTGGTTAGAAGACATACTGGATCGCCATGCGTGACCTACATGACCTTATCAAAACATTCCAGTAAACAATTTTTTAGACGAATTATAATTGATTTAATATAAAAAAATGATAATCACAATATTAATACACTACTTTCCAGACTGGCTTTGACATATACTGGATGGCGACCGATGGTCTGTGTGACCTCGTCTACCTGCTGGACATCGGCATCCAGCTGCGGACCGGCTACCTGGAGCGAGGTCTCATTGTCACCAATTCGGGCAAGCTCGCCAAACACTACGTGTATTCGCGAAACTTCCTCATCGATGTGCTCTCGCTGCTACCACTTGACCTCATCCAGTTCTTCATTGGGATCCATCCATTGGTGCGATTTCCTCGGTTCCTCAAAGCGTACCGCTCGTATAGATTTGCCTACATGGTAGAGACGAGAACAGTGTACCCGAACATGTGGAGGGTAGCAAACTTGTCACACGTACTGTTCTTGGGCTGCCATTGGTTCGCAGCATTTTACTTTATGATCTCCAAGGCACAGGGATTTAAAGGAACATGGGGGTATCCCACTCCAGAAGGGGACCATGCGTCAGTGTATAGGATGTACTTGAAGTCGTTGTATTGGTCAACCCTGACACTGACCACAATTGGGGATCTGCCACCTCCAGATAACAATTGGGAGTAAGTATGATTTTTATAATATATAATTACATATAGGAATAAGAATGGTGGTGTATTATTAGAAATTAACATATGGGATTAATTTTCAACCTTGCAGTATGTATTATTCATAGTTTAAATGAGGATTGTAACTCTGGTTTATTTTAGCTAGATGCTTTTATTTTGGTTAGTGAAGTACTGGTAGTGGCCTTTTTTATAGGAATTTAAGAAAAAGGTTTTATAACGAGCATTACATAACAATTGAAGCTTCTAATATGGAGAGGATGTCAAGAAAACATAATACTTATTACGTAATGATAAATATTCCTAAAATGAGAGAAAATGCTATGTTTACCTGTGCAGGAAATAACAGTATAATCATGTTTAGATAATTTTCCCAACACATTTTAAGAAAACATGACACGCGTAATACAAATGTAAATATTAACATGACAGTGCATTGCCGTTTAATTAAAATGAGTGCCTTCCTATCACCCATCTGCATTTAATATACTGTGGAATTAAAAACTGTAAAACTAAAATATCTTCAACAATAATAACTTTCATAAAAGTTTGCAATATTCACACTTTCTAAACTTACACAAACAGTGTAATTCTAGTTCACTGTCCTTTCACTTCTGTTCATTGTCATATCAAGATTTGGTGGTGCCTTGACAATAGAAAAAACACATTTTGTGTAAAATTTAAATCAATAAATGAACAACTCTCTATCGAACACACCCGTGGAAATCCCGTGGAAAGCGTCTTCCACGTCTGGACCATATCCCAATCTGGACCATCGAAATTACAATGTAAAAGCAATTTCCTGTAAAAGCCTACATTGAGTATTTTTCAACAAAACCATTTGAATAGTCAGCCGAAACATGGTCTCCTACATCTGTCGATGATACCAATAATATCTGTCTTTGAGTTCGGTGATGGATGTTGGGGGAGGAGAGTACGCTGGGTTGTCACGTCCACAACAACTTTGCTCCGTATTCAAGACAACACGGTGGCACTCTAGACACGTTCGTGCGATAGCTTCATAGTCCCTGCATTTTCGGCCATCATGCTCATGTACCTCTATGTTGCATTTCACGCAAGTGTTTGCTATCACACTACAGTTCAGGCAGCTGCCACTTTTGATGTGTGTGTACACCTGTAGGGAAGAACCTTAAAGGGATGGATTGTGAACATACTATAAGTGGTGTCATTTTGTATATCTGCCTACTATTGTGGGAGCCACAGTGAATGTCAAACGTGATAACAGTGCGGAGTGGGAAAAGATCAATATTGAAGTGAGGCGGGAGTGGATAGAATAACAAACATCATAGCAGGAGCAGTGTAGTAGAGAGCAACCCAATTACGGGTCAGGACACAAACATGCATCATATGGTATCACTGCAGAGGTGACCAACCTCATCCCTAATTTACTTGGTTTGATCCCTCTTTGCAGTATAATTGCTGATGCCTACTGTAAATGAGACTACCGTGTAAAAAGCCTCTACAAAGCGACCACTGCAATACAAAGTTCGCGTACATTTGGCCTGGTTGTGGTCTTAAAGATACGTTCTATTGTTACAGAGATGTGAAACAATCAAGCAAGCCTCTACCTCATTGCTGACTTCTTTTACTTGGTACAATATGCATCCAGATTGGAACGCATCGGTGTCCTGCCAGTGCAAGAACAGGTGGGGATGTAAGATGTTGTTTTTCCTCAGCCACCAGTATGCCTTTGATATGGCCAAATCCGGACACTCCCCAAACACAAGGTTCATGCGCCGCAACTTGTCACATACTGAAGTATAGGAATAATCAGAGTATGCTATGCATTCATGGGCTATATAGAGGAGACTTCTAATGTGGATCGTTTGTAACAATACGTAATTTGACATCCATAATTAAACATCGGTTTCTGTGTTGAAACACGATTTCATTCACCAATCGCATTTGTATCTAATAAGTATTTACCTGCTAGAAAAGATGCCCATGAAGGACTACCAAACGTTATATCGTCTTCACTCAGTGGGTATGATTCTTGGTCCACAGGCCTTCGCTTGTCGCCAGGTGTAGTGCCGTGCATACCTGAGGTGTCTGGGCTTACGTCACGCCCATCATGGCTGCTAGCAGAACTACCACTCTCCACATCAGATCGATCATGGAAATCGTTTGCCGCGGTTTTATTAGACTCTCTTTTATTAGTAGGACCAATTTCAGTAGGACCAATTTTACTTGGTCTACTCCTATGGCTATTAAGGACGCTGGTCTTGTTGTTATTTATATCGCTTTTTCGCCCAACTACATGTAACGTTAATCTAGTAGTATCGAAAGCCCGTTCATATGATATGCCCTTGGACTCCATAGTCCTACATTTAAAAGGCCGCTTTTCAATAGGAATACTTTCAATAAGCGCACTGTCATGACCATTAGAGGTACTTTTCCATGGCCTGTGTTTATCAGAGCTCCTTCTCCAGTTAGCGTTATTTGAGCTGTCAGAATAGCATCTAGTTGTATCTGTGACTCGGCCGTTTGAATTGCAGTTGACATCATTAGGCCCACTTTTGTATGGTCCACTTTTAATTGGTCCATTTTCAATAAGAATACGGCCATAACTATGAGAGGTGCTTCTCCATGACTTGTCATTAGAATTCATCCAGTTATCGTTACTCGAGCCGTCTCTGTGTGATCTAAATGTACTGTTGACCCGATCATTTGTTCTACAGTAGGAATGGTCTGACCCATTTTTATATAGCCCATCGTCCATCTGCCCACTTTCATGATTATGATAGGTCTTTTTAATTGGCTTTTCATTTGCACAGCTGCTTCTCCAATTAGTACTATTTGATCCGGCACGATACAGTCTAATTGAGCCAAAGGCCCGGCTGTTATCCCGCGTGGACATCCTGATGTAAAGATCCTGGTTAAATCCTGACTAAATGCCACTTCTTTTATGACTGGCATAAGAAGGGGTCCTTCAACACATGGTATAGTAAACGGTGTAAAGTCCGATTGTAAATAAACGAGAGGCCAATTTATACTCAGGGAATACTAAAAGTATGGGACTGTTTTGTGTACAGGAACCTATATGTTAACGATTAAGCATAGTTTAGGGTCGTAAAAGTAGTGGTTCAAGGTATGAGTGACATAGAATTAGCCAAAATAACACAATACACCACTCACAAAATATTAAAGTTTACCTGAAGATGATAATAGTGCACTACTTATGTTTTTTTTTAAATACCTGCAAATCCAGTTACATGAGTTGTAAACATTGATGTCAAGCAATGGGGCACAGAAAATCCGCCTAATAAACATCAAGCTTGCATGACTCTAGACATCCAATTAAACTAAATATATTCTTTTTGGGATTACTTACTCTATCCGGCAGTCTATGATGATGTGACCAACTAAACGTAAGCAGTGAGACATTGATGGCTGGGTAAAGCCCTATTCTGTATAGTCTGGAATGTTATTCTTACCCTTACAATGTACAGTACAGCTGAAGATAACACATACGTGGTGGACAAGATGATTCAGGCTCTAAGCAGCACTTATGTATGTGAATACTTCCCCTTTGTTTATGACGAATGTGCGGTAATAGCATAAGTTAAATAATCTTGTCATATTTGCGCATGCATATAAATGTGCTCATACATGTAATTTACATAGGCAAACCCATATTGGCCTATGGTATCTACACTGGCACTGCCAGTTTACAATTATATGGTCACAGATTATATATAATCTTTGATGTGGTCACAGACTCTATTATAACATTGTGGAGGCATTATAGCCGGCATGTCCAGAGATATTAATAATAAGTTATTGTAAAAGTTTATAGCAAAGGAAAATCATTGTAGTTCTCACATTATCAAAATGGTGGATTTAATCAAATGGGTATGATTATCAACATGCTGTGAAAGATGCATTCCCTTCCCTCGCCCCAGAACACACAATAGAATGTTAATAGACATTGTGACATAACAATTTGTACGAGACAGACGAATGTCGCTACGTGTGACTCCCACCTCCTATGGACATATATTGCCATAAAGCTCACAAATATGAGACTCTTGGTAGCAGAAAGTACACCATAGAACATTGACACGATAGATGCGTAAAATACGTTCACAAAACAAGTTTTAAAATACATGTATTGTAATGTAGCTGTATCTGTTGACGTTGGTCTTGCTGTTGTTGTGTGCCACGTGGAGTCACTCCAACAAAGTCGGCAGTTTCTGAGTGCACGATGGTTAAACTTGGTTGGTTTGTGATCTAGTTGAAGAGTTTGTCTTGTGCTCGGTGTAAGCACTCTGTATCTAAGTGCACATTCCTAATAATGTTGATGTAACCTATTGAATTATGAATTTGAATACCATAAATCTAAACGTCAACAGAAAAACAGTTGAATCGAGAGACTATATGTCGCCATTTTGGCAGGGTAACTTTCGAGTTACCCCCACGGCCTTACCCCGTTGCAGATAAGCCTATAGACGCGACAGAAACAACAACAGCACACAATAAATCAACAGCGAGTTTTCTTCATTTGTCTTCTTTCCGTATGCAATTTCTGGCTTTGAAAACTATATCGCGTCGTGCGTCAAACAAAACCCTGCAGAGCTATAGTGCTGCACAGCACAACGTCCAATTGAAAGCACCTCTATACACATATATATATAGAGAGAGATCCTCTTTTGTAAGACCATTTCGTTGTCTAAAACCCCAAAAGGAGACCGCCATACACCCCTGTTAAAAGACCATCTCTCTATTAGGACCCCTATCAGCCTCCTGTCGGGCAACATAGATAGAGAGGTTGTTGCGTAATACTTAGGTTGTACTGAGTAATTGTCATACAAAAGTTTGCACTTGTATTTGCACTGCTAATATCTCCCATTGGAATGTACTGAGTTCTGTTCTGTTTTATGGTGGGTATTGAGCGAATCAGCCAATCAGGAATGCGAGTCATTTTTTTCATTTATCATCTGGCTATTTAGCTCATCTCTTATAGTATAGGCAGCATTGACTGTTTTGGTCAGGTGTTTTGAGCCCGGCAGTGTATTGTGTTAAAACATTCAACACAGACAACACAGCTTAAGCCGGTCTTGCATAAACAGAGCTTTGTCAAATATGCACCTACCACCCCCTGGGCCAGCCTCGCTGTATTGTCTGAGGGCGCAGTTTAATAAAGGGCTTAATCAATGTTAGTGGGTCACTATGTTGGTCTGATTGGAGTGGCGAGAGGCGGCTTTTGGGAGGGGCAAACTTCGTCACCCTGATGGTGGAGTCTGTGTGAATGGCTGTAGCTGTTGATTAGTTCATGGGTATCCACTCGTAATCACCAGACCACACTTAACTCTTGTTGCGAGACTTCGCCCCTCTCCCCCAACTGAGCGACCCCCCTTCCACTAGAGTGGTCGTATTCGTCTCCTTTCACTTCTCCTTTTTCATATGTGTTGTTACTATTCATTTTTGCCAATTGTGAGTTGACACTGTATTTGGTGCTTTTGTAATCACAAGAAATAACACGAAAAACAATCGCAGTCTGCCGTAATATTGTAATAAATGGGACTCATATTCACGGAGATCCTTTCCAAATTGAACACCTAATAAAGATATTATTTATTAGCTGATGACATCGCAATGAGTTGACTGCGCTCATATTCACATAGATTAATTTTACAGATTCCCTACTAACTGTCCATAGTTGTAATGATGAACATGAGTAGATATTATAGTGCAGCAATGAATACAATTTGAAAAAAACATTGCATCGTTTACCTTAAAATGAACTTATTATGCATCTAAATGCCTACCATGAGTTAGGCACAGCACACTGCATATGCTCTATACAATCCTCTATCCATATGCAATGAAGACAATTTGATAAAACATTGCATCGTTTACCTTAAAATGAACTTATTATGCATCTAAATGCCTACCATGAGTGAGGCACAGCACACTGCATATGCTCTATCCATACCATGCAATGTCCAGCATGAATGATGACCCAGTGATTCTGATTGAGTGCAATGTGAATGTCATTGGGGTGGGGAGTACCATCAGCAGTTACCAAAACGGACATTCCAAAGACAGGTAAAAGTCGAATTACATGTCATGCAGCATGTCTCAATGCTAGGATACATAACAAAAATGATATTTATGGGATTATTGCATGTCTCATTAAGGTGGCTTTGTGCCAGTCAAACCAGTTGTTAGAGGAGCTTTTGCACATAATCTAATTTTTGCAGTGGTGGGTGGGTTTGGAGGATTAGGTTTTCTTCATTATAATCAGGATTTTGTTCAGAGCACTTTGACATAATGAAAGTGTCGCTTTGACCTCTGTATGCATGTGTAAAGTCGCAAGAGATGCTGTTGTAGAGAACAGGCCGTGATACATGTGTATTTGTTGTATGGCTAAATTATTCTTTATTTATGGAATTCTAAAACATAAAATAACTCTCTAAAATACAACATAATAGACTAAACTAGATATCAAAATGAGACCTGCATCTGTAATGTCCAAAATAAAACAACTTGCATATGGTTGCATGACTTTTATACTAATATTGTTTGAACTTAAGCTTGTGCAATCCAATGATTAGCACACAAGCGTGTTCTCAAAAATGAAACTCAATCAGCTAGTTGATTGTCTGAAGCTCACATTATGATTGGTCTACTTTGAATTGACATTAGTCCAATGGAATCTCACTTTTTGGACCATCAAGCGGATGGAAAAAGTTGTCTGTTAAAAGAGGTGGTATATCTATAGAGGTTCGTGATGGTCCTGTGATATTTTTCTAATATAGGGGTCAGGCCTGAAATAAAATTGTCGTATTGTAAATGTGGTATCTTTATAGTGGTTGCACTATACCCTACCTTACGTCAACAATGTCCTTGTTTCACTGCAAAAATGTACATAATTAGTATTATTAATTTTCTTCACAGCACGACATTGTTACATATTAAGCAACAGACGACATCAATCTCCTTTTCGTGAATCAAATATTCATACAAGGGAAATAAACATGCGCTCGAAAAGTAGATATTTACATTGCAATATACCCAGTTACAAGAAGATATACATGTATTCACCAAGTGATAAATGATGCATGAGTTTTCTTTGATACTGGGTCGAATATCAAGGACTTGGATTTCCTCTAATTTGATAGGGGTAAATGATGGTTCTACTGTACAGAGATTGTTTAATCATTAATGGTAAGGTAACTTGATTCACCATGCACATCATCAACACCATAAAGTCGACTCATGCGTGCATAGATGTCGCAACCCAAACAAAAGCAATGAATTGGGATTCATCCGTATACAAAGAATTCCGTGGGTCACTGATGAGAATGCATATCTCTCATCCTTTATAGATTACATCATGTATTATTATATGGGGTGGATGGGGACGAGAACGTTGTGGATTCAGGACCCATTTGGGATGGTGTTGTGTGGCGAACAAGACCCCCGCCCCTCACCCCCTCCCATCACCCCTCCTCGGAGAACTAGATGCTCACTGCTCCCAGCCAACTAAATGTTAAACATACCCATAGGTGACATTTTCACCAAACCAATGTGTACACAAATAGCAAAATATTCGATTAGTACTGGTTCACAGCTTTGTATCTAAACTGGTAGTCAAGTTTCTATAAATATTCCTTTTTAAACACACATAAAACTCCCACTTTTAAGACATGCGCATATAAAAAAAATCCAACTGCACTTTAAAAAAAAACATACCATCACAACACGCACTAGTTTATATATGTAAGCTGGCAATCAAGCCTGCATTTCCCGGGTTTCCTCGCCCAAATCACGCGCTGTGTCATATAATGGGCGTGATTTCCGGGACGCCAGCGAGGCAGCTGCACACGGCAGCACAGACACGTGGTGTTATAGTAGGATGGGTGTATGCATGGGCTAATGGTTAAAGTTCGTGAACCTTTTAGTGTGTTTTGCACCAAATGTATGTTTTGAATAATATTGTCAACGCCTATTTCTAACATGTTAGATTAACTCAGCTAAAAAATGACGTATTGTTGAATATATTATGATGATTTTATGACATTTTGACTTCTGGGGGCTGTGGCCATCTTGGCTGCCAATTCGGGGGAAAATGCTCAAGGTTTAAAAGTTTACAAACAAGCTAATTTTGTTCAGAGACCCCACATACTATAAGAATCTGAAGAAAAAACTCCATAGGAATCACAATTTCTATGTTGGCTAATGTAAATGGAATATATGGGGCTGCCGAGTGAAGTAATTGCAGTAATTATTTCCCCTCAATTTAAAATTCACACTCACACTTTTATCTTGGTGTTACAGTAGCTAACAAATTACAATATTGGGTAATTATTTCTGAAATCTTATAATTTGACAGAAAAAGGGGGATAGTCAATACAATATCAGTGCTTTGCAAACAGTTGGTTCGTGGTTAATTCACGATTTCCTTCATATATCGGTTGCTTGAACTGTATCTGACCAATTGGTAGTCACCACTGTCCAGCGTGAAATGGATTCCAACATTTTCTCTTTCCTATACCTTTAACAAACACATTTCTACTGCGATAGACATACCTGTAGCTGAAGACAAGTTTTACAGCCCTTCACTTCCATTTAACTACAGTAGATGGTCCTGTTTAAAATAGTTGATGTTTGTTGGGAAACATGTACTAGTATAGATTTAATTTTGTGGTTTTGTATTTTTAGTTACATGTATATTCTCTACATTGTGCAGTTGCACATCCAGGTTTTCCGAATTAGATATGTACGTGTATGTGTTTCGATAATATCAGTAAATCATGTAAACGAGGTTGTCAACCCCATTTGGCACATCTATGTTAGTATATACAAAACAATATACAAGTTAGTACTAAGGAAGGTAGAATTTGTAGAATAGAAGAGGTAAGTAAATGAAGAAATTTTACATGAATTGTAGTGTAGTAGAGAATTGCGTCTTATTTTAAATATAATTTGAATGAAAGCGTTCGGTTTGTGAAATTACTATGTTTTTTACTAGCATACTGTAAATAGTTTGATTAATATGTATACATTCTGTAAAAAGTAGTTTATGTATGTGAGTTGTGAGTTCTAAGATGTGTGTTTAAAATTTGTACCCTAAAATATATAATCCATAGTACAGCGACTTCATGGCTTCATTAGTGAAACTGTCAAACTTTTAAAAATTTACTACATAAATATTGTTTGACAAAAGTTTTTAAAAATTCTAATGAACAAAAACTTCCTAAACTATTATTTTTTGTTTCCAAGATAATAAACAACATCCATTATGAATGTTCTACTTAGAAAATGCACCGATGTTGTCTTTTATCTTGTGAAAAAATAATATGCATAAAAAATACTAAAAATGGGTAAAGAGTATTGAAGTCTGTCGCTTAAACAACGATAATCAGAATTCCCATAGCAAGGTTTGTTTTGCTACATTTACATAATTGTTATTTTTGCACATTGTAGATGGCTAAGAACCATGCCTCTTTACGGGTAACTATTTCCATGTATTACGTGCTATAGTGAATGATGTTGCTTTTGTGGTTTAGTTGTCTCACCATCTACTACTACTACTAAAGCTGTTTTCAGGGATCTTAATGTAACAGCAAAATTTTAGCAGATTATAACCTAGAAATTGTGGTTTGAAAATAAATTCCCAATTGCACCATTCAGTCTAAATTGCAACGTTTGGACAATTTGATCTTTGATGCCTTCAATACTTAGAAATGTTGCCCAAATTAAAGGGGTTTGTACTTTAACTTGCAGTTTCCAAAGATAAGTGTCCACAATACGTATCTATAACTGTATTACCACGTATTACCTTGTAATTATATTTATTAGGTAGCAGTGCTATTAAGATATCTGAAAACAGGACTAAAATACTTGCACAGCTTCTTTGCCGTTTTGACATCACTCAATTTCCCCTTAATTTTCATTGCATCTTAGCACATTCCTTTTTATCTTTTAGGCTCTTACCTTTAAGATAGCACAATAAAATCATTTAATGCTGTGAATCTCTTAACATTTTACACAGGATTAAATATTTTATTTATTCATATGTATTATTTTTATTTTTATTGTTACACATTGAAATTGTAAAATTCTTAACACACCTTTTATGACTCTTTTTTCCTCAAAAGTATTTATTTTTACTCTTTAATTATTTTTGTATTGAACAATTAATACTATCTACGTTTCTAAAGAGTGTACACAATAAATTATGGTAACTGAAATACATTAATACATTGTGGTGACACACTAATTCATTGGCACACATATTATTCATTGGCTTTTGAAATGATGCAGTTTAAAATATTAGTAACATTTATATATTCGCGGTCTTCTGTTATTTAAAATAATTTTGTCCAATTCTATTGGTTTAGAAACAATGTCCTCTCTTATAACAACGTGTGCGAATTTTCACTTGTTTTATTGCACTTGTAACCCGAGAAAGAATCTATCTAATTTGTCAAAAGAAGACCCGAATATTTCATCAGATAGTTTTGCCTATTTTGTTCTTATTTTATACAATAAAATGTCATTTTCCTCCATTAAAAACCTTTCCAATATAAACTCATTTCTCCCCGTTTTTCATTCCAATTCTCAAAATAGCATCACATCAACAGAACATTCTAAAGCAGCTTAATGAAGACTGTGTGCAATCACACGTACAGCTTCAACGTATATCTGAAAGAGAAAGACACAAATACCAAAAAAGCCGTAAAGGTGCATGTGTTCTTATAAATCTCTTGTGCAAAAAGTATAACACAATTCAAATGCAAGAATTGTGATGTTAATCGTGTGGTGTTTTATAGTAGTATAGTTATGTGTTTATACATGTACTTGTTGCTTGGTGTCTGTCTGTGTGTCTTGCTACATCTTTATTGGTACTTCTTAGCTTCAGTTCCATCAAGTGGTCTCAACGGAGAGGTGCTCTATGTATGAATGCCCACAGTTGTCTCTTTGTGAACGATTTGGGACCATTTCAATTGACTTATTTTATAGGTCATCTCTGCATAGATATGGCCTTGATAAGAGTTTTGCTCATATTTCTAGCCTCTGCTTACACTAGTTTTGTTATGTGCTTTTACTACTCATTTATTCAACTGCCAAGTAATATGCGTTTCAGAGATTAGAATTTTAGATGTAGATTTTTAACATTTAAACATCACATTTTAGAGATACTGCAATGCCTATTTTTTTATTAGTTTTGCTACAATTCTGCTTATGGAGTATGCTGCATAACTATCTAATTCCTAGATAAGTACATATTATGCCCCAATGGTAAATAAATATACAATATTTGCACTATTTCTCACAGAACTAATATGATTGTAAATATTGATTAACAATTAATTGTTAAGTATCATAACTATTGGGTGAACAATTCGATTGTTTAAATTTAAACTGTGTATCAAGCGTCATCCGATATCCTACTACTACTAGTATGTTCTATATCCTATATGTCTTGTTTTTATTATATCGAAATGCTCTCATCTCTAATTGGCTTAGTTTAATGTACATTGTAACTAAAGCAATACACATAAATGTCCTGGAATGGGACTTATGACTCCGCTGGAAACGTTGATTTAACTGCCAGACGGAAATGGGCTGCTATGATAATTGTGTTAATAACTAACTCAGTGCTAATACAATTGCTTAAAACGTTTATGGTTCTAGCATATTATCTATATACATTATCTCCATGTAATGTTCCATTTTTGTTATCTATTACGTTGATAGGTTCTGAACCAATTATGTACCAGGCAATTTTCGACAGACTTAGTGATTATAAGTACCATTTTTTCCTGTTCCTGTTTGGTATATGATGGTAATAAAATGCTTCACAAATATGGACACCTCTAGCATATCACAAGGCATGTAAATGATCTTGCATGAAGGCCTATTCTAAAAGCTTCTCTATGATCCAAATGTAGGTAATTGTTTGGTTAACATGACGTCACAATGTACCACATTCTTCTGCTTTAACAGAGTACTTATGCAGACGCACTAAGTCCTGCCATATGTCTCACTTTAGCCTCTAAGTGGTGCAAATGTCATCTAAAGAACGTAATGCCCTCATATTAAGATGAACCGCCCCACTGTGCATACACTTACGGATTCACAGTCACTGTCGTAATTTGTTTCCTCTACATATTTCACATGTTAACGCTAAGTTCTAGGGTTCTAAGTCTTGCATATTACATTCAGTGTCATTTTATTATTGTGCCAATTTTACAACTGTATTGTGTTTTCTCTTTTGGGACGGCAATAGTGTTTGCAGAGTGACCCTTAGTATATAATGCATTGAGCCAACTTCCATAAAATAGTCCACCTCTATGTTCAACGTTTACATCCCAAGCCTTCACCCCAGCTCATGCAATTCACTAATGCCACAGTCAAAATCCCATAAGTTACTGATGCCTGCAACCAATCAGAGCAGCTCATTTGCATAGATATACCTCAAAATGAAGTACTGTATTCCATCACTTAAATATAGCATCATTAGGGATTCCCAGGCTAATAGCTGATACTGCTTTATATGGTTAGGTTTAATGCACAGCAAACTGGTGTAACGACCTCTCCTTTGGTGGGTGCAAGCTTTCAACCTCCACAAAGAAACTGATCAGTGATCACATCTATAGTTTGTGCATGCTATGCTCTTAACCGCGATGTTAACTTACATAGAACATTTCCTCTATATCAACACTAAACTTGTGTAATCTATTAATGCAGTAATACAAATCATCCAGTTTCTGCGAACGCAGATACTTTTGTCATACAGTAAGTTCTTACTGATGACCCCAATGATAAGCTCCCACAAACCAATGAAAATGAATACAGCCATGTAGCTGTTACTGATATTATTTTATTACTGACATTAGAATAACGCATGATGGATTTACAGCGGTGAGCAAACCTCAGTCTGGTGCAATATACATTTACCCGGGACATTTACTCTTCTGGTATGTTCTATTGTTTAGGCCTATAGGGCAGTTTCATAGCCCAAGCTGATAGCTAATATAAATTCATGATTTCTACAATTGCTGTTGCTTGAGTGATGGATGTTCCACAGTATTACAATATATACATGCCTAATATGAACTGAAATGCACCATTTATATATATATTCATCGGACTGTCGTGAACACACAGATGTAAGTTATACGATGGTAGTACCCCCCCCCCCCCCCACACACACACACATTCACACACACTGACACACTCAACCCAACCTCTATCCCCCGTTCCAGTAAAAAAAAGAAACATTAATTACTACGTTCTGGACCCGCTGGATCTCATGTGCTCGCATTTTCCCATATGGGCACCCAGTTTTTAACAATCTTGAATATGCCACATAATGAATATTAAATATGAAATAAAGGAGCATGCTATCTCATAAATATCACATAACTCAAGGTCGTGTGACTTTTACGAGTGAGTCTGACGAAGTCACGTGACGTTTACACCTCACCAGTTCCTTGTAATTTGGATGAGCCAGTTCCTATATTGGCATATTCACGTACCCTGCCAAATTTACTTATTATATGCATCGCTAACACTTCTGCACTCTTATACATTTAAAATAACATGCATAGTGCATACACAAACATGTTCCTTGCACCGTGATTTATTAAGTAACACAAGCTGTCACATACAAACATTAGACAAACTTTCACAATTATTGTAATGCGCTCTTGAAATAGGTTCATTTACTTGAGAGTATGATAAAACAATTATATATAATTCAATTTAAACTATGCACACTTGAAACATACTTGCTGACGTTTCACAACCTGTCAGGTGTTCATCAGTAGAAGCTTCCATTCTACTCTGAGGAAACAACCTGCCAAGTTGTAACACATCAGCAAGTATGTTTCGAATTTGTTGACTTTAAATTAAATTATATATAATTGTACTAATGCAAAACATGTTTATGCTTCTATATCTTGCGTTTTAAAAAGCTGCTTTGGTAATTTTACAAAGAAAATCAATTTAAAATAAACAAATCCGTGTGATTTTGTGGACTGCAGTGATTGCAGAACAGCCGCTTTAAGAACAGCAGCTGAGCCATCATCTGTGTCTGTTTGATATTCAGTGAGGTGCAATCACTCAGCCACTCAGAACCCTTTCTGTGCCTGCTACAGTATCTGATAACAGTATCTTGACTATGTGCAAACGTGTGTATAAACACACTAGCACGTGGATAAACAGGCTCCAACCTGTTTATTTACATACACGTATCTCATGGTAGAGTCACACATTCACGATGATTGTCAGACAAAGAGTTTATTCATATATTTGTCGTCAAATTGACTCTATGGGGACATTGTTTAGAGCCAGACCTTTTGAGTCAGGTCTTTCTCATGTCCTAAGTGACTGCCTTTGTTAATCTGATGCAGACGGCAGAGGGGTCAAACTCCCCACCCTATTCACGCACACCACACCCTCACCACCTCATAAAATATGGAAACTGGGATTTACAAGTCATAATTATACTTTTTAAACAAATATTGTAATAATCAATATATTATTTGTGTTTTAATCACTACGTTTTCTTTTTCTTTTGCAGGTATTTGTTCACCATTGTGAGTTACCTCATCGGAGTGTTCGTGTTTGCCACCATTGTGGGTAAGTAGATACTTCTATTTCTAAACTCTATAGCGTATGTCTCATACAAACTTTGTTTTTGTGTTTAAACGGCCTAATGGACACTTATGAATAGACATTTACCTGTAAAACATCATATTTGAAATTCATATTTTACTGTTGAAAATAGAATAGCAAAATGCCATTTGTATAAAACCACTATATAATGTAAAACTGCATTCCTATACCATTAGATACATCATTGTACAAACATTTAGCACTAACCGCCACCCGTAATCGCTGGACAAGTGCTAGGCCAATTTCCGTGTGTCTTACTTCCGTTTCCGGTTCACAGTAATCTTGGATGGTGTCATATCCTCCTTCATTCAATAAACAGCATCACATTAGCCCTTTATTATTATTTCATAATTGCTTGGGTTTTTATGAGAAAATAATATAGCGTGTTAATTAAGACATAAGCAGCGAGTTACCAGAGAATTTTACTTACGTTTGTTAATAGTTCGCTTTAAATGTATTACTACACGTGCGATACATATTTGTTTTGAATGTGGGGCGGCGGCTGCTGCTTCTGCTTCTGCTTCTGCTTCTGCTTCTGCTGCTGCTGCTGCTGCTGCTGCTGCTGCTGCTGCTGCTGCTGCTGCTGCTGCTGCTGCTGCTGCTGCTGCTGCTGATAATCTCGCTTTAGAACTGTAAAAAAGAACTGTAAAAACAACAACATAAAACATCATCATGCACAGCAGCTGCTACAACACTAACTACAAGACTGGCAAAAGCAGAAACAGCATTAATAGCAGTAAAGGCCGTGGTAGAGGTAGATTAAGTCACAACAAAAGCAGCAGCAGCAGCAGCAGCAGCAGCAGCAGCAGCAGCAGCAGCAGCAGCAGCAGTATGAGATTCCTGCAACCAGTCTAACATTAGAGCCCTGCATAACCACATAAGCATCTTCTGGCAGATTTATAATGTGTTCCTGATTCAATCACAAATCAGCCAACACCAGACGCTGACAAATTGGATCTTGGCGGCGAATTGTGCGACACCTGGGGACAATTCATAATAAGTTGGCCTCACATATTTCTGTTGCTCGTTTCAATAGATAATGCAAACATAAAATGTTGCTGCTGCTGTTAATCATGATTAGTGGATTGTTTGAAGAATGCAAAAATATCAATGCGTTTGTTGTATGTTTTACGCATGCACATACATGTAATAACTGTCCTATAATATGCAAGGGACTCAAATAATTATGTAATGGACTGTATGCCCAGTGACAGATCCAGAATGTCCTGTAAGTTGGGTGCTGTGCTTATTCAATCGTGCACAGAACGAATAAAAACACAATGCAAAGGCTCTGCCAAGTTTGCAAACATTCTTGTGTCCATGCAAAGATACCCCATAATATAAACTGACCACTAGACACCAAACTCATGACTCTGTTACAAATGCCAAGAACTATATATTAGATTTTGACCTCCCCATTGGCAACTACCTTGGAATTCTCCCAACTCTCCAGGTGCTATACCACGTTTATCTCAGTGATCACATTGATTCTGAGATACCTTTCTTCCAAAATCAGGTGAGAAACAAACCCACTTAAACTCTCAAAAAAGGGTAAGTTGGTCTGGCTACCTGATTATAATGTCTCCACTGGTGCTCATCATGCTCATCACAAACATTGACAACTTGAACAAATGTATATGAAAAACCAAACCATCCGCACAGGACTGACCCCATTATAGTAACAATTTGCTATCGGGCGTAATCTAATTGGTTGATTTTCAGGTCAAGTAGGCAGCGTGATAACCAATCGCAACGCCAGCCGGCAGGAATTTGAACGACTCTTGGTGAGTTATTACTTATCTTATTGGACCAGATAGCTCAATTTCCGACTTTAGTATTGTGTTTGAAATAGGGTATGTTGTTGTTGTTTTCAGTTTAGTTGCTGGACATCAATTTTCCCTATATTGCCATGTTAAATGTTGAAGTAAACTGTTGCAAATGTTTAGTGTTTGATAACCAGGAGCAGGTTATGCTGGAGAATATCACATGTAATGTCACTTAAAGGACTGGCCTCAAATGGCCGAAATACCGCGGTAGTCACTATATGGGTGTTCATTGTGCTCTCTTCATCAAAGATTGGGACGGGAAAATGGCCATATCATACAAACGGTTGCGGGTCTGTTTAGTGGCTTCACCTCGTATTATCAAGGTTCTACTCATCTACAAAGGATAGACGCTGCGCCGTCAAACAGAATAAATCTACCAAAAAGACAAACTAACAATAAGCGAACATGTGGCCTACAATGTACGTATCTAACCAAGAAGTGAAAGTAGTGGCTGTTGAAGCAATCAAATGTGGCTTAAGATGTGATGTGCCAAAATAATGTAGTCGCCACTTTCTCTTTCAAACGGGTGATAAGCTGTACTATGGTGTTTAAATATCGTGATTGTCAGAACCCTTTTCAGCTTACTTTCACTTTTACATACAATGTGTTTTAGTGATTTGACTGTTCCGAAGAAATTCCTGCCAGTGTTTCGAATATTGCTTTTTCAGCTAATATATGGGTGGGGGGATATAAGGGATCAATAAATCCCACATCCCTAATTTTATTGGCCTTATTTACTACATCCCTACTTTTTTGTCCTTTTCATACATCTCACAAATTCGTAAGCGTTTTCCCACATCCCACTTCCTTGAAATCCCATGTCCCGCTTTTTGCCCTTTTTTCTCATACCAATTCTTGGGGCCTTTTCTCCACATTCGTGTAGCTACATTCTGGAAACAATTAGGCATGATATGTATAGTGTGCAAAATTCTTGATAGCTACTTCTGTACTTGACCATATTAATTAGCTGTGTATGCATATCCATGGCCTATTTTGTCATGAATTTGTTTAGAAATAATCATGCAGAGCAGTTGAAAATTAACCTAGGTCAGGAATTCTATATGATGGTAGGAATGGGAGAAACTGCACACATCAAAACCTCCCTACTCGAATGTTTATCACGATCTGGCTGATGGCAGTGGCGTGCAAGACAGACAGACAGCCATTTGCTAATGCACACATTCAATTTATATGTTTGCTTTTTTTCTGAGCTACAAATCTAAACAAAAATGTAGAAAATAGATGCCTATGCCATACCAACTTCCAACACCTTGGTGGATTTATGCAACATATATTAGCATGTAATACACATGGATTTACTGTACGTGGGTAGACATATTAAGATTTGTTATAATATCTCGTTATAGATGGAGGACCTATGATCAGTGACAGGTGCATGAGTAATTGGGGACAATTTGAGGCCAAATTTCATCTTATCAACCATTTTCTGGGTGTATGCTCATCAAGTGGGTTAGGGCAGGTGCCTGGTTCCACAAAATCATGGGACTGTCACTCATAGCATCAACACCCACAAAGGGCATGGGCATTTAATGTACACGTGTTGTTAATGTGCTATTTTAGTGCAACATGGTTCAAATATCATCACTAATGGTACGTAGCTGCACAATTCTAACCTATTTGAAACATTTGGTACTTGTATTGACCTTGAATTTCAAATCAAAAACAAAATCAAATTCATATTAAACACAACATAATGTTCTCTTCTCCCGCAGGATGGCGCCAAGGCGTATATGCGCAACCATAACGTCCCCGTCAACATGCAGCGGCGTGTGCAGCGGTGGTACGACTACGCCTGGTCCAGGTAAGCTCTAGCAGGATGCTAGAATGTGCTAGAACACTTTTATGCCCTACCAGTATATGGGGACAGTGTGAATGTGATTGCCGAACGTGCTAGTATATGATCCAGAAAAATATGCTATCACCTTCGCTGGACTACAATTATCTAGAGTGTACTAGAAGATGTAAAAGTGCGGTAGAGAATGCTAGTATGCGCTAGGATTGCATATACTCAAAACATAAAGGGAATATTAATCCACTAGAACAAGATGAGAGTGGGGGTTGATAGGAGCTGTGATGTGCTAGAATACGGCTAGAACGAGCCAGTGATTACATTTGTTGAATATATCTGATTAGATAGGCCTATTAAAGCTTAGGATGATACTACACCTGGTACAGGCCAATACCATTACATGTAAAGACTGGGGCTGTAATGATTTTTTGGTTTAGAATGTGCTAGATGATGCTAGGATGCAGTAGCACCTACCATGATAACTCTAGTGTTATAGAGAATACGATACATTTAGAGCCTTTTAAGACAAGACATGATAAAGAGGTTTTATGTTTCATGCTTCGAAACGGTCAGCGAATGAATACACAATCTTGAACTTTCACAGCACATTCCTTATATAAATAACTGACACACTTTGACGATATCTCTGCACCTTATGTTGTTCAATAACACACCCTCTCAGGCCGCCGCTGATGGCAAGTACATGAGTATTATGTCATCTGTGATATCACAATGTGGGAAAACAGCAGATGCGGCCATTTGTGGCTTGTATCATGAGGTTTGTAATGCACAATCCAAGGTATGGAATAACATGAACTAATACTAGCACACATACATTCCATGACACCACTTATTATTCGTGCATTTTGAACAAGGAATTAACACAACACGAGATGATGGTGTAAGGCTAATTGTTTTATGAATTGGGTTATTACAACTCATGATAGCATGCAGAACATAACACGTATTCCATGGCACCACATATACAGAGTTATTGCTTTGCGCCTTTCTTAAAATGCTAGATGAGTGTCCAGTGGTATAATGAATCATCTTGAAATTCTGTATGCAACATATGGTCCTATTTTAGTCTATTCCATGTTCTACTTCTGCTGCCTATCATCTAATGTGGTCTAAATCATTAAATACCTGCTGGTCCAAATTTTTATATATTTTCATTCAACATGTTTCTATATCAAAAGTATCCTTATCAAATTCAAAATAGTAGTTCCAAACTTTCATCATTTTAATTTTTATATTAATAAATTTTATGAAGAATTCTTTCAACCAGGCGGCTGTATTAGGGTCCGTGTATTTACAATAATATTCTTGAAATTCGGTATGCAGCGTATCGTCGCATTTTATTCTAATCCATCTTTACTTCAAAATAGTAGTTTGCATTTGATAAGGACACTTTTGATTTCGATTCATGGTGAATAAAAAAATAAAAACAAACTAGACCAACAGGTATTAATTATTTAGACCACATCAGATGATAGGCAGCAGAAGTAGAACATGGAATAGAATAAAATACTGATTAGAACCATTCATTTCAAACTACATGTATAACTAAAATACAATTGCAAGTTTTTACTACAGTCTTACATCTACTGTGCATTATAACCTCAATCACAATTTGAATACATGTAGCTTGAAATCAACATTTAACACCTCAACAGAAGTGGTGCACTGTAGTGCACAGAGCGGCACCAAAATAATCTTTGCAATCCAATCACAAAATGTCCTGACGCGACAATAAGTCACTCTAAATATAGACCTTGAAAGCTTGTCTGGAGACGCCAGCAGATATGAATGTTGGAATACAGTAAAAAATAACCACTCATCACTGACTATTCATGGACGTTTTATGGCGCTTAATGGTCAACAAGAGTTTTCTGTTTGGATCTTGCTATTTTTTTTCAAGCGCGGTTTCAAGGACATATTCTCACATGTCTATGGCTTGAAACCCCGTGTATGGCGAGGAACATTGTGTTTAGACATGGTTAGAATCCCAATAACTACATTTATAATGTCTGCTGTATCACCATAAATGAAGCCAGCAATATAGACGTCAGTGGGGTAAAGCACCTGAGAGGTAGGTGTACACATATACAGTGTGATACATGCAGTGGGTGAAGTTATCTCACTCCTATCATATATAAACATCTAACCAAGTATTACCTCACACACTGCAGATCCAAATCTGGCTTACTTCAGTGGCAGGTCCACGATTCTAAGTAAAATCAGGGGGGGGGGGGGCTAGTATTTGGGCATTTGGGCTCGATTTGGGTCAAATCACTCGTTACATGAGACTTGATACACCCCAATATCAAGGAGTTTTAGTACCTGACCAAAATCAAGAAAATGTAGTTCTGCTTGTATCTACCAATAGCGTTTACTCTCAAAGGAGTCCAAACATGAGCTGCAACCCGACGATATAGAACAGATGTGAATTGTTTAATATTTAATATCACTGCCCAGTGTGGAATAACTTTTAAGATTAAGCACAGGTCCAACCATGCGTTGAATTGATGTGTTGTGTAAAAGTTACCGGGACCCTCAAACAGCCGCATTGCGTTAAGCTAAGTAACTTGTCTCACTTAATTCGCGTACATGCACCACAAAGAGATAATACTTAGTATATTGTATATCTTCTTCATAACACTAATCTAATAGATGCTATACCACGATGATAAGACCTCTAAGACCCATGCTCCACAGCCACATAGAAGACAATGATGCTGGTTTTTAGCTATCACCATACGTTGTCATTATGGCACACTTGTAGTTAACTCGTTCGTGTATATATAGAGGACATACACAATGATGTATGGGCACGCTATGCCTGGGTTGGGGCTTGTTATATACATTCTATATTTAACTGCATATGCTGTTTTAGCATATATAAAAGCATATCATACATATCAGTGCGCTATGGCGGTCTATTTGGTAAATTGGGAATAGAATGACAGCATACATGAACATGTGCATACATTTAGTGACCATGTTCGCACTGAAAAGTTCATCTGTTCTGTAACACCTTTCATTTGTTAACAAATATGTCACGTGTACGTGTGAACTCCATACATTTAGAAAACAACAACCGCTCACTACACCGTATCACTCCATTGGGACAAAATTCTCTCAGTATATATGTAAAAACTTTTCCTTTGTTCTCTACAAAACAACTTTCAGTTCGTCAGCACGCTGACAGAAGACATATTGCGAGCCCTCGGGCACCATAATTCTCCTTCTGTAGAAGTGTCTCAAATAAGACTTAATCTGCCAGCTTCAGTAGCTTGGGAGGGCTTAATACTTATATGGGTGACAACGACCATGTGAGATGGATGTCACTCGGTAGAGTTAAAGTTTGTATATCGCTGTGTGTCGCTATACTTTATGCAATACTTTGGGATGGTGTCTCTAATGTTTATTCTAACGAGTGTTATAACTAATGGTGCGTTCGTGTGCTTTTTTCCGAGCTTAAAACTACGAGCTGCCCATATAGTAAAATAACTGAAATGGACATCCCCGGTTGTACATACCAGCCGTGAACTCGGAATGTTTTAGTAAATAGATCTCGAGCTTTCGATTGGGTCGTACCATGACCTACGATTAGGAATGTCTGTTCGAGTGAATTTTCCATATGGAAAGGTCATATTTTTACAAGTTCGAAATAGGCACGGGAATGCAGCATTAGATCGCATGGAAAAGTGAACGATCTCCTATAGAAAATATCTTTTAATAGTAGAGGGAGACTTTGTAACTTTGTAACTAACCGTTTCCAACCATCATATTGCTGAGCACTTCATGCAATTTTGCATTACCGTGTCCAGTACTTCACAAATACACATCCTCTCCCTCTCTCCCACATGTGCCTTTTATAGCGCCCGTGGCGCATGCAACTACCCTTCAAAGTTCCCCACTTAGTAAGTAAGAAAGTAAGTAAGTAAGTAAGAAAGAAAGTAAGTAAGTAAGTAAGTAAGTAAGTAAGTAAGTAAGTAAGTAAGTAACGTAGCGTCACTGCCATAAGACCTTCCCGTTTGCCACGAGGACCATACCAGCCCTCGTTAAAACGCTAAGGTGTCGTAAGGGCGAACGGCCCCGTAGACTCACCATTCCCAATGAAAATATATCACGACTCGACCCGAGACAAGCTTACCGACCCATTCCGCCCCTATATATGATATGTAGAGTACATTGACGACCCTCATTCACCCAGTTTCCACTTCCAGAGGCCGCATGAACGGAGGCGGGGACATCAACTCGCTGGGCCTCCTGCCAGACAAGCTCAAGACTGAGCTGGCGCTGCACGTCAACCTGGAGACGCTCAAGAAGGTGAGAGTCAGAATAACTTGTTAGGAGTAGCGGGTAGGGTCCGGCTTGAGAATAGTGGAGGCGGTTGACTGAATACGTCCACGAGATCCGTTAATGTAATTCTGCTTAGCGATGAAGAAATTTCGAGTTGCTTGTGTCAATTTAGTGTGAAATACTTGTGCGTGACATCTCGACAGGTTTGTATACAATATTTAAAACCACAAAAATGTAGAAAATATAAGTTTTACAAGCTGCAAAAAATAGTTGCCGCCTATGTGATTTTATGCGGGAGAAATCAGTATAAGCTGTCTGAGATGAGTCCGCCCCATTGTGGCGACTTGACGTTATGGCCCTTAACCTCAATGTGGAGCTTCTCTCGAGGGGGGGTTTAATGCATTTCCGGCTGATAACATTGTAACAGCGGTGCCCACTTAAATTGTGTGTTTGTCCCTTAATGGGGACGCTATCAGTGGGAGCAAGAATGCAAATTGAATATGTGTCACATCAGAAAGTATTGCCCGAGTTACAAATGCTTTCATTAGATCAGAATGTTGATATAGTTCTATTGTATGGAGTAAAAAAGGGGGTATTTCTGGTTGTGTCCATTTTTAGCTTGTAGTTAAGCTGCTGTGCACACTTGCCGCACTTTGCGCCTGACAGCTGGTAATGTGTGGAAGTGACGTTATTAGGCGGACATAATCACTACTATCTTAGACCATAATGGCAGCTTATGTACAGCTTTCTTACTTAAGGTTTCCGCTGAAAGTGTACAATTTATCAGATTGTGTTTGTTGTAAGGAAGCATTATGGAGTGCTGTGTTGTCGATAATTGAATACGTAGCACACTGCAGGTATGGACATAGTGTGTAAGTACATGTAGGAAAAAGTGGTCGCCCATTATAGTGAGGTTTTGGCAGTAGTGGTGCTGTTTTTATTTTAGCAATTTATCAAATGTGTGCCTAAAGTATTGACCTAGGTATAAGTGAGATTGTTTAATTGCTCCAACATGCGGTCAGATTACAGCAGTGGTCAATTCATATATATAATAATACCATTCAATTATCCAGGTCAATATATTGACATCACCAATGGAGGAATCACAAAATAAAAGAACGTGAATGTGCCCAAGTAGCTATAGAATATGTCCCGAATTTCCCATTTTGATAAAGAAGAACTGGCTGTAGAACTACTCAGGACTATGTGGATCTGTAACAAATGAGTATTTGATCCATTGAAACTGACACAATAGCCACAGGGCTTGTTATCTGGTTCGTCTTTCGCAATTATTGTGACTCTTGAGACATGTACATGTAGTATAGATGGTTTGATGCCATTGTGAGTTCTCACCTTTTTGTACATCGTTTGTGCATTGCTTAGTGCAAGTTTCCCAGTAGCCTAATTGTACAAACAGTATTACCATTGAGTAATACAGTATCTGTTTATTTGCTATAACCACCACCATCCTCATTTATTTCGGTTATTCTAAAATTTGCACCTTGTAGATTTTGTAACACTGATGTACAGTGTAAAACGTGTTTCCGGTAGAAAGACGATGTATAACCACCACTAGGATATATTACGGTAACCTTCCCCATGTTACATGTGTAAAGCGGTACTACTTGTATATGAACGTAAAGCATATTTGTACAGCGGTAAATGGTCAACCATCTAACCAACCCACACCCATCAGTATTTTATTGAATGCTGTATGCTTCACACAGCCCCAAATAGTAGTCTTATAATGAATAATGATTGCCAAGTATGTCGATATAGTGCACTTTAACAATAAGCTGAAGAATCTGTGCCACAAGCCAAATGTCTGAGGATGCATTAGTATTGATGGGCTGCGATAAGTTCATCATTCATCTTCATTGTGTCTACCCTTTCACTAATGGCTCCCCGAAATCCTAGCGGAGGCGTCTGGAAAGCAATAGGGTCAGACAGGGCCGAATTTTGAGACTGAATCTGTAGTAGTTTTGTATCCATTGTTACTTGGTAGATTTTTTCATTGCGTACATGTTCATGTCTTTTGGATCATGTTTCCATTCATCTATCACTCGCGTCCTACCAGAGTGAAACATTTAACTAGGGCTTTAATTAAATAGTATTGATACGTTATGCCAAATTAACTACTAATCGGCAAACGGAAAAGGTGTCCATCAGCTGGTGTCCATGCACTCGAGGTGCCCCTATTACTGCTTTCTTCCCGTGGAGAGATTGAGTGCATACATGTATCTCCATCACCTCAATATCTCCAACCTAATACAGAATGTAGTACATAAGCAAAGACCATTACCTCTGGTATGAACCTGAATGCTGTTACATCCGTCTGTCTACCCGCCTCCAGGTGACGATCTTCCAGGAGTGCGAGCCTGAGTTCCTGCACGACCTGGTGCTCAAGATGAAGGCCTTCATCTTCACGCCCGGCGACCTCATCTGCCGCAAGGGCGAGGTCGCCCGTGAGATGTTCATCATCGCCGACGGACTGCTCGAGGTCATCAGGTATGTGCTGCTGGGTGTCATCAGGCACGTGGTGCGAGAGACGTCACCACATTTATAAAGACAATACAATGCGCCATTGTTTGAGGTTGGTGATCTCAATCATCTATAAACATATCACGTGTGCTCAAGAATTACCATGGGGATACAAGCGAGACTGGCTCTGGACGCGAGTTTGTAAGGATGTGGGATGTGGGATAAAAGGCCGCAAAAAGAGGGATATGGGAAATAACTAAAAAGAGAGGTGTGGAATTTCAAAGAAGTGGGCTGTGTGGGGGAGGGGGGCATAAAATTTGTGGTGTGTGGGGAAAAGGCAAAAAAAATAGGAATATGGGAAATAAAACCAAACAAATTAGGGATGTGGGATTTATTGACACATTAAAACCTCCCTTGGTGGTGGTAATAGAAAGGTGTACTGTAAAGCACTATCATACAAAAGCCTGTACTGTTATTACGGGGAAGAGTTGATAAATATCACTGTGAAGAGGTCATTCGTAGGCAAATGATACATATAAAATATGCTTTATGCCACGACTCATGAATATAGTAGATGCAAAGTTTGGATGAAAGAAGTGCTCAGTATGGATATGTTCCAATTGTTAGGGTTCAAGTGCAATATGTTCCTGCGGTGTGATAGCACAGGGAGCTATCACGAGGAGCTATAACGGGGAGACATCACGAGGTTTTTGTTCTCATAACAATTTAAATACATAGAAGTTTGTTTTAAATAACATAGCTTTATAGGCATCATATTCTTGGTGCAACTGGCTTATTTGTAATTCAACAGTAACTATTTCACACTTGAAAATTATATTCTTTACATGAGACGATTTAAAATTATTATCCATATTGAAATAAGAATGCCCTATATAATTTGGGGGGGGGGGGGTGATTAAATAGATACATCCCAATATATAGTGACGAAAAAGGAACACTAATCTCAGATATGGTTTGTGAGTAATACAATAAAATATCCAAAATCCCAGTAGCCATAACCATCTAAAATGGACAATGTTTACCTGTTTCAGTGACAGTGGTGAGGTGCTCACTCAAATGAGCGCCGGAGACTTCTTCGGGGAGATTGGGATTCTCAATCTGGACGGAGGTGTCAACAGGTGAGAGGCGGACAGAGGGTGGCGGGAGAAGGGTTTGGGGGTGGGAGTTGCCGGTGTGAGGGGTGGATGGCGATAGACGGGTGGTTTTGTAGAACAACTAAACATGCGTAAATGTGTTGGCGGGCAGAACAGAAAGGAAGGCAGGAGAAAAACAGAATGTTTTACAGGCATAATAATGTGATAAGTCGGGATAGAGGAAGTGGGTTTGAGAGAGAGAGAGAGCCAAACGTTTGCACTACAGGCAACCAGGTTGGTGGACGCACAGAAAGAGTTCGTGGGTCTATTTTAAACATTTTGATAAATAAACCGGTGGATGGCAATGTACTGCATACGATTGTATTAAGAATTTGATGAACTGCTTATTACTTCAATGAGATTTAATTTGTACACATAAATTGATGATCTTCAACGTTTAATTCTATGGTGCACTGGTACACGTACACATAAATAAAATGCACTAATGCGCAAAATTAAAACCAATTAAGTATTTGAAGTTGTAAATAAAATCAAGGCGATTCTTAGTAGGAAAAATGAAGCATGTAATTGTAAATAACTATACCTGTCTAAGTTTTATAAAAATCATTTGCAGGAAAAACAAAAGAACTCAAAGGTACAACATGTTAGCAATGCATAGACGCGGTTCCTCCACTGTGTGTTTCCTGTTTCAACTAAATCTTTATTTTCAAATTCAATGAACTTACATGTAATCTAGATGTCTATGTTAACCTTTTAATTGATAAAACTCTCCACAATGGCCTCATAAAACAGTACACGTAGGGTTCATTATCCATGTAATCGGCAAACTGCAACCATTTACAACGTATAATGTATTCTGCCAAATTATATGACTTGTGCAGTTTTTACAAACATAAAAATAAAAATACATATTATAATAGTTTTGTCAATTAAGGGGTTTCACTAATGCATATTCAATTGCAAATTCAAAATAGTTCACATATTGCAGCTCGTGATTACAATATGAATAATTTGTTTTTATAAGAATCACTATTATTCCAAAAGCATTTTTCATTCATCCTGAAGTAGATAGAGACTGTTGTCCAATGTTTGTTGAGATAAGAGTGAACGACTTATTGATAGAGTAATTTAACTTTCGACTTTTGCATTTAGAAAATGAATCAACGTCACTCTTATCTAGCATAACATTGCACCATATTTAGGTTTCTGAGTTTCCGTACCTTCAATAGTGGTTCGCCAGTATATTGCAGCAGAGCTTTTCTTGTTTCAGACAGATGCATTAGTGATTTCATGTTCATAGGCTTTACTTTCATAGACGAATTTATCCCTGCTATTTCTTTTCAATAAATGATGTTTCCTAATGAATTTTGTATATGTTGAAGTACATTCACAATTAACACCATAACCCTGAAATATCAAGTGAAGAGACCAAGGGAGAAGTGACGTTACAAAGATTTCTTCTGTACAATCATTAGAGAAATTCATATATTTAGACAGATAGGATGACGGGTTACAATACACACAGTAAGCAATGGGTGTCTAGATTGTATTACCTCCCTTTGAAGAAAGCTCTTATTTTCTGAAATATTGATACCACCTTTTTTGTTCGGGGCATTCCTTCTTGTCGAGGACTCTAAATATCTAAATACTTTGAATCACCTTTGCTCTTTTTGAACAACAATAAACCAATGTTTTAAGACCCCACTTTTTATTTTATTGTCTCTGAAAATTTGAAAGGGTAGCACTCTTGTCATTGAGAGGACTTTGTCTCTAAGCAATTCTAGAAAACAGTCAATTGAACTTTGAACCACAAGATGATAATCTGCTAAATAAAGATCAATACTTCTCTATTTTATCTTGCTTATTGCAATATCGCCATCTGACTGCAAGTTTAGACTTACTTTATTCGCATTTCTTTTTGTCCTGCCGAACCTTCGAAGCTTCGGTCCTCAAAACGCCCGAAGCTTCGAATATCAAAATTGGTGAAAATTGACATTTTTACTTCTTATCATATAGTAAGGAGAATATTTCATGCTTGAAAGCCACATTAACATATTTTCCCTTCCCTCTACAGACGTACTGCTGACGTGCGCTCCGTGGGTTACTCAGAGTTGTTCGTGCTGTCCCGAGAGGACGTGCTTTCAGCCCTCAAGGACCATCCAGAGGCCGAGGTCAGTAGTATTACCATGAAGGTCACGTGATACTGCGAGAGCCCATATCTTCCATGTATGTCTGATGTGAAATTGAAATAAATGCGTCTGATGCTTTGGTAGAAATACATGCTTTCGACATCTTAAACCACACATATATATCAGCAGCTCTATATAGTGAAGAATGTGAGAGACAAGGTGAAGGGTATGGTGAATTCTGACGAATGTGTAGTGACTGTAGTCTCATGGTAGGACGTGTTCTAAAGCCTAGGGAACATCCGGTAGTACTGCCTCCTTACTGCCTCTCTACTGCTAACAAATCAAGGCAACTGTTATGTGGATATAACTGTAACTGTCCACTGCGGCAACAGTAAGGTAAAAGTATATTTTTGAGGTAGTGCGGAGTCAGTAGAGGAAATTTGATATGCCAAACTTTGGCCTACATACCGTACTCAGACAGACACGGGGAAAACATTCTGTCAAATCGTCCACACTGCCAGTTGTGCCCTGGGTTGTATGTACCACTTAGAAATACTCAGAAATTATCAGAGGGAGTGGCATAATTTCATTAACTTCGCCACATATATGAGGGGACCTCCATTGACACACTTTTAGGGGTGTGCCTTCAAGAATTTTTCAGATAATTCTTGCATCACGTCACATTTTATGAAAGAAATACATGTAGGGCACTAGGACGTCATGCTTCTTCAATTTATTGATGGTTGCGTAGTATGTTATTTTTAATGGCCAAATATATTATACATATTTTACAGCCATCTATTGCGACACATCTTTACCAATTACCCGTTCTCATCGTAGAGTATTTTTCTACCAATTCACATGACTAACCTTCACCCCACCCCCCTTATGTAGATTTGAGTAATAGTGAGGTGGATGAATTTAATTTTTAACGTCAGAATGGTAACTCAGACAACCCCCATTCTCATAACTAACCTGCCATCCCTATTGTAGAGCATCCTCATCGACCACGGCCGCAAGCGGCTGATCGGCATTCGCGCCAAGAACGAGAAGGATGAACAGGCTGGAAAGATCGGGAGCAAGACCCCTCGCAGGAACACCTTCCTCCTCATTCCCAAAGAAGAGGCAAACCCCTCGCCCATTACCAACCTTCTAGGTGTACGCCTGCCCGGCAGGTACTGATGATCATCGTGAAGATGATGTCCTGCTGTTGTTACTCCAGCTGATTCCCTTGTTGTCCTTGTTTTGATGGTTACATTACGTTTTTCCTTCACCTCCCTTCACCATCGTTGGCTTGGACACTTATTGTTTGTGAAAGTGGTCTTATTTTAATGGTCTGTATATTGTATTTAGTAGTGTTGAATTATCGATCTCTTTTTGCGTACATTATAAAATGGATATGTAACTCAGAGGAAACAGGCCTTAAAATCGCATCAATTTCACAACACAACGACAAGTGTTCTTTTATGTTTTGGAACAATTTTCAACCTTTGTCTACTAGGTGCTGCTTTGTCTCGTAATCCGGGCTGTTGTTGTATTTGACTGATCGAGTTAAACATTGCATTGTGAAAGGCTGACATTATGGTTTGGGAGTGCAGTTACCCAATCAAAATTAAATTTATTATGCTATATCAAAAATCAAGTTTCATTTTGGCCAATGGTATGTAAAGCTCTTTTGCGTGTACCAATGGATACAAAATCACAACTCTAATAATTCCTTAGCTTAAATACCTCAACAGTCATTTTAGCACGTTAACCCTTCACACTCACAATGTCACCCATTCACATCATGTAATTATAGCATTGCTTTCATTGGTCAAGATTGTGCTTTAGTGGTACACTGTAATAGTTGCAATAGCTGAGTTTTATGTGACCGCCCACTTTAGTGCTCCTTATATGTATAGCCGCAGTAGCCTGCTTTATGGACACGCACCTGTTAGGGTGACCACTAAAGTCCAACTGGCCCCCTATCTGGATTACTATAGGTTGTCCGTTGGCTCGGGCTAACATCATGCTTGTTTTATTATGTCAGTGCATCAAGGACATATCTATTGACATTCAGTATCAAAGCAACAAAAAGAGTTGTCATTTGATAACTATTATGTACATTGTATATCGATGATATCATGACATAAGTTGGCCGTTTTGCAGTATTTTGAAATTAATGATCTGCATTATTCAAATATCATTAATGTTTAGTTTGTTTAGTTAGTTAAAATGCTTCACCATTCACTATTGAACACATTTGTACAGTGTTATACAACATCAATTAATACGTTTGGCACTGATGTCAATAGACAATGTTTTCTGGTCACTGTTATAGCTTATGTTCCAGTTGCACCAGAGTGGTTCCTGCTGTACCTTAGTGCAATGTGTCCAGTTTTACCACAGATATTTGTTCAAACAAACGTGACTTTTCTACTTTTGATCAGGTATATTTGATCTGGAATCCTGAAAATATTAGCATTGTTTGCATTCACTCTCTGTTAATATTTTTCATAACAATGGGAATTTTAGGACTGCAAAATCAGGAAAAAACATAAATGGGCAAACTGTCACTTTTGTGTCTTGGCAAAGCTGAATAAAGAGCTATTCAATTGTATCAATTGAAAGCACTTTTGTTAGCTTTAAAGGGTTAACAGAACAAATATTTCACCCAGTCCAGTACACCTAACTGCCATTATGTGAGAGCATGTCTTGTAGCATCCATGTTGTCTTGTGACCATGTCTGGTGTCTTCTTTCTAGGCGGTGATCAAAAAATGTGCTTCAAAGCGGCTGCAAGAGCTCAGTGAACACAATAAGAAAACGAAAGAGAAGTCATCAACGGCTAGCAAGAACGGATTGTCACCGAGTCCCCTCAAAACGATCATAGGCCGAAGTTCAGAAATCATCACTAACATGATGGCATTAGGCGAAGTGCAGGAGACAACGGGCAATAAAACAGAAAGCGATGATCACGCATCAGCAGGGGTTGTCGAGAGTGATGATAATTCGTCTCCGGGGCATGATTGTCAATTGAGCTCGGAGGATTATGTTAACTCACTCATAGCATTTCAACAAACCGAGTTGGCAAGAAGAAAGATGGCCGATATGGAAAAACAAGATGGCCGCTGTCAGAAGAACATGGGATTACGGGGGATTCTAAAGCGGATTATTGGGACTCAGAATGGTAGTGAAGAGAGTTCCAAAACACATAATAATAACAATGGGCGGGTGTATTACTCCCTAGGTGGGGAAGATGATGATGAATTAGGGATGGATGATTTAAAGCGATGTGATCCAATGGGAGCGGAACACGAATCTGATGGTAATACAGAATACACGTGCATACTGAGTCCAATTAGTGATACTTCTGCTTCGCTTGTTATGGAAAAGCAAGATGCAAATGGTCAAAAGTATGGAAATGGGGGCCATGCAGAAAAACAATCACCTCATCCAGTTATAGTCGTTAGTTCATCTACAGAATTGAATAGTTATGATGAGACCAAGGACAATTTAAAAGCAAAACGTCCAGTGTCATTGAAATCAAGCTCCACTAATAATGTATCAATTGACAAAACTACCACTATGACTAAAGCAAATTCAGCAGCCTATGTACCAATTGCCAGTGAAAATAGTACCGCAATGTCACAAAGTACAATTTTTAACGAGGATCAACCTTCTATAAATCATGATCCTGGGGGTGAGATGTGCTATGGGTCTCCTAATGTTCTAGACACTAAAAAGAAGTCACGGTCCTATGAACCTGTGTGCCAAAGATATCTACATACGGTCTTCGATGGCAGACCATGGCGATCAAGTGAGGCTGTCAACACACAGTAGGTGCAGTCTGACCAGTAATTGGTAACACAAAGGACTATGGGGGTAAACGAGTAAAGAAAGGGGCTAGGGAGGGACCAATCAATTGTAGACGAGTTGAGTTGTGTAGTCCAGTTTATCTTTTCTCCCTATACCGTGGGTGTCGTGGATTTGACTAATATCTAAAGTAGTACCTGTTTTTTACACACAATAGTCACAGAATAGGGCTAATCTTAATAAATGAATTGGTATCCTTTTATTACTCTATTTCAAATTTACATGTTTGAAAATTAAACTGCTGTTTAGAGAGTTAGCAATGAAATTAGATATATGTAGGATATAGTAAAGGTCGGTAATGGAATGCATTGCCATCTTTACCAATCGTGACTTGGTTCTATGGTGCTTATTGTTTATAGACTAGTAACTAGCAGTTGAAATAAAAAAAATAGTACATTTACACGTAGTTGAAATGTGTGTCCCATTGGAATGGACGTCAACATTTATAGAGTCAGCCAACATTTTAAAGGGGATTTGCTATGTGTCTTTTGATTTTACAATGATGTACACTGGACTTAACCGATGCAGCTATATGTGTATTGATGTTTGCCATGTTGGTTTTCTGTACATAACGTACTGTACATAATAATTTCCGTTGTCTCTTCATTGTGGCTTGTTACCATTTCTATTAAGGGTTTTCTATATGGTATGTAGTAGTTATTTTCACAACCACATAACAATTAAATAATCAATGGGGGCGGACACGGCTACTTATTTTGATTACATACCAAAAATAATTTGTCCAATTTGATAGTAATTTCCAGTAACGTCAACCATTCATTTTTGCAAAGATCTTCAAATGTACAATGTACATATGTACATGGTTGGATGTGCATGACTTTCAGCGAGTCAATGTCCCGTATGTGACAATATTTCTTTCAAACAGTTAGAATGTGAGCGTAGAAAGCCATGCATGGCCACGAAAGCATGTTGCAGAATAACATTATTGCATAGATATCTACATTTCCCTCCTCACTAACATGAGCAGCAATTGATTTGTATTAGAGACGTCGTCTTAATAGTCAGTTCATATGATGTCAAACACTTTTTCACATCATTAGATTAATGGATTTAGCTTTAACGTTTATATACGCATCAGCTATCGCTTTGTATTTTATCTCTAGATTATGCAGCACTGTTGTACCTGAATGCTAACATATCAATTTCACTTCAATGTTCAAATCAACCTAGACCTCTTTTATCCTTATAAACAGAGATGTAATTCACTCTAGTATACTAGTATTCAAAACTATTACAACAATAAACGTTTGTCAGCGATAGACATCAATCTCTCAAGCTTGTGTGTTGTGTGTAGACTACACTGCCCAAAAGCTGACCGCAAGAACTCCTTCTTTTTAAGCTTTGCGTCTCCTCCTTTCTACAGCTGTCGGAACAAGTCTTACGAGACTGACTTCGACACGGAGCTGGACCTGGGAGACGACGCCAGCACCATCAAGTTGGAGATGCAGCCCATGAACGGGGATCTGCTTGCAAGGAACACCAGCTGGAAGAAGGCTGTCATCAGGCAGACCTCGCTCGGCATGCCCATCACACACATTGGTCAGTGTGGGGTGGTGTGGTGGGTGGGACTATTGAAATTTAGGGGGAGTGTGTGAGTGAGGTTATGATTTTTTTGTGTGTGGCTTGTGTGTTAATTGATTGGTGATTGAGTGAGAGCAATGTATGAGAGTTTTTAATGGGTATGTGGATTGGTGCTTATGTATGTGAGAATGTCTCTGGAGCAATGTGTGCATCAACGTTGACTATAATCATGTACTACAGTGGGTTTTGAAATCCTTCTTAGATAAGGTGGGAAAAGGCGATTAGATAAGCCAGTGCAGATACATTTTATTGATATTTAATCTTGTAGAATCGTTGTGTTTTACAGCTCCGAATTCTCGACGTCGTATATCGGATAATACCCGATTAGGTTGGTAGCATGATTCTTTGGAACCGTATTACCTGCATTATATCACTACTGGTGGCATTTTCATTTGATTTAACTGGTTAGCAGTTTCTGCAAATTAAAATGTGGTTATTCTCATGTAATTAGAATGAGGAGTTATTTTGAAGGTGGTAAAATTATATAATATTGAAAATCTATTGTAGTTAAATTTTCAAACGCGTTTGTATACTTAATGGATGCAGTAGTGGTGATGCATCATGTGATATTATGATATATCTCCTAATATAAGTAGAACCATAGATTTGTCTAACATTGAGAATGCAAGTTTGAGTGTTGGCAAGTTCAATGATATGATTTGACGGTACTGTGTGTTTATGGGTCACTTTGGTTATTCCAAGAGAAGCATGCATGCATACAGTAAACCCTCACTATGGAACCCCTCACTAACAGGACCACATTACAATTAAGGACACATTATGATGCTCCCGTTTCACTAAATTCATTAGAAATGCTTGACGAAATAATATCACTTATGGACTTCTTATATTTACCCCAACCAGTGTTAACGATAGCAAGGTTTTACTGTACTATAATGAAGTAGAGACACACTAAGTTGGCTGAGCTATCTACTCATATTGGTTATTAGTTTTCTTGATTTATTCTGTTAACATTGGTTCTCCCTCGGTACTGATGTTGGCTCTGATTCCAGTCTGAGGCAAAACCATATGAATGATATCATTTCTTTGGCCACAATTCATAATCTATTTATGTTATGCTCAATACTATGACATGCCCCATTCTTAATCTAAATCTCTATTGCTAGCTTTGCAAGAATGTGATGAAACGTATGTTTAGTATTGGAATCTTCATCATTATTTTTAAGTTGTGCAGTGCCCTGGTATTGTTAGAATTAATTGTTATCATCTTGAAATCTTGTAATAAGTAATTGCTTAAAACACTTCTAAAACGAATCACTGACTGTCTAATTTTCTGATTCTGTTTACACGCTTAAAGGGTCAAATCAGTGAACTGAACTGACCTATTTACAGGTTTGCCGACTCCGCTGTCTGAGGAGAGTGCCTACCTGCTGGGGGAGATGGCGCCCCGGACCACGCAGAGCGAAGGCGGGAATGGAGGGGACCACAGGTGAGGCAACAGAGTCTATCAGAGGGTGAGAAGGAGACGATTGCAGGTATGACGTATGAGACGACCACTGCTGATGCAATGGGTGCAGTCACTATAATAGTATGCTAATATTGCTTGGTGTCCACAACTGTATTTCAAGAGGTTTCTTATTGATAATATAACGTTCTTGCAAACCATGCTGTGCTTCATTATTCCCAAATAATAGATTATACAATAACGAATATTTGTTTATTTATCCCTTATTTATCCCATGTATATTGTATTGTATATATCCCTTCGACGATTACATGCCTGTAAAGGTTGCATGTCACCATTAGTTAAAATTGTTTAGTGTAAAATAAATGGAAAACTATTGAAGGTGAAATATTTATTTAAACTCATGCTGCTCATTGCTGTTTCTAGTGTACTAAACATTACAACACTGAATAATTGGCTATCCCTTATAGACCTTCTTATTAAATCTTTGTTTTACAATGAGATTTGAGACATTTTGATCTCCATGAATTTTACTTCATCATTGTTCCATTTTCAGAAGAGGCTCGCACAACACGTTGGATACCGATGTCTCAGATGATGCAAAGTTGGACAGCGAAACTACTCACTTGAACAAGCTCAACGAACTACGCAATACTCAAATCCCTCGGATATACTCACCTCACAACAGTACTCACAATAGTACTCACAATAGTACTCACAACAGTACTCACAGCAGTACTCACAATAGTACGCACAACCTACATATCGAGGATACTACATCAACGAACAACAACCGTGTCCACAAGGATACTGCCACGGACACGGAACTCACCCAGCAGTGCCACCTTTACCCATTAGACAGCAATCACTCTGCGCCAGCGGAACCTGGTTTTGACCGCAACCTTCTGGACAGTTTGTGTGTAGTTGCACCTCAAGCCACGAACTCTCGCGGCTGGAGAAGTCACTCGTTCCGCATGACGAACAGACAGACACGAGCGGAAGTGGTGGCGAGTGAGGCGTCAAAGCGCCGCGCCAGTGACAGCACATGTGGGGTGCGTGGTGATACGCTCTCCGTGAGTCCATTAGCTAGTGCACGAAGTCATAGCCAAATGCTGGCTTCCGGTTCGGTGACTCAGCATAACGCTGGAAATGTGACTCATCATAACCATCATGGAGGGGGTGGTGAGGTTCCCATGGCATCACCGGTAGTGCCCAGGGACTTACTCAACTCACTTATGGAGTGTGTGTCCACAGCTCTACACCAGCATATGGTGAGTGGTGTTATTTTACTGTTGCAGAGATTTATCATTGAACTTTACATGTTTCTCAATAGCGATGAATTCATCTTACAACATTATCTCACTCACCTCTCTACAGCTGTTTGATATTTTACATATTCCTTGTGAAAACATACTGTATGTTTTACTCTTTACATACGATTACAAAATACAACAGGTGTGGTTTTAAAAACTATAGTTATATTGGAGAAAAATCAATTCTAACAAATTGCAGTCCCAGGGTCTGTGAAAGAAGCCTTATTCTTGAGGTAGATAAATGAAACAATGAGCTTCCCCGAATGCCTCATTACAGAGATGTGATGGTTAAGAGGCGACTTATCCTTCTGTTCGTGTGCTCATTTGTCACAAAAAGCTCATTAAACACAAGTTCAAGGATGCTTTTTGACTTCTGCTTTCTGCAACATACATGCATCTTGATATGCCCAGGGTAGTACGTGAATTGCACTGATATTTTGTTTTTGTCACATTGTTATTGGTGGTGGGGACATTTGGTGCTTATTTTGTGAATAAAAGTTTGGCATGTGTTCACTTACGGATAGATATATATGATGCACGACTTAATCATCCGTTGAATTAATAACAATGGAAATAACATGACACACGCTGTGCAAAATTAATAACAGTGTATTGATGTTAAAGAACATTGGATTTTATTTTTTACTAGGCAATATTATATTGATATAAATATTAAACGTTAAAATAGCATTTTAGATATAAGTGATTGTTAAGTAGACCTTTAATAGGAAGTTTGATATTTACAACAAAATCAATCAGATCTTAAAAATAGTTCATCAATTAATAATGCAGTTACTGTTTTGCTTGTTTCCTGTTTTCCTTGCAACCGATTCAATATGCTTTATTCTGTTGAACAAGTTGAAAAATATATACTGTAATAAAGTGGATTGCAGTTATATGTGGACCTCATACTTGATATTATGGGAAATACGTGTATGTGGCGTGGGCCGTTTCCTCCAATCATATGCCAGTTACTTCCCCATATGCGGCATGCGATGTATTTGAGCAGACTCAGTAATGACACGACGCCGGATATTGTTCTGGATGTGAACTTATATATTATAGTTGAGTTCATAATGAACAAAAATTACTTCCACAGGTTTACGGAACTGTACAGGGTACACGTGTGCCTTTATTGTGTGTATGACGCAAAATGCAGAAATTTTCATATTCATCTTTCCTTGTTGAACGCTCCTTTGTGTATAAGCTGGCGCGGATGTGGTCATGATTAATCCATTCCACAGTGGTTTATCTCAATGAAAACGGCCAACTCAAGCAGAAAAAATACTTTACACACAAATAAAATAAGTAGTCTGATTATTGAATAGGATAGCAACTATTGTATCAGTATAAGCGATGCTCTCCCGAGCGACCACATATGCCAACGCCATCTTTATACCTTGTGCAAACTCATCTTCTGCTGCATAACTTAAAAAATGCACAGTGCAGTCTGGTTTTATGAAATTAAATTACATCCATATTCATTCGTGATATTTGCAGCTTGGGTTGTCGCCTGCTCCCCCGGCAGGGGTGGACCAGCGGGTGCTTCAGCTAGAGATGGAGAACGCCATGAAGCAGCAACAGATAGAGCACTTGCAGCAGCAGCTGGTGGAGATGAAGGTACGTCTGAAGGCGGGGGTTGGTTGTTCAAGGGCATTGGGCGAGGGAAGCGGTTGATGTTTTTGTAGACATTGCACCAGTGACATGAAGCAACAGCAGATTTGACCAGCTACAGCAACAGCATTTAGAATTTAAGACTCAGTGGAAGTGGTCAGTGGTTAATGGTGCCTTATGTGGGTCAGTTATAAGGGGAATAAATGCCTCAGAAATATATGTTTAAATCCATTCACACATGATCGGGCCATCGAATACTTAACCATTGTGCTTGTCGCTTTTGTGCCAAAAACTGTAACTAACCTTGCCATCTACTGACAATAATGGTGTTATGTTTAAAACACTCAATAAATAAATAAATGGTTATGGTAACATTTCTTCATAAATTGTTATCATGATAATCATTGTGTATGGTTTCATCTGCTAGTTTGACATATATTATGCTCCGTGTTGTAAAATACTGTATATGGAGCAGTTAACTTGAATTTTGCATGAAAATGACCTTTGTTAAGCGTGACATATAGTTAGTTAGTTCCGTATCTTGCACAAACGAGAAAAGAAATCATCGTGATTTTCTTTTAATTCTAGATAGATGCGTTGCTAATTAGACTGTATGATTGACAAGAAATGTCTAATATACTGTTATGACCAGATCAGTTACTGTTGACGCGGTTGCTGGCTAGTTTGAATATTAGTGGACTGTTGTTTGTCATTTATTGCAATGCAGTCGCAGACTGTGACTCACAGTGGCTTAACATAATTATGAAATGTCATTTAGAATAGACTAATGGCATGTGAACGAAAATATAGCCAATACAATAAACAGAATTCAACAAATAATGGTATCCACCCTTTCAAAAATCATGAGCAAAACTTAGCAACATTCGGCGGAAAGAGCATGTTAGCAGAAATATGTCGGGGGAAAAATAGTCTCCCAATAATGGCGGCACTTGTCTAGCTGTCAACAATCACGTCACGTGGTGTCACTTGGTGTCACGTGGTGCCAAGATGCGGGAAGTCGGCTCTCAAGCGCAGCCATTAGGCGCCACACTGGCTGTGCGGCTGTTTCTTTTCACAGTAACTACTATATTCAGCAATGATATGCACTACATCTTATGTACGCTCCAGATCATCCATATTTGGGAGCATAATATCTGGCATAGCGTTGGATGAAGCTACTCTAAGGGGGGGGGGGGGCGCACTTTGGGATTTTATGAAAAACCCTATGAAAATGAAGTATTTTGGTGGGAAAAGGGGAGGGGGCCCGCGCCCCCACGCCCCCTCCCTGGATCTGCCTATGAAATGTGATGCTATGGAATGATTGAAATGCGTTTGTAAATGCGTTTAAATATGGTTCTTATTGTCGCCATGTAAATGTAAACATAAAACATCTATAAAGCTTACCTAAGGTTTCCTTCAGAGGGTGAATGTACTGTCTTACCACAATATTGTGATGATGAGGCACTGTCAGGTCACTAGCCTCTCATTGACCTTGACATTTGGCAAGTCCTTATTACATACCATATTTGCAATAAGTGTCAAAACGATGTACCCGAGATTCATTGCGAACATGTATTTGTTGACGTTGTACGGCCGAAATTGGGGGGTAAAGCTTGGTTATAATTATTGGTGTGTACAGTAGGCCTACAACCTTGTTATGTATTAGGGACACTTGCGATGGAAATCTGACGTGGCCCAGAAAATTAGTAACTTTAAACCCGCTTTACACTTGAGCGATCATGAGCGAACCCGTGCAGCGCATCTGCATGTACTATGTCACGTCATCAACTTGGACGTTTTGTGGCGGCATTGAACGTAGTAAAAATACATGGTACGACAAGTTGCTAAGGCAAACGGAGTGTTACTTATATGTGTGAATGTTCTGCGATCAATAGATGCATAACTATTGGAAGCAAACTTTAACCAACGTGAATGTTCGTTCAAAATTTTTGAACATTTTTAAAATTTCCTAACGAATTTACCAGTTTGCCAGTGCACGTAGAGCTACGTGCGTGGAATTCGGAATTCGCTATAGTGTAAAGCGGGGTTTAAGGAGGTGCTGGCGAAAGGCACCTAAATATAGAATGTTCAAACGAATTTAGCTGAGGGATCTGAAAATCATGTCATAGTGGATTAATTTTGTCATACCCGCTGGCTCATAAAAATGGTACATGAAGCCCCATTAATTAAACAGAATTGCAGATCCTGTGTTGAATAGTAACTGCGTGCTTGACTAGTATTTATTTTCATATTCATTTCTTTTTAGTCTTATACGTACACAAAAGTTGAGTTAATCAGTTTGTGTATAATTTTATTTCACCATGAAACGATTGCCATATAGACTTGTAAAGGAAATTCACAGAATATAATGAAAAGGCTCGTGTGTGAAGTGGTTGCGTGCGCATATGTGCGAATTCGAGTTTGTGGTTGAGGAGAAGGCGAGCCTCTGTGATTAGATGACACACAGTTGACACTTGGGTTCTCTGATGACAAGACGCGGTGCCTCATAAAGGACAAATGTCACGGTCACATGCCGCCTCCACCGCAACGGGCTCAAAGGAGATAGGGGATTGAGGGGGCAGGCGGTAATGTGGTGTCCCGGGGAGAGTTATTCGTCTGAAATGTCACTATTTTGTGGAAGTATGTCTTTCATTGCGTGTCCTCTCTAGTTTTTACCTGTGTGCACTTTTATTTCAAATACTTGCTCTTTTATCAAATGGTATCTTATATGCTATCGCCTATATCCCAATGAGTTTTTAGAAACCTGAATATGTAGAGTTTTTATTTCAAATACATTGACTTGACGATATTTATATGTAGAAAAATAATTAAAACGTTATAATTTTGTACATGGATTGCAGGTATCCTGAGTAAATGGAAAAGATCAACTGAGCTTACGCCTTAACAAGATCTTCAAGAACAACACGTATAACAACTGAGAATATCATTCATGTAAAAATAAGTACCAACAAAAATGTGTTCGCTTTATGCGTTTGATAATATTTACATCACAGGAGGATTTTTCTCTACATCAGTCAATATGGCCGCTGCATGCATACATTACAAGTAAATAAAAGACTGTGATAAAAGGAGATCCCTGGTTTTTGAATCATACAAATTAGATTGATGCCAAAATTGAATCATGTCTGCATTTCAAAGGCGTTCTGACAAAAGAGATTTCCTATGCACAATGACGTGTGTTGAAGGAAGCACAGCAACCTTAGTTCGTTTAAAAACATAGAATACATACAATGCAAAAACAGACACTCCCGCCTAAGTTTTTAAGGAATTGATTTACTTTTTATTACTCATAATTGCGCTGAGTTTAACCTGTTAACATATTTAATGTTCAGTGGCAGATCCATGTTTTTTGGAAACTTAAAAGGAAAAAAGGGGTGGGGCGCGAACTTAAGGGATTTCACAAAAAAATGAAAATGAAGTATTTTGGTGGGGAAAGGGGATGCGCGCCCCCCTGCGCCCCCTCCCGCCCCGGACCTGCCTCTGATGTTTACAAACATGTTTGAAATCATGAAATGTGCTCATCCGAGGATATCCGCTTTGCATCGGAGTTATATTCTGCACCACCATGAAACTTATGACTTCCTTAAGCTTTCACGGAAGTGTATATGTCCGATCTGTCTATGACAACAATCGTCAAATCATAGCATTGTACTCTCCGCCAAAGACGACGACACAATAACATGTTTTTCTCTTGCATGTACCCGGACCCCCCACATCCACTAAGTGCAAAGGTGCCAACTTGTAAAGAAAGACATGTTAATGGCGCAGCCACCAAGGATATTGCAATTTTAAGGGGAACATTTGGGCAAAACTTGGAAAAGAAAAAATTTTCAAAGG